>JARLTB010000057.1:657500-1257500 GCA_030141615.1 Unio pictorum
AATTGCATTACTCGTTGCTGTCTAGTTTGCTCTCTTCTAAGGCTCGTGCGAATGCATCTAAAAGACCCCATCACCTTCGAGATTCGCATACCTTTTGTGAAGGTCTTGTAAAAAGGCATATAGGAAAGAAATCAATATACAAATATCCAACGAACAAAATGAATACGAAGAAACGTAACATATTCGATAATATATTTCTTTACTTCTAATTAACTGGGTATAGGAAGGTCATCATATTTTATGTCGTTTATATAAGTATATGTACGGCTTAAACTTTTACAGTTGAGATAGGTAATTGACCCTTGGAAAACATCTATGTCGAGTAATACATTATTATAGAATAAAATCTCCGAGCGGGCAGAATGAACGATAATTTGTAATCGGCCAAATGGATCAAGACCACATGGCATCGTAAAACAAATAGTAAATCCTACAAGTCATATTTACACATGATATAGTAGTTCTGAACATAAAGTGTGAGTGCCCATGGCGACAAAGTTATGATTTTTGCTGACCAAATAGCCACTACAATTCATGTGTTGCCTTTATTATGTTAGTACGATTTAGAGTACGTGTGATGCGTAGAAATAACAGAGACGTAATATAACTTTGAAAGAATTGGTATTTTGGTAAATGCTTGAGAATTGTAAGAGGAATACATATTAAAATTATATGGCTCATACAGTAAATTGCATGAATTACATTGCTCAAATCAAAATCCAATCTTTAACAAGGTAATAGGTCAATATATAAGATCGACTACATATCCGTGATTATATGACTATTTATATAATAAGAAGAAAAGCAATTATCAATCTATATCAGTAATATTATGTATTTCATTGGTATCTGCCATATTGCACAACTCAATATATTTATAATTTGTATAAAAAATTAGCACACATTTTAGATTAGTTTTATCTATATTGTTGAGATGATCATCTATTCATTGTTGCATGTTTCATCAGAATAACACTCGATATTATGTTATGACTAATGACGACTGGAAATGTAACCGTGACTAACATTGTTTCACGCTAAGAACGAAAAGTTTCAGTCTTTACTTATGCTATTGTCGAGGTATGTAACATCAGTGCTCTTGAAGACAAAGCATCATGGTAGACGAAACATTTTTAGGCACGGGCTATGAACGCAGGAGAAACTTCTTCCTCCTATACTCTCCACCATGTTTGCCACTTTATAAGGTGTCCAATTGTTGTACTTACCAAGTCACGAACATTGTAAGGTACTTCCTTACAACATTGAACGCCTTATTTACATGTATATGCAAGCAAATGCACAAAGATAAACAAATATAAACCACACTGATTCATCCATAAATGAATAGATAAATAAATAAATAAAAACCTGTAACATATGAAAAAGCGGTCGTATATATGTGAAAGAATGCAACAGCTTTCTACACGTTACATCTGTACATAATGTTAAATTTTACTTCTCAATAGTCATTATATGGATGTCTTTCTTTACTTTGTAAAATTAATAATGAGCTAACAAAGATGACGGGACAATACCGATTTAGTCTAGTAAGACGTGTGGAACGGGATAAAGATAAAATAAATAGTTTCCATTTGCATTTGCGCACAAAATACATTAAAAAATAATATGCATCCCATTAGCTCCAAACTGTACGAAATAAATAAGGGTCAAAAGTATAGATAAAGTAGAAACAAACAATATCTATTTTTCTGATGCAAGCGAAGCGATTGAAAAGGAAATAATCAGTAGCAATATCTAATTATCTAATCATTGCAGTTACTTCTAAATATTGTTTTTGTACCGTTAGCGCGTTATGTGACAGTTATCTTTGGAGTGAAAATATGTGTACCATGTATACATACATATCTTTTCTGTTTCTACATACATCGCATCAGAAAATGACTATTTCCAAAAACGACTGAAATTAGCGAAAACGAGTAAGTATGTAGAATGATAATATACGTATTGAATATCAAAACCGGTGTAGGAAGTGGTTAATGAATAACCACATCTAGACAAAGTAACCGCATTCAGGGACAAAACAGCAACACAACGGCGTGATTCCTCATCTTCAGACACTGTATTTAATCTCTTTTCTGATTATTTGCTCTATTGATGTTCTTGTTTGGAGTCGCTCTTTCTATATATCCTTATTCGCCATGGTCAACATCTTGACCAACAGAAGGAATGTGGCATTATCTGAAAGCCATTTGTGAAAATAAAAGATCAGGAAGATATTAGAAATATCTTATACCAGGCCATGGGTCCTGCCAGAAGACATAACACATTAGTGTCACATCAACGTATATAATAGACGCTTGAAAATATAGTGGTTCAATGAATGATAACAAAAAGGCTGCCGATAGTGAATGTTATATCCAATTTCATCAAGTGTGTGATTGTGTCTCTTGTCTTTTACCAGATAAAATATGCAGTTTCAGAAAGATCGAAAAATATTGTTCGTATTAATTTTATCGTATGAATCAATGCGAAGTTGTTTACTGTATGCCGAAACCTAGTGGAAGTGATGAAATCCATCTTACCGTTGGACATTTGAATCTGGCTATATACCCATTGTTATTGTCACACTATCTACAGTTGACTTGGATGGATCCGATACAACGTGAAGGGCTTTATTACTTTGTGGCATAATATCATTCCTTTTCAATCTCAATAACCACAAAAATCGGTTCCTTGAAATAAAGAGGTTCGGGATACTTTGGTGTTACAAAAAATGGTGCTGATATGCGTCAAAGTTACTTGAAATCAATATATTAACATTATTAAATTATGGTAACTTGACGCATGTACATTGGACATGTCAGGGTAAGTTCATAAAATCACCGTCAGACTGCCCCACATCATAAACTTATCTAAGCAAAGTCTTCCACTTGTCAATATAACATGTTAGTGCTAAACATACAAAATCATGTTTTATTTTTATCAAAGCTGAATGCGATACAGGAGAATGCAGTTCACGTACTTTAGATACGGAAATTTCGATTTGATTGTAAGGGTGTAGCCATATTTTAGATATTGCTGGTGCATATAGCACAATATATGGCTACCCTATCTTCCTAAAGGAACCATAATCACTATTTGAGCCTCCTCTCATATTCTAAAACACAGTAAAATTTGTCGATGTATGACATGTCAATCAATTAGCAATGGTTCGCCCTAATATAATATCGTCCTACTACCAAACATTTTCTCTTGTTAATTAATAGCTAAACCAAAATTAAGACTAAAACAAATTCAGTCTTGTTAGACCTAGACATTTGGCAGCTTTTGTTCGTTAAAGGTAACGATACACTTAACAACTGCACTGTATTCATTGGATCATTATTGCCTTTGAAGTTTCCATTATATGTCCATTTGAAACAGCATAGTACACAACGTGATTATGTTCTTCTATGCAGTTATCATTTCCATCCTCTTATAAATACATTATGAATATGAACAGGGACAATTTATAAAATGCGAAACAGTATTAATAACGGAAAAATAGGATAACATTTATCTACCGCATAATGCTCATATTCTACGTAAGAAACAACGTTCAGATCAATACAAATAGCAATCATTATCACCAAAAGGAGGACTCAGTAATGCTCTCAATATCGGCAGGAGGACCATTTATCGATACTAAACACCTATGTACATGGTTATTACAAGCGAACTCAATTTCGCATCTAAGTAGCCCCTTATCGTCCAAGCAAGAAGAGCCCAGATTAAATGTACATCACCTTTGCGGCAGTTAACTTAGCTTTCTTAAGAATATATTACTTTTTAAAAGAAAATCATATTAAATATGCTATATCAATAGTTGCGCTTATTTAATTTTATCCTAAGTTTACGATAACTATTTACATGTCCATGCATCGTTTTATTGGGTCGTTTAAAGTTGTAATCACCTTTAGTGAGAATTGAATTTGATAATAAATACCCATATTACAATGTTATCATTAACGGTTATGAATATAAAACTGGCAATTGTTGAAGGATATAAAGATTTAGCACCGCGCCATGCAACACTAGTTATACTATGATTTCAATACAAGACCGATTTAATGTTTGAATATATATTATATATGTGTCTGATTCATTTTACGTGAGTGAATTGTTCGTCATGTCAAACATTGCTAACGTGCGTGAAATCGTATTTCTTCTTGGTAATGTCCCACTTAAATCCACCATATTGAATTTTATTGGTTTGCGCACCAGTCTTCGAAGAATCCTGGTTATCGCACCAACATCCCTTCCATCCCACTTTGACCGAGTTCAGTATGGTATTCTTTATTGGTCAATATGAAATGATATTACAAACTTTATCCTTGGTTGCATGAACCAGAGTCACTCTCATTGTTGACGTTATTGTCATTGTCATCAACATATACATATTGCCCTCATTATAGTTAGTATCATAAGCACTCGTTATAGTTTCACCATCAATACCGTCTCAACAAAAACGGTATGATCAAGAGTTTGATTATTGTAACCAAATGTTATGTCATGCTTGTTTGGAGCTATCTAATGCTGATCAACAGCTGATAAGTTATAATTGTCGGTAGAGTTTTATCAACATACTGATATCAGATTTTTGATGGGCAGTATGTACTCACACTGGCTCAAAATTTGTAATCCATGTTTTGATCACAATGTCCAATTCGTTAATTTTGTCTTCGTTTTGCTTGTTTTGTTCGTATACATACCGATAATTTAACTTTTTGGGGCAACATTACTTAATAATAACAATACTGCATTGTAAAATTTACAGATCATGTACTTTGACACATTGAGTGACAAGCATGCATTATACTCACATATGCAATCGTTGTACATATTGATCTGTCATTTCAGTATAAGTAAAGGCATTTGTTATGATTTGCACAATAATCGTAGCCATTGTTAAAATATAGCACAATATATTTGAATTATGAAATTGCACCATGGAAAGCGTATACAAATATATTCAGTATTCTGATACGATACAATTGTACACATATGCTTCTGCCTTAGTAGTATATAGTGCCATACTAGGCAAACAATATTTCTACGGCTTTTGGGATCACACTTGGGTATATCAATATATATCGATTCTAGAATGTTTCCCCACCGTTCTGGCCCACATGAAAACTATCGGCGGCCTCGAGCTGGGCATCCCCAGGTCAATAATATAGTGACCCGACTTTGTCTTTCAGTTGGTGTCAAGATCTCAGTGCGGTGCTGAGCTTAAAAAGCAGACGGAAATTCCCCACCATACATAATAAACATGAAAATAATAAAAATGACTCCAACTCTTCGATTCAAAATCTGGAATGTGCACACCATGACAACAGATATCTCCGATGAGATCAGGGAAGAGGACGACAACAGGAAGACTGCTATTATCTTTAGAGATTTCACAAGAATAAATATCAGCAGAGCTACCCTATAAGAAACCAGGCGAGCATATAATGGCTCCTCAGAGAAGAACTATACACCCTCTTATGGAACTGTCGGGAACCTTAATAGCCTTGCCAGCACCGAGTAAGCTTCGCCGTCAAAACCTTTTGTTCGGGATTTAGTTGAACCTCCCACATGGGGCACTTAGCGTCTCTTGTATATCCGCATCGCCACTGTTGCAGGTCCTGTCAATATTAGCAGTGTCTACGCCACCTTTCCTCGCCTCTTCCGAATACAGAACGGATCAGTTATATGAGCAGCCGGAAAAAAACCCAAGCCAAATGATGCCCTAAACAGAAATCACTATTTATACTCAGAGACTTCAATGTTAGAGTAACGAGTCATAGCAACACCTTCCTCAGATATTATGGTACTTGAAAGACCAAAGGAAATGGTCAGAGACTGCTGAATATGTGCACCTACCATGCCGTGTGCTTAATAAACACCATGTTCAAGAGTACGACGCAACTCAAAGTATCATGCAAATAATCCAGGTCACATCGCTGACATTAAAGTTGGCATTATTGACACTAGTCTGCAAAGTAACAAAAGGCCGGTACAACTAAAGCAATTACACTTTCTTTCCACACTGGAATATCATTTGAGAAAACAACAGGCTGACAAACTAAATCCATTATCTCCCATAAGATTTAATCTGGGAGACAATTTCATAAATGAAACTTTACAACCAGTAGGGATAAATATTGTTAACACAGAAAAAAATCAATCACTGGATGACACTTTGCCATTCCAGACACCCACCCCCAGCCCCGCTAATTTGACCAAAACTCGGTCTATGCAAAGGGTAGGGACTAAAAAAAAGAAGCTCAAAAGTACTGCAACAGCAATTGAACCCACACAAATGATAGAGGATAATACGGTGCAAATAGGATCTAATTTTACTAAGGAACAATTTACCTACGCCCAAATTGTCAAGAAGGCGCGCAAAGTAGGTCAAGTCACTGATAACAAAGATACAGTGTTTCATGATAGTCAAAAATCTGGCCCTTCTCATCATACAAGTATGAGAGAGAATAAAAAAATCACCCCCCTCCAATGTATTGAAACAGGAAAAACTACCCACCCACCCTAAATACTTGGAAACAGCAAATCAAACATACATAGGGAAAGGAAAACAACCGCTAAATCCTAAATTTAGACGGTGTACTTCAAAATCATCAGTTAAAGTAGATTCAAATCCAAATAAACAACAATCAACCAAACAACCAAGCTCTTATAGCAAGCAAACATTTAAGCATTATCATAATGTTGACATGACAGTATTTATAAAAAGCAAAACCAATTCACTTTTTGACCTAACAACTGTAAGTATTGCTAAGGCATTACTTAAGGTCCACACAGGGCAAAGCAAAATTATTCGCCCTAAAACCAACTATATATTATCTTGCATTGTAGCACACGTGCTCAAGCAGCCAAGTACTTGGAAGTAACAAAAATATGCGGCATGCCGGTAACCATGGAGCTGCATAAAAAAGCTAAAACTGCTCAAACAGTGCACAGTAAATGCACACATGACAACAAGAACAACAATAACAACAATAACAATAAGAACAACACAACAACTCAAAGTAAAGATAAAAGACAAAAGGAAGAAAATATTAAGGATAAACAACAACAACAATCTCAGCCAATCAAATTCAAAGCAGTCCTTAAATTACAAGGCAAATTGGCACAATCTAGTAATCAGGAGATTAAAGAGAAACTTCTAGAGGGAGGAAACAAAATCATGAAAAATTACAAAATAGGAAAAATTAATCAAACTAGGGCTCAAAGTGTCACAGTGATTGAAACGCTCACCCCACTACCAACTATAATTAAGCTTGGATCCCTGGGTATTAGACACAGAACTCAACCCTTTGTTAATAAAGTACGATTTTGTACAAATTGTCAACACTGGGGTCACTATAAGGTAGCTTGTACCATTAAGCAACTATGTGGAAACTGTGGGGGTCCACACATGGGGACATGCAAAAGGGAAAAACCAAAATGTGTAAACTGTAAGGGAGAGCACTCAGCTAACTATCATGTATGTCCAAGTGCTATTAATGGAAGCTGAAATAGTCTCGTCAATGAATAAAAATAACTGGACATATACAAAAGCCAAGCATGAAATAACTATGCAGAAGCAAACTAAAACAAATGATACAAACATTTTAGACACTCAAAATAAAGTAAATAAAATCATCACAAAGGATGTAGCTATGCAAAGTAAGAAAATAAAATGTGACACTCAGACACAAACCGAAAATAAAACTACTATTGATTTGGTCAATAACTTGACACTTCCTACAATAGGAATGGCTATAACAGAAATAGGTCGTTACATTAGTACGCAACAAACAAGAATAGGGACTACATAATCACCCTCACAAATGGGCTCTATGCCCTTTTACAACATATAGAAGAGGGTATAAAAACTGAAAAAAATTATTTCCCCAATATGAATAATACAACTATGCAGGATAATACAAATACACATAAACATACATCCAATCTAGTAATATGGCAATGGAATGCTAGAGGCATAACAGTAAATAATAATGAATTAAAATTAAAACTAATAAATACAGCTATTAAACCTAATATTATCTGTATCCAGGAAACCAAAATAACATCTAAAACTAAATCATTACCAACTATCCAAGGATATGCTCCTGGATATTTCCAAAATAGGAAAGAAGGACAAGGGGGGGGGGGACTAGTTGTATATATAAATAATAATATACCATCAGCCTCAAAAATTCCAATCGACTTAGAAAGAATTACAAATTCTCTAATTGAAGTACAGGCCCTTTCAATAAATACAGGCAAAATTAAATTTATCCTATACAATTTTTATGATCCAGGGGGAGGTAATATAGAAACACATAAACTTGCATTACAAGACCTTAAATTACATATAGGTAATAATCAGGCAATTGTGTTATGTGACTTTAATTCTCATAATGAAATATGGGGATGTGAAATAACAAATAACAGGGGTAGGAGACTTGAAAAATGGATTAATGAAACTAATCTTGTAATACTTAATGATGGTACAAAAACCAGACTTAATCCGGTAGATGGCACTTTATCAGCCATAGATCTTACTTTATGTACTCCTAAACTTGCACAAATAGCAACATGGAGTGTAGAACAAACTGATACGATGGGAAGTGACCACTTTCCCATCATAACTACTCTACAAAACTCTGCTCAATTAGAAACTAATAACAAAATTCCTAAATGGAATTATAAAAAAGCAGACTGGGATAACTTTCAAAAAAATATTAAAAAAGAAAAACTTGAAGATCTTCAAAGCGATGATATAGATCAATATTATGAAAATATTACAAATGCAATAATAAGGGCAGCTAATGTCTCTATTCCAAAAACTAATTGTAAACCCAATAAACTTAGTGTCCCTTGGTGGACAAATGAAATTAATAATATCAGACAAAATAAACGAAAAGCATTAAATAGATTTAAACGTACAAATAATACGGAGCACTTTAAAGAATATAAAAAAAATATGACACTGACTTAAAATATGCAATAAAACAGGCTAAAATTAATACATGGCAAAAATACTGCAGCAACCTAGATTATAAAACTAATTCAAAACAAGTCTGGGATAAAATTAGAATAATTAGGGGTAAACATACAAATAATACACCTAAAATAAATAATACAAGTAATCATAAAGAGCAAGCTGACTCATTAGCAAGACACTTTCAAGCTATGAGCAGTAATACAAATCATACAAAAAAATTCCAGGAATATAGAAATAAAGTTGAAAAAGAACATAAACATATATTTACAGATTTAGGAACCAAAAACTCTTATTTAAATGATGAAATTACTATTAGTGAATGGCATCAAGCCCTTAAAACTAAAAAGGACACCTCACCTGGAGAGGATACAATAGGGTATTCAATTTATAAAAAATAACCTATCAACTTTATACAAATAATATTAAATATGTATAATAAGATTTGGAGCACTGGAAAACTCCCCATAAAATGGAAAACAGCAGTAGTTATCCCAATATTAAAACCAAATAAAGATAGAAATGATGTTAATTCATATAGGCCTATTTCCCTTACAAATAACATATGTAAAATAATGGAGATTATTATCAATAATAGGCTGAAATACCATTTAGAAACCAATAATCTCATATCTAACAACCAATGTGGTTTTCGTAATAATAGATCTACTATAGATCAATTAATTAAATTAGAATCTGCCATTAAACTTGCTTTCAATAATAATCAACGTAAAAACAGAAATCTTATTGCTGTTTTTTAGATATGGAAAAAGCATTTGATCTGGTTTGGACTAAGGGATTATTAACTAAATTAAATCAATATGGCGTAACAGGCAATATATATAACTTCATAAATGACTTTCTAATTGATCGTAAAATTATTACTAGGGTAGGAACAACTTATTCTGAAAAGTACAGTTTAGAAAATGGTACCCCTCAAGGGAGTGTACTCAGCCCTACACTATTTAATATTATGATAAATGACTTAGATAAAAATTTAACTACTCTGCAAGTTGAGCTTTCACAATTTGCTGATGATAGTGCCCCATGGCGAGCAGGTAACACATCAAATCAAAATCATATTGCTGAAATACAAAATAGTTTAGATAATATAGGTAATTGGGCTGATAAATGGGGATTTAAATTTTCACATCATAAAACAGTAGCTGTACTATTTACCCCTTATAAACATAATATAATATATCCAAAACTCACTTTACAAAATCAAGATATAACATTTGTAAAGGTAGTTAAATTTTTAGGAATGTACTTTGACCAACACATGAAATGGTCATATCATATTACAGACCTAGTTAGAAGGTGTAATTTAGACCTTAATCTAATTAAAAGTATTCAAGGTACACATTGAGGTGCCTGTCAAAAAACAATAATTACTTTATATAGATCACTTATTCGATCTAAAATTGAGTATGGGTGTCAGATCTATGCCACGGCATCATCGACACTACTTAGCAACTGGAGCATTGTCATCTACATCCACAGAAGAGTTACAGGTCTTGGCAGGTGAACTTCCACTTCATTGGAGAAGACAAGAGGTCATGTTAAGATATGTCGCTCGTTTGTCAACTCATAAGGAAACACACCCTACATTACAGATTATTAAAAAATGCAATAAACCACTAATAAAACGAGGTAAATATTCTAACTCATTTGGTAAGCAAATAAATAATATAAAAACTAAACTCCCTGTGGATATATTTCAAGTACAAAAAATTAAACCTCCAATTATAATTCCCTGGAGACTGAATCATATATATGTAGATCTCTCTTTATTAAATCAGGGTAATAAAATACAGAACCCACATTTTTTGAAAATGATTATAAATGAAAAGATAAATAATAAATGTAAAAACCATTAAAAAATTTATACTGATGGTTCTAAAACAATTGATCCTACAAGAACAGCAGCAGCATGGGTCATACCTAATTTGCAAATAAATGAAGGCAAACGCTTACCAGACTATTGCTCTATATATAGTGTTGAATTTTGGGCTATACTACAAGCCCTGATGTGGATTCAACAAAATAAACCATCAAAAACTCTAATTGTAAGTGACTCGCTTAGTGTCCTAAAAACTATTAATAATAATAACTCTAATAGTAGGAAAAACATCCTTCATCGATTACAATACCAAATAACTAAACTTAAAACACAAAACATTATAGTAGACTTTCTATGGGTACCTTCACACATTGGTGTAAAAGGAAATGAAGTAGCTGATCAGTTAGCTAATAATAAACTAAATGAATTAAATTATGACCCATTGCAGTATAGCCATACTGAAATATATAGATTAATATATAACATGATAAATGCCATCTGGCAAAATACCTGGAGCTCATCCAATAAAGGGAGAGTACTACATAATATCATATAAAACTGTTAAAAGAACAGCAATAATACTAGGTAATACAAGGAGGGAACAAATTAAAATGAATAGGATAATGATAGGAAAAACAAAGCTGGCTAACAGCTTTGATAAATACATAGGACCATTCCCACATAACATAAACTGCTTTAAATGTAAACAACCAGAAGATTTAGATCATATATTCAATAAATGCACAAACAATACTATACATAGAAACATACTTAAAAATAAATTAAAACTAGGGAAATCAACAAATGTATATCCAAAACTACTTAATTTAACACAACCCAATATACAATTAACGACAAAAAACATAATTGATTTTCTTATCAACTCGAACTTAATTGACAAAATATAACACTATCATACAATAATTACTTTCAAAACTAGCCTGTGGCTCTGTTGGAGTTGTGACATAAGTGAGTGTCGATATTGAGTTCATAATGAACTTATACGCACTATGCGAGTTTACGCTCACTCATGGTCATGATTCTGACAGAGATTACCGCTATATAAACCATATTGAAATACTAAATTAAATTAATAGGATAGGACTCAATTATTATTAACATTATAAATATTAAAATAATTTTATTAACAATAAATAATTAATTAATAATTACGGTTCAAAACTAGCCTGTGACTCTGTTGGAGTTGTGATATGAGTGGGTGTCGATACTGAGTTCATAAAGAACTTATACGCGTCATGCGAGTCTACACTCACTCATGATCATGGTTCTAGCAGAGATCATCGCTATATAGAATATATTGATATACAAAATTAAATTAATCGGCTAGGATTCTATTATTATTAACATTATAAATATTAAAATAATTCTATTAATAATAACTAATTACTTAATAATTAGTTTAAGACTAGCCTGTGACTCTGTTGGAGCTGTAATCTAGGTGGGTGTTGATACTGAGTTCATACTGAACTTATACGCGCCTTGCGAGTCTACACTTACTCGTGATCATGGTCCTGACAGAGATTACCGCTATATATGTTTAACATATAATTAATAAGTGTAGTCTGGGAAAAACCTCCATATTAACATCACCCTCTTTTTAATATCATTCCTGTCAGAATAAAAGCTAATGGCACTTAATATCCAAAATTATTTGATAACAACCTTGAACTGGACTTCAATGGAAGTGAAAATTGCATGGACAATATTCAAAGGATAACAAATGGAGCCGTTGATGCTATCACTGACAACAAGGGAAACGTGGAGAACCAGACTACAGATCAGCCCTTCTCAGGGCTACTTGATGTTCAGCCCTTCTTAGGGCTACTTAATGTTAATTGTTAATTGTTTTGTACTGTTGTAATTGTGCTGTACTGTAACTGTTTCCCACCCTTTGTGTCTCTTGGGAATAGGGGACGGCTAGTGAAACAGTGGGGACACGGGCTCCTTTCTATATAGAAATCGCCTGGATTGGTGTACGCACATGTATACAGCCTGTTATACCTCTGTGCCTAATCCAGTCAGTTCCTCTGGGAAGCTGGTGTTGACCCATTTCCCTCCTCTATTTCTAAATCTCTATGTCCTTGTCTCTGTTACATGTTTTTTATTCTAGATATAGAATTCTCAAACTCGATTGGTAAGAGAGAATTCCATTTGACCAACCAAACATTAATCTCAAATATGGCCCTTTCGGATCACACCCAACCAAATTTATAACTTAAAACAACCTACCATGAACAAACTTGCATAGTCACTCTGACATTCTAGTGTAGGTATTTTGTTTTTTCTTAGGGTGAATTTCCCTCTTCGAGAAGGGATTTTTGCCAGTAGGATGGTGGCGATTTGTACAGTACACTATGTACTTACTTAGGGGCATAGTGATAAGCGTTAGGAAATTCGTAACTTATATATCTTGACTCAATTGCACAGGTGGCTTGCACATGATTGGTATAGGGCATCCATTAGAAAAACTGGATTAAATTTGAAATAAATCAAAAGGGGATTGCAACCTCATGGACAACATATGCATACACTGCACACACTCATTTATGACCTTATTAGAATATATAAGGTAGTCTCAATCCAGGACTATCAGACCCCCGCAACACAATGTTGCAATAGTAATGAATACAATAAATAACATTAAAACGATTCACAACACAACATAGTATAGCACTTCCATTTTTCATACATGTCTTGTGGGGTTGCAAGTTTAATAATAAGGGTGTTGTATCTTGGCTCCTCGTGTTTCTTTGTTTTTGGGTCCGGTTGTATGTGCGGCGCTGCCTTTGCGTGTGGGACGATGATGAATTAATTTCCGGGACCTTTTCTTCCTTAGCCTCTTCCTACTGACCAGCCGATGAAGTTGATGGGGGTAGGTGTGGATGGGACTTGCCTACCTACCCCAGGGCTTCCATTTATACCGATAGTTACTTTTTAGTAATTCGGTATAACGCCCAAATTGATAAGTGTACTACTGTACACATATACAAAGGTAAATAAATGTCCAGTGATATGCTGGATATAAAAGTTGCCCAAATGTTCCTAGTGAACGGTGGCAACTTTAAAATACCAATTAGTTAGTTATGTTTTCTCTCTCTAATTATTTGACATGAAATCAAGAGCACCCTCCCCATGTAGAGACCATAATGAGTGCACGAAAGTGACCTGGACACGTTTCTGGATATATTTAAAATACATATACATTATTTATGTATTTATAGAGAGTGTACTGTAAAACAATGACATGATAATTTAATGGCATTTCCCTTTGAAATACATTAAATATATGTTGCATCAGATCAGTATGTATACATCTAAATACAGCATATCCATTCAGCTCATCGTGAAACTGTCAACGATAAGCCCATGTAGTGAATACATCACATAAAACATGTTTAAACAATAATAAAACATTAAAACAATTACAATAAGTAATATTTGTTTGTTTGTAGAGGTATGTGCGATCATACAGTCATGTTTAGGTAACTGGATTATCTGACGTTCACTGAAAATCGTGGGGCTTGTGCACCTCTAGTCAAGACGCCACATGGCTAGGATTGATTTCTTCAAACAAGATGGATCCGATAGAGACTGATACGATAATGTATCAGTCTGATGGTATTTAAAGTGTGCTTAGTTTATTTATTAAATAGCTGTGTAATGATCGCTCCCGGTCTATACATGTTAACGGATGGGCATCACATTTGATTAAAAGACAGCTCTAGAGTGCTCGCATTGCTATATGAAGAACAAAGAAATTCCATCGTTACCAAACGATTCTAAGAAGAAACTTTACTTATTCATTGGGTTTTATGCGCACATGTATTGGGTAATATGCTCACTTTTAGTACATAGGCACATATACGTTTACTTTGTTGACCTTTGGAAGAAAGTCCGGGTTCATTTGGAATTTTGGACCCACCCTCCACCGAAAAGGAACACAAAACTTGACCAGATCATGCCCTGTTGGTCCTGAGATTATATGCTGTCTTTTAATTTGAAAAGGTGTATATGCTCGAAAACAAATTAAATTTCAATACACAATTTAGTTCCACAAAACGTTAATGAATATATATATATATATATATATATATATATATATATATATATATATATATATATATATATATATATATATATATATATATATATATATATATATATATATATATATATATATATATATTGTGCTTCGAAAATAACCAGGGTATTGATATAACTTTGGTGTACAAATTATGACTATGCCATCATGATCATGTCGACTATATTTTGATTGTGTGGATGGAAATGTTGCTCCTGCTTAGGAGGATACGAAAAGAAGAAAATCATAATGTGTTGATTAAATAGATAATAACCGACTATTTTCTCAGATCTAATTACAAAGTACCAATTGACTGCAATCTTTAAGAAATGCACTATAATAGACTGTACCTTTGGTATTTAGATTTTAATATCTCCCAGTCTTTATGTTTTTATGAGCTTGCATACATATGATTATTGTTATAATGGTATAGAAAACAGTCCAATGAAAACACATCACTAATCCCTGTATGTAATATATATATATATATATATATATATATATATATATATATATATATATATATATATATATATATATATATATATATATATATATATATGAACATACCTATAATTTAATATATTCCATTTGATATGTATATATCGTGGTTTGTTATATTTTTATTAATAAATACTTGTGAATAAACTAAGGGGAGAAATTTAGACCCACCCACCACCCGGTTGTTCTTGTTCAACGACGTCATGCCTAATTGAATGTTTTCGTGCTAAGTTAAGAATGGCTGACTGAGGTCACTTTTATATATGTAATTATTATTATTATCATTATTATTATTATTATTAGTAGTAGTAGTAGTAGTAGTAGTAGTAGTAGTAGAACTAGTAGTATTAAAAACACATGTTTATCTGGAGTTTGCTTGGATGCCATTTGGAATTCATTACTGTTTGATTGCTTGTGAACCCTTTTCATGGATATCACAATGAGAAAAAATATACATATCATTCGACAAAATATATAATTGATGTAATGAATTGGCATATTTGCGAACAGTTCGTTTCTTTCCAGTTGTGTCTAACGGTCCCTCGGAAAGTATATACAATATTTTACTGAACATTGATGCTACGTATACTCATACAACATCAACAGATTAGTGGCACTCGATGTTCATCACAATTGTTTATGTAAGAATATATGTCGTGAAGTTATTGATCTTGAAACGATAACAGACTAGCGGTTGTTTATTGGTTTTTACCCCCAGGAAGATAATATTCCACCATCTCTTCATCATGTTTCGTCTGACCTCTTGGACACGACTGCAAGCGAAAGAAAGATACGTAAGTATTTTCGTACTTATGTCAAGTGTAAATATTCAATATACTTGACAAAGGCGGCAATCCTTTTGTTTCATGTGCTATATATTGCTTCATATGCTTTATATGCTTTTGTGTATGTATGTATGTATGTATGTATGTATGTATGTATGTATGTATGTATGTATGTATGTATGTATGTATGTATGTATGTATGTATGTATGTATGTATGTATGTATGTTGTGTGTGTGTGCATGTGTGTGTATGTATGTATATATGTAGGTAGGTAGGTATGTAGGTAGGTATGTATTTATGCATCCTTGTTTAAATAAAGAGGTTCGGTAAAGCTTGGTGTTACAGAATAATTGCGCTGATATGCTTAAGAGTTACTAGAAATCACTATATTTACATTAGATAATTTTATAACTTGACACATGTACATTGAACATATCTTGGAAAGATCATAAAATCCCCGCCATGCTGCATTCCACATTTACACTTAGCTAAGGTAACCTAATTATTCCACGTGTCAAAATAGCATACTAGTGCTAAACATACAAAAGCATTTGTTCGTTTTATCACAGTACGATGCAAAAAAGGTAAATGAAGATCACGTACGTTAGATATAGATATTTCGATCTGATATTAAGAATGTAGCCCCTTTTTAGACATTGCGGTTTCACACAACACAGAGTACAATATGATTCTACCATATCTTCGTTATTGAACCATAGTCAATAGTTATGGCTGCTCTCATATTATAAAACACAGTACCATTTATCGATGTAGGACATGTAAATAAATGAGCAATCACTACTAATAAAATGTAAATGTTTCGCCCGAATTGAAAATCGTCACCTTACCAAAAAGCCCGTCATATGGCTTTTGAGATAAAGTCATTTGATTTTTGCACTTTATCATTGATTACACGTTGTGAACTATGTTACCTACTCTGATACCAAAGCATGTGCGATACAACACCATGCATTCCAACAGGTGTTAACTTTATGTAGCAGAATGCAATGAACCATCTACCCGTGAAGCCCTTGAAAGCAAGTAGCTTTATTCCCTTCAATAATATCTCAACCAAAATTAAGAATAAAACGAATTCAGTTTGCTGGACCTATAAACTTGGCAGCTCTCGTTCATTAAAGGTAACAATACACTTAACAACTGCATTGTATTCCTTTCACCATGTATTTCTTTTGACATTTCCGTTATCTGTCTATATGAAACAACTTAGTATACAACAAAAGTTATCGTCTCCATCCAAACACAGAGGACAATAATACAGTAACAAAATAAACTAACGCAATTAGAGAAACTCTCGGTCAGGTAGTCTCGTCATTTTGATTTTATATAACTATATTTTTCATTTTGAGGTATAGGCATAATGTTTCATTACAATTAGTTTTGAAGTACTGAGTTACCCTCCCTGCCGTTCGTTTAACAGAACTAGGAATAGGCCTGAGCGTTTGGCTTTTTTTTTATTCACTTCGGTATGTGGATAATACGTACAATCTCAAGGTTAATGTGAACGAGAATTCACCCAAAATGAACATTTTATTAAAAGTGATTCTGACGATAAAATACTGAATGGCTGTTATATTTCTTGGCTTTATCCCCATAATTTGTACGTTGACTATTTTAAAAAGGTAATTTACCGATTGTGATCAACTATATAATTTCACCCATGGAACCCAGACTTAAAGCATTTGCTTGTTGCAATACATAAAAAAGAATTAAATGACCCGACAAGACCCGACATGATCAGATACTATCGCAATAAAGTATATCTAAGGAGTCGTGGTTGCTGAACCCCGCGATTTGTATTGGGTATGATAGCTGACATTACTATCCTATTTTTTAATTAATGGTCTGACAAATCAAGGACGGATATTTACAGTACCGAAGAAAATTTCCCATCAACATTTTCAGTAATCATCTATGTGTTTAATATAACTTATTAATTACCAAACACTCTTAAGGTTATGAGAATATTTGGACATGCAATACCTTATTTCCTTATACCAATACCTGGAAAAGGTTTTGGATGTGATGATATTTATACAAAGGTAAATACATTGTTCAGGTGGTGATATAGCGATAAATTGATAATTGTAAGTAAATTTGTAATATAATTAATATATTTAATGCCATTAGTTTTTTACATACATTTTTAATTTTGTTTGAAGACGTATGTGCGATCATACGGTCCTTTTTAGGTGACTGGATTGTCTGACGGGCAGAGAGAGAATAAGAGAAGTAGAGGCGAGACCAGTGAGAGAAATCATAATACTTTACGGCCGATTCCCACGCTCCTTTTCTTAAGAATTCAGATTTATTTGCAATTTCAGCGCCTTGCATCAAATGTTATATACATTATTATGTTATATATCGTTCTTTCCTTTCTTGATGAGTCTGGTTCGTGCAGTGGTGTTCATTAGTATCCTCCAAAATTGGGTGTCCACAAAACAAGGAAACTAGGATAATACTTTACATAATATTGTTTAACATTTTCCAGGTTCCATCTTCGGTTTTGACTATCTACTGTTTTGACGATAGAACGAGCCATAGGTCAAAGTGTCCGTTACCAATTTTATTCGTGATTAAATGGGATCAATGCCTGCGTTATTACCTTTCTCGCAGATTATCATGGCGCAAGTTATCGAAGTGATGTATTTGTTTGTGTGTGTGTATGTGTGTGTATGTGTGTGTGTGTGTGTGTGTGAGAGAGAGAGAGAGAGAGAGAGAGAGAGAGAGAGAGAGAGAGAGAGAGAGAGAGATACAGATAGTACATATAATCTCAAGGATAGTGTAAACGAGAATTAACCCCAAAACTACATTATATTTTAAGTGAAACGGGCAAACAAATACTGAATGGTTGTTATATTTCTTGGCTATATCCCCTATCGGGAACGGGAGTAATTTTGAAAGGTAAGTAAACGATTGCGATTATCTTTCCAATTTCTCCCATGGAGCGAAACGTTAAAACATTGACTTTTGAAATATATAAAATATGCTTAACCAACCCGACAAGACCGGATACAGAAGGAAAAAAATAACACTAAGCGGTCGTGGTTGATGAATCCCGCGATTTTCTATGATATGATAGCTGACATGACTAGCATTTGTTTGAATGAATGGGGTGAAAGAACAAGGAGAGCTACCTAACGTTCTATCGAATGTTTCCAGTCAACATTTTAAATTATCATCTATTTGTTTAATATGAATTATACATTACCAAAATTGCTTATGGTTATGACTCAAACTCAAAAGCCGAAAGACTAAATAAAGAAAAACACTGTGATTGATTTTCACTACATGTTCCATTCAGTCATCTCTTGGAATTAAAAAATAAATTAACTGGTTTTTTTCATCCATAATTTGAGAGCCAATTATGTGATGTGTACGGATGATTCATCAGCTTCCTTGTGTCAACATGGAGCAGGAAACTATGTAACAACAAAGTAAATATTTCATACTTGAAAGAGAATAACCATAACATTTAATATGAAATCTGTATTATAATCAACTTTCATGAGGAAATATCCTTAAATCTTCATCTGTTAATTGAGTTACAGTATTTTTTTCCGTCTAATTATAGAACAGAAAATAAAGGTGCTCTCCCCTGGCAGACCAGAAGGCGTGCACAAACTGACCGAAACACGTTTCTGGATATGATGATATTAATACAAAGACATACAAATTGTTCATGTGTTGTTAGCGAGTGCACTGTAAAGTAATAAACTGCTAATTTTAGGGCATTTCCTTTGAAATACATTAAACATATATTGCAACGGATCAGTATTTATTCATCTAAATACAACATGTCCATTCCGCTCATAGTGAATCTGTCAAATATAAACAACGACACGACAACATTAACGATATGTTTACTAATAAAAATATTTTTTTTAAAAACAATTACAAACAGTAATATTTTATTTTCTTTGAAGACGTATGTGCGAATCATTCAGTCCTTTTTAGGCGACTATATTGTCTGTCATTCACTGAATATCGTGTGGCCAGTGCATTTCTATTCAAGAGGCCACAAGGGTAGGATTTCAACAAATCAGATGGATCCGATAGAGAGTGATACGAGACTGTATCAGTGTGATGAAATTTCCAGTGCGCTTTAAAAGTGAGCTTAGATGGTTTTAATGCCAGTGTGATCATCGTTCCAGTCTGTACATGTTAAATAATGGGAATAACATTTGTTTTAATGACAGCTCGAGTGCTCGCATTGCTATATGAGGGACAAAGTAACTTCATCGATGCCAAACCAGTCTAAGAATAAAATTGATTTATTTATTGGGGTTTATTGCGCACATTTATTGAGTAATATGCAAACGTTTAGTAAATGGGCAAGATACTTTTGCTTTGTTGACCTTTTGAGGAAAGTCGAGGTTCATTTGAAACTTTGGACCCTCCCTACCTCCCGATCTAAAATACTTTACTAGATCAGGCCCTTTTGATAAGGATATTCTATTCTGCCTCTTAATAGAAATAAATTGTATGTGCTGGAAAACAAATTAAATTTCAGTTCAATATTTAATTCCACAAAAAATTTATGATTATGACATATATATTGAAAATCTTTTTTCCCATGTGATGTCATAGACTCATAGTATATATATATATATATATATATATATATATATATATATATATATATATATATATATATATATATATATATATATATATATATATATATATATATATATATATATATATATATATATATATATGAAGATTTATATATATATATATATATGAAGATTTATATGAGCCGTGCAAATAGAGATTAAACACGTCTATTGAACTTCAACAATATGATCTATCTATATATATAGCTATCTATGTCTCTATCTATCTATCTACCTACCTACTTACCTACCCCTACCTACATACCTACCTGTCTGTCTATCTATCTATCTATCTATCTATCTATCTCTCTATCTATCTATCTATCTATCTATCTATCTATCTATCTATCTATCTATCTATCTATCTATCTATCTATCTATCTATCTATCTATCTATCTATATATCTATCTATCTATCTATCTGTTCTTCGAAACTTGCCAGTGTATTAATATAATTTTGATATTTAAATTATCATCATGACATTCTGCTCATGATGTTAATCTTGTTGTTGTGTGGATTGAAATGTTGCTGAAGCTTAGGAGGATAAGAAAATAATAAAATCATTTTGCGTTGATTAATTATATAATAACCGATAGTTTCTTAAGATCTAATTACAAGGCAGCAATGTATTGCATTTTTGCATGTCATAATAGACTGTACCTTTCGTATTTAGATTGTAACATATACCAGGCTTTATTTGGAGATGTTTGATGCCTTTTGTAACTTCAGTAATGTTTTTATATACATGCAGGCTTACTATTAATGTTATAAAAGGTATTGAAAACAATCCACTCAAAACAAGTCACTAATCTCTATATATGATATATGTGGCCATTATGAAAATACCAACAATTTAATATATTTCATTTGATATATATCTGTCATGGTTTGTTATACTTTTATGAATATATCCTTGTGTAGAAATGTATGCCTTAATTGAAGGTTGCCGGACTAGGTTAAGAAACAGTAGCAAAATGTTTTCGTCATAAATGTTTCCAAAAGCGAAAATAAATACATGAAATTATTTTGACTACACTCTAACATGTCACAGGTTATTCAAAGGTTTATCGTGAATTAAAGTCACGTTGCAACGATTTGATTCACTGCAAGATTCATAAGTAAATTTTTATTTAAAACTTATCCGTCAATTATTGTTTCAAAAATTACCGAGGTGGTGCAAAAGTGACCTTTCAGAGTGCATTTGAGTTATTACCGTTCGAACTGTCTTGTACCACTTTGCTTATTACCACTTGTGCTCAAAAACGAAGCAATGTTAATGTAATATGGAGTGAATTAAAGAGATAAATTACATCGAGTTGCGGAGCACCAGATAAAATACATGCGATATTTACACAGCGAAAGGCACTTGTGTTCCTATTACACACCACAACTTACTTCTGAAAAGACAATTTAACCTAACTCTTTAAGGCACAATTCCAACCACTACTTGCGTAAATCAACGTCACGTACAATCGTGATCGTAGCTCATTCATACACGAATCAGATATTTAAGATGGCGGTAGTTTTTATATAGTCATTTTTCTGTTGGCCCTATATTACTGATTACAAGTTAGTGGACAATTTTACCTTCTTTGATACCAAAACATGTCCGATGCAGAACAATGCACAGCGCCAGGTGTTAACTTTATTTAGCAGAATGCAATGAACCGCTTATCCGTAAAGCTCATGAAAGCAAAATTCTTTATTCCATTCATTGTGTATATAAAGTGCTCTTTTATTCAATGTTATGATTGGAAATCTCATGCTCATCCACCCTGTAGCAATATAATACCTTGTGGTAAAGTTTATAGCATACTAATGATCTGTAAACTTTTTCAGGAAGTCACTATCGATTGGAAGTAGTTTTAAGAAATGAACATGCTACTTTTGTAAAGAAAACTGTTTCAGATCAATAATAACACAAGTATATTTTTTTAATAAAGCAGCAAGGAAACTCTTCAAAACGAGTAAACAATAATAATAAATTCTTCTAAATATCGTTACCCACCCACCCATGACACCGTAAACAACTATGACAAAAACTATTTTAGGAAAATTCTAAATGTCACATAATTTGACTTATTCTAAGTTGGATAATTACTATGTTGACACAGATTTATTTATAGGTGAATATATTTGATGCGATTTCAATGTTATTTGACGTATGATTGCAATTTAAATGTTTGAGCACCGCCACAAAATGTTTATATAGAAGAATAATTAACACATGACAACTTGTTCCATAATCCTTGCAAAATCGTACACTCATAATTTATATATACCTCTCATTCGATAAGTCGAGAACAACGGGATCCGCAAAGATAATGCGCCCTATCAGCGACGGCGATAGTTACCGACGGACCTCCAAAAAATGAAAATATCCGCTTTGAAATCGAGAAAAGCGATGGTTGGGTCGACATAAGAGTAGTGGTCATTTAGTTGCTGAGTGCTCATATTATATCACCTCCATCACTTTCAAAACTCGCATTTAATATTGTTATTGTTTGTTATCTTGTTTAGATAACCTTTATTTTCATTTGCAAAAGATCGTTCCAACTAGTTTGAACAATCATAACGAGTATGTGAAAAATTCATGTATTACGTCACTGCATATTCCTTTATTGATGAGTCTGGTTCGTGCAGTGGTGTTCAATAGTAACCTACAAAACTGGGTGTCCACACAGCAGGAAACTAGACTATTTCCTGATACACCACGAAAACAAAATTCATTTTTGCTAAAACTTTTAGCGACACTTTTTTCGTAAGACAATCGTCTACGTCTAAACTTAATGTTTGTATTGTTCAATTAGTACATTAGTGATGTTGTCATTTAACTGGAAGTAATAAGGGAATGTGGTATCATCCTTGAGGATATCTCTAAGTGCCAGTTAAAGAATTCTTTGAAAATCACGTGCTCACAATGGTCTGTTTATTTGAAATAAAAAAAATATTTTACGAAGTATTCATTTTGCTTGGCCGCCTTGCTATTCTCATATTTATCATATTTATGTTGTTCATGTAGTTTATGCTGCATATATAGATGTGATGGTAGATTGACCCATTTTACGTTTTGGTACAATATGACAAATTGCATTGATGACGATTACACTTAAAAGGAACTAACCGATAAAACTAAAGCACAAATTCCAATAGATTACACATGTTTTAAATTTGTATTTATATATGTACTGCCCACACGTGGTGTAAGTGAAACTTTAGTCGATCTAAATTCCTTACATATCGTTCATTGGGGTGTGCTAGGAATGTTGTTTGGAATGAAAATGTAATAAGGTGTATGACCTATTTTATATGCTGATGTGTACATACGTTTAATTTATATTGACCCCATTTTACGTCTAAATACAAAATGACACATGACAATTATGACGATTACACTTAAAAGGAACTAAACGATGGAACTAATGCACAAGTTCCAATTGATTACCCATTTTCTTAATTTGTATTTATATAGGTACTGTCTCCGCATGGCGAAAGTGAAACTTTATTGATGAAAATTCCTTACCTATCGTTCCATCAGCGATTTTGGTTCTCTACCGTTTTGACGACAATAACTGTGATATATCAAAGTTTTCGTTAGCAACTTTGATCGTGATTTTCTTTAAGTTCAACAATTTGTATGGTATTGTATGATTTATAAATGGGATCTACGCCAGCGTTATAAGCTGGTTCGCAGGTTATAATGGCGAGAGTTATCGAGGGAGTGTTCTATTAATAAATTCCATGATGTACATCAAAAAGCTAACACCACACCAACAAAGCTGTCAAGATTGTAATTATCATGGTCAATTATTGCTTTTGAAACTTTGAATTTTTTATTTTTTTTAAAAAGCGAATCCAGTAAATCGACCGTTGTATTTATTGGTGTTGTCGTGAAGCGTTTGCAATCAGTAATGTCCTTGTAATGCTTCCTTTTGAATACTTATTTGTAGAAACCAATGTGTCTATGTGTTTGTGTGTGTGTGTGTGTGTGTGTGTGTGTGTGTGCGTGTGTGTATGTGAGAGAGAGAGAGAGAGAGAGAGAGAGAGAGAGAGAGAGAGAGAGAGAGAGAGAGAGAGAGAGAGTTACTAAAGGGTGTTATGACCGTTACGGTGGCCTAGTGGTTAGAGGGTCCTCCCGGGAGGTGTTGGATTCCATCCCCAGCTGTATCATAGTAAAGACTTACACAAATGGTACTAACAGCTGCCTCGCATCACGCTCAGCATTATGAGGTTAGTCTTAGGACTGTTCGGCCTGGTGTCAGGATAATGTGACTGGGAGGGAAATCATGCTACATGTCTTCGGCATGATGTCTCAGTGCTAGACATCACTATATACTGTCTCTTTGCAAGCATCGTGGCAATAAAAATAAAATATTGTTAAAGCTACGTTAAAAATCCTAAGCAAACAAGCAAAGAAACAATCTAAAGGGTGCTACTAAACTTAAATCAAAACTATTCGTCACTGTTGTGCTCATGGTTTATAAAGCCCTGTTTAAAAAAAACAACAACATTTTACAGTTTTAACCAGATGAAGTTATGTTTTTAACACGTGTGTTGTTGTTGTTGCAGGGTTTAACGCCATTTGTCAGCACATTATAGGACCTCCATGGCGGCCAGTATTAATGGTGGAGGAAGAACCCGGTGGCAACCCGCGGATAGAACAACCGAGAAACGGGAAACTACTGGCTCGCTTTTTCATATACCCACATTGGCCGAATCTGAGACTCGAACCCACGCAGATAGAGGTGAAATATCAATGATCCGTAAAGGTCAGCGCATTTGACCACTCATCGCTTTGGGACCCCTTAACGTCTATAAACTGTTTTATTATGCATCCGTTTGTGTTTGATACGTTTTTTATATCAGTTGCTCATTAAAAGCGTCCCTCCTACACACAGTGCTGCTTCATACTTTCCTCGCAAAAGATATCGTATCTGGAAATCACGCACAATGATCATATCCCGCCTCTCTCTCTCTCTCTCTCTCTCTCTCTCTCTCTCTCTCTCTCTCTCTCTCACTCACTCTCTCTCTCTCTCTCTCTCTCTCTCTCTCTCTCTCTCTCTCTCTCTCTCTCTCTCTCTCTCTCTTGCTGTTTTCATCGTTCCTGTGGCGAAGTGGTTAGACCGTCTGGATCGGATATTTGAAGTCTCGGATTCGATCTGCCACCAAAGCGAACAGTTTATACATTGGATAGTAGCAGCTACCTGGTGCTCAGATTTAAGACTTTAGAGGTTAGTGTTAGGATTGTACATCCTGGTGTTAGTATAATTTTACTGACTCGGACAGAATGCTACATATCTGCAGCATGATGTCCACTTGTTAGAGTGATGACCAGTAAGGCAAACCATAAAAAATGAAACTCCTCGCGTTTACTTTATTACCGATTCCCAAGCTCCTTTTCTTAAGAATTCGGATTTATTTGCAAAAATAGCTTAATACATCAAATGTTATATATTGCATCTGAGCGCATCCACTCCTTTCATCTGAATTGTTGTAATTAGTATATCGTTCTTCTCTCATTCCTTATTCCATTGTACATTTCATTTTTTATGCTAATTTCTTTATCGATTGGGGTGTTCTCCCAGTGTATGGTGCGTTTTCCGGGTGTTGGTCACAAAAGACGCATAGTCTGAAAAACACATATCCATAATGACTCCTCACTTTGATCTTCCTCCTCGGGTGTGCCAGGCTGAACAGCCTCATATCGGGCCTGGTCTGTTGATATATGTCATCAGATGACAAATTAAAGGTGTACAACAGAAGAAAAGAGACGAGTGTCCCTAATATACTAGTAGTTGGTGCCAGTACACAGCCCTGTTTAACACCGCTGTTCACATGGAAATAAGTTCAGGAAGATCCATCATACAGGACTGTTCCCTTCAAATATGAAAGGAAAGAGTTTATCATGCTGTGGAGTTTTTCTTTTGTTTTTTTCGGGCGGGGGGAGGCGGGGTGACCGATCTTACTGAGAAGTTCAAAAAGGCCATTCATGCTGACGAAGTCAAAGACCATTTGTGAGGTCGATGAACATTATGTAGAGTGATTGACCTTGCTCTTTGCTCTTCTCTTCTAGTTGTCGTATGGAGACGATCATGCATGTTGTCGATCTGCCTGCACTGAAGCCTCACGTGGATTCTAGTTGCACACGGTCTGTCAGCAACTGCACCCTGTTGAGTATGATGCTTGCATACAATGTACCAACGTTGCTGTTAGAGAGATCCCTCTGTAATGATTGCAGTCACTTGTTTTGGTAAAGGATCACAATTGTGGCGTGGCACATGTCTTGCGGGACTGCTACTTCCCACCATGGAGGAGCTCGACAAAGTGCCAACCTTAGAATGGCTCAGCTAAGCAATTGACTCCCTCCCAAATAACAAATCACCAGTTAGTGACAGCATCTTGCACGAAGCTATCAAACGTGGGAAACCAAGACTGCTTCAACCACTGCAAAAGCTATTTTGCCTCTACTGGTGTATATATTTATTATGCTGATGAGGGATACATCTGTGACTGACGTTTCTCGGGAGTATAGCTCTAAGTAGTGATCCACCCATCTGGCCATATGTTGCCCACCGCCTGTGATCTTCGTGTCCATCAGAGATTTCAGGGGAGCTACCCATTTCAATGTTGGGCCTAGAGCCTTCTTGATGACACTGTAAATACCTTAGATGTTTCCGAACTCGGCACTGCGATGTATTCCTTCACACAGTTGTTGCCAGTACTAGTTGGTGCTCTTACTAGCGATGCTTTGGGTGTTGCTTCGTGAACTTTTAAGAGCGTATGTTCATTAGAGCATTGTTTTGTAGGCTATTGGTTCTATTAGTGGTTCTATCCTTGATCGGTGTGATTTGATTCAGTCCTGACTGGGTCGTTCCTTTCTGCCCAACATGGACATGGATGTTCAATGGATGGCACCGTTTATGGCGTTCCATTTGACTGTGTCATCGTGCTCTGACAACTTCTGGAGAGC
Organism: Unio pictorum; assembly: GCA_030141615.1. Taxonomy (NCBI): domain Eukaryota; kingdom Metazoa; phylum Mollusca; class Bivalvia; order Unionida; family Unionidae; genus Unio; species Unio pictorum. The sequence goes on from JARLTB010000057.1 coordinate 685,336, forward strand.
CTTATCCAGGCGGACACATACACCTGCACATTAAAAGTTACCGACATCACTGCAGTATTTATAGGTTCTCGACCATTCCAGTTAAAGGTGTAGCTTTCGACTCTAAAGGAGCGATTAGAACCAAACCTGGTTACCAGGAAGTCAGCTATGCTGATATTTAGCATAGTGAGTTCTCTATTGATGATGGCCGTTTTCCTGGTGTTTTCCACTTCTCTGAGGTCATTCCATCTTGCGAAACGAAATCTGACACTTCTTTATTGTTTTTTGTTTTTATTCTTCTGTCTGATGTAGAATTTCGATCTGCTTGTTATGCTAAACAACACACTGAGCTCTAGACACAAACTGGAGCAGGCAGACGATCGTGGATCAACACCTTATTGACCGACGTCTTCCCGATATGAGGCGTGCGGTAGTTGGAAAGTGGTACAATACGTTACCTATCACCATCAAAACTGAACCCTGGCGCCCGTCCCAACGCCACTAGAGTGGTACGTATAACCCGTAAACTGTCAGCTTCTGTATTGTTTCTTCACTAAGTAGCGAGGCTAGAGTGACCTCTCTGGGGCGCAAGCCTGGGCTTAGAATATGGAGAACATGGGCTGATAAGACGTCAGCACCCCCCTCTCGTCCCTGCCTTATGGGGTCCAAAGAAATGCTGCGAATGACATTTGGCACCAGTTTGGATGCAGTAGCTGCCGGAAGGAAGTCGTAGTTGGCAAGCAGTCGCCCTGGGGGGTTCCACACCTGATTTTCTGTATGAGTTTACTCCCGTAGCCTTTCCTTCTCTCTATGATATCTACAAATTCAATTCACATGCGCAATCAACCCCACATGGATGTATATTAATACATTTACACAATCATCGATCACGATATCATCTATGTATTGACAACGATTTGGTTGACGTTTTTATACTAATGATATAATTCACACACGCAGGGAGGGGCACGACTACAAATACGTGCCTCGGCGGGCAAACGGACGTGCCTACTTATTGAAAAACAACGCAGACAATATTACAGTTTTATATAAAAAAGAACAATTAGAGAAACGGTATGTTAGAGTTTTCGGATTGACATATTTCATTCAGGTAAGAGGCTTTAGGTTTCAGAAAAGACTTAAAGACGTTTCTGAGGGATCGCCGTCCCTGCTACACGTTTTGCACACATTAGAAAAGCCCTAACTGTTTGGATTGTTTGCTTCTCTTCAGTATGTAGATAATACGTGTATTCTCACAGTTAGCGTGAACGAGAATTCACCCCATATTTATAATTATTATAAGTGATACGGTCCATAAAACACTGAATAAATGCTATATTCCTTGGCTATCTCTCTTTTTTTGAAAGGCGACTATTTTCAGGGGGAAATGTTACCGATGGTGATCAACGTACCAGTCGAACCCATATTTATAATTATTATAAGTGATACGGTCCATAAAACACTGAATAATTGCTATATTCCTTGGCTATCTCTCTTTTTTTGAAAGGTGACTTCTTTCAGGGGGAAATGTTACCGATGGTGATCAACGTACCAGTCGCACCCATGGATATTAACTGTAAGGAATTTGCTTTTGCAATATTAGAGTACATAATTAACCAGCCAATCACGCCAAGATACCGTGAGCAGAAATTATCACCAAAAGGTCTTGCATGCTCAATACCGCGATTTGTCAAGGGCATGAGAGCTGACATGACGAGTATATTTTTGAATTAAAGGTCAGACAAATCAATGACAGATACGTGAAGTTCTAATGAAAATTTCCCAGTAACATCTTCAGTTAAACTTTATTTGTTTAATATGACTTATTAATTTGGTACATCTGATTATAGTTTTGAGAAAATTTGGACAGGCAATAACTTATTTCCATCCAAGCTCTCAAGTCCAATGATGTATAAAGAAAATGACACTGTTAGGATTTGTCCCTAAAATACCTTATGATTCGGTCATCTCTATGAATGGTAAAGTAAATTATCTAATTTTTCAACACAAATTTGAATTCCAATTTTTCAAGGTATAAATATGATCTCTGAGCGTCGTTGTGTCAGAATGGTGCGGAAATATGCATCATCAAAGTAAATATTTCATGCTTCGATGACAATAACTATATAACTGAATACTCCAACAGTAATATGATCAGGTTTAATGAGGAAGTATAACTAAATGCCTGTAATTTGCCGTCGTTGCAATTTAGCGGACGAGGGGCAAAGAAGCATTTATGTTTGTAATCCTTAAGTTGCCTTATTTTACTAATTATCAACGATGTTTGAACTATGATTGAAAATCACCAATCAAAATTCTTTTATATAAAGTATCGAATATTAACAACTATAAGACCGTGTTAATATAAAATGGGAATAACGCTAGTAACTAGTTTAACATAATAACCTATTAACTTTTCAATTGAAGTTTAGAAGAACAAAAAAGGTCTGGCATAAAAATATAATGGTGCGAGAAGTTTTCTTTGGTAAATAGTATTGCTTTTGTGGTTGACACAGTTCGAAGTCTCAAGCATTTTAAAAAAAGCTAAGCAGCATGACATTGTTATCCCCAACATAGTTATAGATCGAACGTGTACAAAACAACCGGTTTGACTGTCTATTTCACACCTTTCAGGGTCTGCAGTTGTAAGTGCCTATATATATATACATGGATTTAAGTACATGTTTAGTTAAAAATAGTGAAGGAAAATATAATGCAAAAGTCCTGGTAATAAAATGTCCAAATAATTCCAAGTTCGAATCTTAGTGAAGCATCCAAGATGGAAGACGATGTCACGTGAAGAAGTCAGTTCTTGGTAATGAAATTCAATGAGTACAATTTTTGTCCAGATAAATAACAAAATAAATCCTCTTCATCTAAACGAATTGAAATAATTTCCAATACAAGGTAATTTAAAATAACTCAAAACGACACAACTTAATATTCTAACAGCCCAGCTTCTACTAAATAGTTCGCTCCAAAAAATAATTTATATACCTGTTTTTACGTGGATAAGTGTCACAGAATTAGGTGAAAATTGAATTTATTTTTTCTAGAATTACAAACTACTCTCACCATTTTGTGTGGTTTCGTCGTTCATGCGTTACCTGGGGTGAATAAGTGGTTTTTTTAACGGTAAGCGACGTGTAACGATTTGCAGGTGCCTGACTATGAATCACTTGAAATCGGGAGCATTAGAATCACGGGTGCACGGGATTTGCTCACCTATTTGAGGATATATAAGGCAGAATAATTCTGATAAAATTACTAGTTCAGAATTATCTTATCACAGGAGAGATATCTCGTCATTCTTTCTCCAGCCAAAGGTGTGAGTGTTAAATTTATATTTCGTTTTATTGTGAATTTTATTCAGTTTATCATTTCATGTAATGATGCCTTGATTACAATGCAGATTTAAAACGTGGAATATTTTGAATTACTAGTCACTATTAGACTTTAAATGCAATAGCGTAATCTAAGATTTAGATTGTTTTAGAAACAACTATTGTTAGTTTGGTTTCTTTATTGTAGCTGATTTGTAGCTGAACGTCTCTGATTTGTAGCGGGACGTCTCTGATTTGTAGCTGAATGTCTCTGATTTGTAGCTGAACTTCTCTAATTTGTAGCGGAACGTCTCTGATTTGTAGCTGAACGTCTCTGAATTGTAGCTGAACGTCTCTGATTTGTAGCTGAACGTCTCTGAAAATATCTCTGAATTGTAGCTGAATGTGATTGATTGTGCCGTAATTATGCTGTTTAATTGTGCGATCAAATTGAGGTATCTGACTGTCTGTATGTCGGATTGTCTGTCAGTCTACATCTGTCGTGATGTGTAAATATCCGGAAATCTAGAAGTCTTAATGTCCGAGTGTCGGAGCTGTCTAGAGGTGTAAACATCCGGGGTGGCATCTAAGTATTTGGGACCGTTGGTTCTAGTAGATGCTGTATGCTGTCTGTACGTATAACTGTAGTGGATCCGTGAAGGGCAAGTGACCGATAAAAGTATTGAGTCAACACTAGGTATTCGGAGAAGCTAGGCGGCGATTCAACAGTTGGTGAATCGTACGGTTGTACAGGGTCGTGACACATGTGTGTGTTGCAATAGTAGTACATTGTTATATTTACACATAGTTACTTTGAATCACAGTAGTATTTCAAGGGATTACATGAATCTCAATAACAGTTAGTAACTTGATTAAATACATGTAGATGTTTGTACTTGTTGTCGCAATCCATATGTGCGATAGTATAGTTTGATGTTTGTATTTGTTATCGCAATTTATACTTGCGTTAATATAACTTTTGTAAAAGTTACTTGGATCTCTGTTTAGTCCAGGAGATTCCTTGGATCTGAGTCTATTTTGTATTAATATTTAATTTATTTTTGAATTGTGAATGGTTGTGGAGTGTGATTGTGGGTTGAATGCATGAGCTATTGTGTTGATACATCATTATTTTTCATTAATAATTTATTTCATAAATTTACATTATCTTTCACATTTTGTGTTTGTGTTGTCCATTTAATCCACCATCCACTCGGTAACAATTATGTTACAATAAGAAAGGGGCCACATGATATTCTAGAATATTTTAGAACAAATTTACGTTACAAAAATATCGTACACACCGTATGACCCAACTAAATATAGAAAGATATATATAACAAAGCCCCATAATGTCCTTGGAATCAACCAATCATTTTAAAAGCTTGTTTACAGCTCTGAATCCAGGTCAGAAATGAGGTAAACAACTGGTGTTTATTTTGTAAAGTACAGGTCATCTCCCAATGAATAAATCTTAAACTTAAAATGTCAAATTTGAATCTGACAAAAAAGCAATAAAAATAAATAAAAATGACTTATATGAATTACACGTAACAATATACTGAGTTGGAGAATATGCCAACAACCCGTAGAATACATAATATTACTGATATAGATTCATAATTATGCCTTCTTGTTGATGTTAGTCTGTGATGAGGATGTTTATCAAGGATCAGTTAGTTCTATCAAATGTAAATTGTCAGGTTACAAATATAGCCATATAAATAACGAAAAATTTAATTACCTTCCTATACCTTACAGGCAAATAGAAAGTAAATAATTGTATTATCAAAGATGTTATGCTCTTTCTGATTTATTTTGTTTGTTCACTATTTTTATATTGATTTCTTGCTTGTATGCTTTCTACAGGACCTTCACAAAAGATATGCGAATCCTGAAGATGAAGGGTCTCTTCTAGAAAATTCGCAAGAGCCCTAGAAGAGGGCAAATTAGACAGCAACGAGTAGGTACACAATGCAATATCGGACTATGGCGTATATAATGTACATACATACATACATACATACATACATACATACATACATACATACATACATACATACATACATACATACATACATACATACATACATACATACATACATTCATACATACATACATACATACATACATACATACATACATACATACATACATACATACATACATACATACATACATACATATACACACACACACACACACATACATACATACATACATACATACATACATACATACATACATACATACATACATACATACATGCATGCATGCATGCATGCATGCATGCGCGCGCGCGCACGCACGCACGCACACACACACACACACACACACACACACACACACACACACACACACACACACACACACATACATACATACATACATACATACATACATACATACATACATACATACATACATACATACATACATGCATACATACATACAAACATACATACGTACGCACATACATACATACATACATACACACACACACACACACACACACACACACACACACACACACACACACACACACACACACACACACACACACACATACATACATACATACATACATACATACATACATACATACATACATACATACATACATACATACATACATACATACATATAAATATCTGACTCAGTATATAGCTCTTGAAAAGAATGGATGGCCAACTCTAGCAAGTATATTCAATACTTACAAATTAGAGAATAAATCCTATCAATTAACAAAGCAAGATAATTTTAAGGCATTTGTTTATTTCGTCCGAACACTAGTCTTCTTATTCCTATGGATAAAATGTCTTGACGAAGACAGCCTACATGTGTTCTCATTTTGGATAGTCTCTCCAATTATCAGAATTTGTGATGATGAAGGGAAAAATCGATGCTTATTATTCCTATATATGATAAATCAAATATGTTGAGCGTGTTTGCTTGATATGCCTATATTGACTGTGAGAATAACAGTTTTTTGTGTGTGACTGCTTTGTTTGATACTATCAAATTTTGATAGACATGTTCTAGTCTATATTATATTTCCATTCGACATAACCCTGCTTCTGTAATCGGACTGTCCTTATTAAACAATCACTTATATAAATAATGTGCTACATTATAACTATTTGTTTTTCCAAAATGTATAAATGTGCAACAGATTCCTCTAACACAAGGTAATATTTTTATTTAACAGTAAATAAAAAGAACGACGCAAGCATGCGCTTAATCTTTGATGAAATAGTCAATAAATGCTTGCTTTTCTTTCTCGCTCATGACGTCAGGACCAGGAGGCCAGACGAAACTTGTTGAGGAGATGGTGTACCTGGTTTTAATTGGGGAAAAAATAAGCATTCCTAAACGCACAAACAACCGAATCCCAGTTATGGAATCAAGATCAATGACTTCATGACATATATACCTATAAAAATGTTTGTATAGGATTTCGTGATGAAAATCGCTTGACCCTGAGCTGTATGTGTATACGTAGCACCATATTTCACTAATATATAGTTTATGCTTTCCGAAAGAGGGTATACACAACTTGACAAACACGAACATATATGCCGGTTCATAACAACATTATTTATTTTGCTGAAAGATTTTTATAATTTGTTACATTGTCGTATCCATGAACTGGGCTAACAAACAATAAAACAATAAAGAAAAACCGAAGAAAGCAAAATGGCATCGATACAACTTCCAGATATTGTCGTCTACGATGTATTTCCACAGTTTGAAAATATACGTGTTTATAATAATAATAATAATAAAAATCGTAACAATTATAACAAAGTTGAAAAATCTTTATATCGAATTTACATATATACAAGTGATCTCACGCAGGCATTACCTTGATAGTGACCAAAACCATGTGCCTTTTGTTTTGTTTTGCTGCCTATAACTCTGTCCATTGTATTGATCAAAGCCATGATCATTCCATGGAATAACAGATAACGTTAAAGACCTTGTACGATTCACACATGTCAGAACAAATAATATTTCATTATTTCGATAGAGATAGCTTCTTGTAAAGTCATTTGTAATTAAATTTTATTCTTAAAATTCTTCTGTTACCTTCTTTCTATCTTCTCAATAAAGACTTCCAAAATATATGTGAATTTGCGTTTTCCATTCTATAAATATTCAATAATTGACCAGATATAAAAGTGCTATATGGTTATCATGCGTACAGTTTTAAACGACTTTCTGCTTTCTGAGCAAATAGAGACATGTGTGTGTGTGTGTGTGTGTGTAGAGAGAGAGAGAGAGACAGAGAGAGAGAGAGACAGAGAGAGAGAGAGAGAGAGAGACATATGATCATGTGTTTAGAGTCACACACACACACACACACACCGAATCAACCCTCCTTGTCTCTCAAAAGTGTTGAAAGTACGATAACACTTCTTTTAAAGCTAAACCGGTTTATTCGGCTTCATTATTAAGGCTTGTGTCAATGATGATGTGATTGTATATTCATTTCTATACAAACTAGCATGCGCTCGTAATACCTAAACTCTCAGTAACCAAATAAATCACCAGACATGCAAGATTATAATAATATGTATGACATCTGTGTCTAATTGTCTTTTAAATGTATTGAATGAATCTAATAATTCTGATATTTTGTGTAACTCTGAATGCTAACGATTGTCATCATTCCAAAGAATTTGCAACATTATCGATTCTTCACAATATTGACTGAAAGCAACCTGTTACCAAGTCCAAAATATTTATGCAAAGCTACTTTAATGACATGTATTTATTCATCAACGTTTTCATTACATTAATCGTCGCATTCAACAATGTGTAATGACTGACTAAATGTTATAGTCGATTGTTGGATATCGCGTCTCAACAGAGTTTCATAATAATTTGGTTTCATATATCCTACCTCATTTCAATATTAAAAAGATATATGATGTACTGAGAGCTTAATGATTATGAATCAAACGATGTACTATCCAGTCATCTCTTCAAATAAATAAATTAACGAAAGCATGTTTTCATACCAAATTTCAGAGCTAATATATCATTAATACGTAATCCGATTATTTATCTCTTTCTCCAAGATGATACCTTAATAGCTATGTCAAAATTAAACATGAAAATGTTTACCAGCAAAGAGGATATTAATATATCATATACAATAACAATCAAGTTGTATACATATGCTACATTTTGGGAATTCATTAAGACTATGTTGGGGTGGGGTGCTCCCAGTATTTAAATGTTAAAGAATATCCTCCCTGGATCGTATTTGTTAGAAATTTGAGTAGCGATATAGAGTTGTAATGTTTCGAGCCACGAGTCAGCGATGCTGACACTTAAAGTACTGAATAAACAATAGATGAAATTTAAATAAACAGCAATTTGATACCATTCAATAACATATACTCCTTTATCAAATGATATTCGATAGTTTAAAAAATATTCCTTATATTTCACTGGACTAAGTGACGACCTATGTCATTATCTGTAGTTGTGCGATAGATTTTCCTCGTGTCCTGTATTCCTACTCATTTGTAGTATGCGTTATCTGGAAAAGGTACTTCAGTTCCCCTCCTTTCCATGAACGTATGTCTCCGTTCGCTACTTGTCTCGTCTCCTATACACTCTTGACAAAACTGCACCAGGGTATTTCCCTCTGACTCTTACAGCTCTTCTGGACCGTGAAGATTTTTTTTCAAAGCTCATATGTAATTCCCCGAATAACAAATGATCCCACCTATTTCGAATGATGTCAGAGTTTATGATCTGCCCGTACAATTGACGAAATATGGTTCAACGACTACTAACGTTTAGTTCTGAAGACTCTAGATTTAAACTTTCAATCCTAACAGTTGCCACACCTTGCTTAATTCCGAGTAGTGTCGTCCCAGCTTAGGTCTATACAATTAGCAGAGAATGCCCCCTCATTGGCAGTCTTTCAAGAGCTGATTTACAATCCCCACATGACGAATTGAACATGAAAATATTTACCAGCAAAGAGGATATTAATATATCATATACAATAACAATCAAGATATATACAAACGCTACATGTAGAGATTTCCATCGACTAGGTTGGGGTTGGGTGCTCTCAGAACTATGTTTAATTATTACAGAATACCCTAATTGGATCGTATTTAAATAAACATCAATTTGATACCATTCAATAACATATACCCCTTTATCAAATTATATTCAATAGTTTAAACTCTCACTAATCTTACGTTCGAGTAAGTGACGGCCTCTTTCATTATCTAACGGTGTACCCTACTTGTATCGTCTCCCTAACATTCGTGACTAATTGCACCAGGATATTTCCCTCTGACTCCTAATGCTTCCTGTTCGAAGCTCCTACGTAATTACCCTAATAACAAACTATCAAGCCAATTTTGAGTGACGTCAGATTAGCTTATATTCCATTACAATGGCTACAACATGTTTTAGCGACTACGGCTATTTTGTTCTCAAGATATTATATTTAAGATTGCTATACTAATGGTGTCCACGCCTTGCTCAATTATGTTTAGTGTCCATTAATTGTAGATCTACATAATTAGCAGACAATGCCCCTTCATTAGCAGTCTGTCATGAGCGGCTTTACGACCACCGCTTGATGTTTCCTCTTGAAGCAAACATATTCAATTTATGTAATTTACATGTAAACTATGTTATGTCCATGTTAAATAACTAGCTTTACATCCTATTTGTTTGCAAGGGTGGGTGACCTTCGAAACATTTATGACACGGAATTTGTAGCATCAGGGTCTAACATATATATGTTTCAATCTGGATATTGTTCCTTACAACGTGAAAAAGCCCCAAGCTTGAGAATAAAATCGGGATTCTATATTATATATGATGAAATAAAATCGCTCCCACAATTGTTTCAATTGGGTGATTGGAAGTTTTCAGATGAACTTGCTCCCGTAGAAGGACAACACGAACCGTGCTATTCCAAAGACGATTCCGAGGCATCTTGAGAAACTTTACCACTGCCGCACTCAAAAGTGAAAGGCTTCTACTCCTGCACTTGTAACAGTACTGCTCCTAGCCCTGTCTCGCATGGGTCAGTGCAAAGCAGGAAGTCTTTGGATAGATCTGGTATTTTTCCAACCGCATGGTATGTAAGCCAATCGTTGGCGTTTGAAAAGCGCGCTCGCACGCATCTGTCCAAGAAGCTTTACTCAGGGCCTATCTCTTAGTCAGGACAGAAAACGACACTGCAATTTACACATGCCTCCGGTAAAACCCGCCCAAACCCAGTAATGAACTCTTCTCAGCTATTGTGCTGGGCCGTGCAGCGTTTCACAGCTGACCTTTATGGGGAAAGCGCCTTGATTAAATGTGTTTCCTAAGTATTCCAAGGTTAGGAACCCCAGATGACATTTAGAAGGTCGAGCCGGCAATTCTTCCATACGTTTATGTGGCTAGAAATATATCATACATGAAGTTGATGACACCCCTATCAGGTAAGGGCACCATCAACTCCCGCATCATTCTGTATGAAGATTATGGGCGCATTCTGGATTGCGAATGACATGATCAACTATTGGTAGATCGCATCAAGTATAGGAAAAGCGAGCGTTGCCATATTCTCTTTTCTAACACTTTTTTTGCCAATATCTCGTGGACAAATACAATTTTACTAAATGTTTTACCTTCGAGAAAGAAGCGAAAATATGTTATGGGTCTACAAGCATCTCCACTTGAAATTTCGTCACCTGATTAAACTTCCGGTTGTCGACAAAGAACCGATGTGTGCCATCCTTCTGCACTAGGACTACCGGCGATCTGTACTGACACTAAGCCGGCTCGCTTTTCACAGAGCATTTCTTCTCGATCTCCCCGTTACCCTTTGTCGCAATGCGTGTGGAAAGGGTTAGGGTTTCCGGTGGACTGGCCATTCGTTCACCAGCTTTTAGCAGAACTCGACAAGGACCATCTTTCTGGTATATCCGTAAGAACATCGCAATAAACGGGGAACAACGGCTATATCTCTTCCCCTATACCATAGTCAACGTGGGTTCACTCTCCGCGTCCAAGATAGTCTTAGTCCTCCTCAACGGACAGCTCGGAACAGTATTAGCCTCTTTCACGTCTCATTCGGCGTCCTCGTTGTCGATCCTGGCAATGAAACGATCGCTGAGGGACTCTCTTTCTCGTTATATGCTTAAGCAGATTGGCATGGTACAGCTTCTTCTTATAGTGTATTCGTATTCGATAGGTTTGACCTCATACTCTCCAGCCCACTCCAAGAAACGTTTATTTATTTTCATTCAATGTCGTTATTACCATCTGACTGATCTGAACACTCTGGTTTCCTCTATATAATTTGTCCAGCTTTATGCAAACGCAAAAAAAATCAAAAACTTAGAAAAACGCGTTTTTCGAGGTAAAACAAGCTGTTCAAATGACATGCTTTCGAAGGTTGCCTTTCATTAATGTATATATCATGTCACGAATGAGGAAGTGGGAAACATAATTAGGCCAGCCATAGGGCCATATGAAGAGCTATTGACCATTGTGAAGAAACACAAAATGAATTGGCATGGACATGTCACACGATCAACAGGGATTGCTAAGACAATCATAAGGGTACTGTGCAGGGAGGGCGAAGGAGAGGAAGACACAGGAAAAGACGGGCTGCTAACATCTCAGAGTGGACAGGACTGAAGCTGAGTGACACAGTAAGATTATCAGAGATTGGAATGGAAGAAGCTGATTGTAAGGTCATCAGTGATGCCCCAACGGTCGGCAAGACTGAAGGATATATAGATAGATAGATGACAAGAAATCATGGTAGCAATACTGTACTTGATAAAATCATCATTTTAATTTCGGACCAATAAGACATTATACAAAGTCTAATGTCTTAAAGCTTGGTAAAAGCACAATGTTGATATGACCAGGGATCGAAGCTTTTTTGGTCTCTGATATAACCAGCAGAGATACAAACTAAAGTAAAAGAACAGACAAGTAAATAAAAATAGAAATAGAGAGGGAAATATTGGGATATACTATTTTAGCAAGGAGACTCTGCCAGTTAAATGTCAAAAACAGATTGACAAAATGATGACAACCTCAGCATCGAAAGCAAAATGCAAACTGATGAGGTAAATGAGTTTGAACAAATCGGTTCTCATCGAAGTTCTGTATTATCATAAGTGAAATTAACTTGTTAAAAATGTATTTTATTATAAATAGAAATGAAGGAATCTATAGTTTTTACATAGTTATCTAAAATATTATATAAGTACATTTATAAGTCAATGTTTATTTTATGGAGGTTCTTATCATCCAGGTTGAAGTATTCCCAGGATCTGCAAGATGGCCTGATACATGGCTTCATACTAACTGAACAGACGTAACTTCATTGTGAATCAAGATACATATCAGTTTTAATTGGTGCTTTAAAAATTGTTTTGTGTTCATGGATGTTAATAAAGTTTGCCTCTGTTCCTCAGCAGTTTCCTGATAGTTTGCCTTTTCTGAAGCAGGTAGATACTTCCATTCATTTTGTCACTGAACAAACGTTGGTCCTGATGAGGATGAATACAAAATTAATATAGATAATATAAAGAATTTCTGATTTTTTCATTAATAAAACTATCCAAACAAATAATCAAAAAGTGATATAGACATATAAATTGAAGTTTACAATAAGAATACACAAAATTCACTTTGCCATGTAGGTATTAGTATGTATTAAGAATACCACTGTCATTATTTTTCAACACCATTATCATTCTGTTACAAATATAAGTAAACAGAAATTAAAGGTGAATTTGCAAAACATATCTCCATACTATACTTCAAAGATAATAATGAGTCTGAATATACACGTGCATAAACAAATATCAAAAACAATGTTAGTAATATAACAAGAGTAATATATTTTTGAGACTCCTTCATTATATGAAATGTGCATTGTGATTCCATACAACACATATGTATTAGGGTGGCCCTTAAACAAAGAAAAAACATTTTTTTTTATTTCTCTATCATCTAAACCCTCAGAGTGGTTCCATTTATTGTAGAAACAGATGAGAAAAAATATTATGAAAAACTATTAATATTTAGGGGTGGCTCAAGCACATCAAAGTTTACCATTAGAGTCTGAATATCGTCATTTGGTCATTAAAACAAACGACACATAGTTTACTTTTTGTCAATTAATGTTGACTTTTTTGCATCTGGAAATTGTTTCCGGATCTGCTCTATTACGTGGAGATCATACTGCAGCTGGTCTTCACATCTAAAGCGCCCTGACTGGACTGCATCTTGAATGAAGGCAACGCTCCGTTCTGCGTGGTCATTTGTAACCGAAAGCGTCTTGACCATTGAATCAGCAGCTTTGAAATCATCTCTACTGTTCCATGACTCGGGATCTTCAGCTAATAATTCAGAAGGCAAGCCCAGAATTGTAAATAGTTTTCTGCTGGACTTTGTGACAAAATCTACGAGTGTCTTCTGTTGCACGGCTGCCATGTCAATGCGTGTCCATTTTGGTGGATCCAGTTATCCATCCTTTTCTTCCGACCCTCTGACAAGTGCTTGCTTTGTGGCAATATCTAGTTCTGGATCAAAGAGGCTGAGCAGTAGTAAATCTTCCGAGAGGTACCACAGATGCCTAGCCATCTTACGTGACGTTTCGACACTGATGGCACGATCTGGATATGAATGGATCAGCTGCAGGAGTTGGAGGTCATTTCTGGCTGCAGTAGGAGCAACAGGCGCCTGGTACCAAAACTTGATATAAATCTTTGCAAGAAATAAATATGTTCAAACGTAGAAGCCCTTGAGATTCTCGGGTTGTCAGCTTGAACCGGGACCGGAAAAGCCATACCTTGATGCTGTAGATCGCTTTGGCCATCCAGCGTGCTTGATGCAATGGACCAGGGCTTCTGAACGTCATCTTGTCCGAAGACTTTTTCCCTAAGAAGACGAGCATTAGTTGCAACAGCTCACGATAGTCATCTCTAGGTTGATTATCTTCAAGTTGTCGTTTGCAGAATGAAATGACTTCGACTTGAACATCTGCAAGCTCGGTAGATGCATAATCATCTGAAAAGGCGCCTTGATCTATGCTTGACCACTGTTGTTTAAGACGCTTGAATATGAGAATTTCTGGTGCCTTGCTGGGTCCCATACATATTCCAAATGCAGCACCCAGGACCAGTTACATTATATGATGCCGACAAGCAAAGTGCAGAAGAGACCGTCCCAGTAAGTGCTCGAGAATGATGCAAGCATCTGACAGTCTACCAGTATTGGAGCTCGTGGTGTCGAAGCACATGCCCTGAACCAAACTGGTAAGTTTCCATTCACATATGGCATTGTAAACTGCCTCTGCCTCAGCTTTGCCAGTTCATGCAGGTATCTTTGGAATTTGTAAAAGCTTCTTCTACCCCATTGTCGAAACCAGAATTGGTAGCCTGTTCACCTTTTCTATACCAGTTAAGTTAGGCTTTAACTTGCCATCCCAATGGACAGTTAAAGCTGTGGTTCATTTGAATGCTTCCTTAATGGCAGCAGCTGCAGCTTTACGGTGTTTTTGGCGTTCACGCTGTATGGTCGTCATGTTTAGAGCAAGCTGCTCTGGGTCTTGTCCGATAGCCCTCATTGATTCAAAAATGACCATCATGGTAGCCCTATCACTCAACATATTTCTATCCAGCATTGCTGCCAGAGGGGCTGATATTACCTGCTTTTACCTCGTTCTCGAGGTGGAGGAGCAGCCGCACTGGTGCTGGGGATTGGATCTTGGTCGTCAGACTCAGATGATGTTTCCATGTCCGAATTATTGCTACTGCTGTCCAGCTCAACCACTTGGGACAACAACTCCTTTTCAAGTTCAGAACGTTTTCGTCTTCTTTGCAATGTCTCCACTTTTTCCTTCTGCAGTTCTTGTTGTTTGAGCAGCACATTGTCCACACCCGCCATGCATCCAGGCCGTCCCTTCTTCCGCTGACATTCCAGGAATAATTTGTCCTCTTCATTCTCTATGAGTTGCATAGCATCAGCGTGTGCAATATCAAACAGTTCTTTGATCATTTCTGTAAACATGACTTTATTTGATTGCTGAGTCTGTGTCTTACGGTTCTTGTTTTTCTTCAGACCTTTCCACTGGTAGAATAGTTCTTCAATATTTTTGATTGAATCTTGTCGATGCTTGACTGGAATTCTTGCACGGAACCAAAAATCTTCCACTCGTATTATGCTGTTGTTTGCTGCTGTTCGGATTTCCTCTTTAAGAACATTGTGACGATGCAAGAAATAGCTGAGAACTTGCTCTGCTGTGGGCAGTTTACTACCTTCTATCCCATCTGCACTGGTAACAAGATAATCTTGTGAGCGTGTTGTCACCTTTGTGGCTGCTGTCACTGCTGCTGCCATTGTTAACAGGTAAGTATCAACAAAACCGGAACAATTATACTCTATTTAACACTCAACAGTCCACAGTCCACAGTCCAGAGTTCACAAAATTCCCACTTTAACCTTTCAAGTCCAACAACAGAATTGCAGATTTGTTACTTTTTTAACTGAAAATGTAACAGTCAACACTCAACATCTGGATTTCCTGAAAACATAAAAGTAAACAACTGAACAATAAAACTTGCAAAATTGCAAAGAATATTTAATAATAACAAGTCATTAGTCAATAAATAAGTAATGAAAAAATTTTAAATTTATACTGTGGTTCTACATTCTACAATCTATATTACACACAGTACAATATGGACATTATGAACGTGATTACCACAAATTTCAGTGTCATTTAGCTACCTCTAAACCTTGTTCAATTTTTCAGATTTTTTGCATACTGTGTTTTTTTATCTTTTAGAACAAAATAAGAGGTCCAGAAATATATAATTCAAAACCTGATTTCTAAGGGCCACCCAAATATGTATATGTAGTAATTTATGTAGAAAACAATTCATCTGTTTTCTAAATTTTGGCAATAATCGATTACGTTTTACCCCGCTATAGCAAATTTCATTATTATATGAATTCGGATTTTGTTTTATGTTTTATACAGATTGTGACTAAGTTTGCCACATCCTTGTTTTAGGATCTGTTCGAAACATGTCAACACTTTAAAAAAGAGTACAAATAAATTCAACGCTGCACCAAAGAATAAAAAGTTTGTGACCAATAACATATTTAGTCTAACAAGCGATTTCCCATTGCAAAAAAACATATTGTATGCACTTGGCTATTTCAATTGTAATGGTTCTTACTTGAAAGCAGAGCTTGCGACAGGAAGCAGCTGAATGCTGTGTTTCTGTCTTTGAGGCTTATTTCCAATCCAGTCTTGAAACAAACATAACTAGACTGTATTATATTCATTGTGTAATCCACATTATATAATTCCAAAAACCCAAATTACAAAACTTGTGAGAGGAAAACATTGGACATATCTTGCAACTCTGACATATAACAGTCACTGATACTTGATGATAATAACAAACTAAATTGCCTTGCAATTATCACGAAATGCAGTTTATTACGCTGATGAATATCAAAACTTTGTAACAAGGAGGACATTCTTTTAAAAAACCAACACTAACGTGTTGAACTGAAGGGTTCAGAGAGTTAACCAGATTCGCAATTCTTCTGCCATTCAATTCTGCTTCCAAGGCATACAGGTGTTCGTCTGATAGATGAGGCGCAGAGTGTCGGATGCTGGGTGCAGCAGAAGATCAAACTATTATAAGTTATTGCATTACTTTAAAAACATATACAAAAGACTATCAATTCAAGAGAAGCAGCTAAATGATTATGAAGATGACTGTCCTAGCAGATGTGCAGTCTCTGAGAGGTATATTTCATTCTGAATCGATAGGACATGATAATATGTCCTTCAGTGAAAATGCCAAATCGACGAATTGACATAATGTCTGCAATTGCAGCAATATTGGATGATATATGCCTGTTTTATTTAGGAAATTCAAGCAAAATAAGAAATCTTGAGCAGAAATAGGCTGTAGATAGTTTTGTCTATTCAAAATACAGGTCAAACGGTGACAAGATTTTAATCATATCAGCGCCATTTTTATTTTGTGTCATCTTTGTTTAAAACAATCCATGCTTGTAGGCTGAAACAATATACGTATTGGGTAGGTAATCCCATGGCAAGGGTTATATATAGTATGGTTTGGATTTTGTATTAACCAAAGGAAATATATTTATAAAAACAATAGACTCACAAAACTATTAAAGCGCCCATAACTAAAATGAGACATGTAAAATATATATTCAATAGGAGGGCAATAAGGATTTATGGGAAGTACGTCTAAATGGCTGAGGGAAAATACAATAAAATTATCAATAAAGCAGAAGAAAAAAACATAGAAGTATTAAATGGGACACTGCATGGGGGCAAATACAGATACAGAGCCTCAGATTCAAATGCATGCATGATGCGTGGGTGACAGCGTGGTATCACCAGAAAGTTCACTGTGCAAAATGAACTAATTAATGTTTTTAGGAAACATGTATTGGTAGAGTGCGAAACCAATATACCACAGAGGGCAGCTCTAGTACAAACATTAGGGAAAAATCTAATTTACAAACTCTCAAACTTTATAGATGAAACGGATATTGCAATAGGAAAACTCTATACCCATTTGCTGGCTATATAGTAGATAACCTGAGGGCATGGTGACAAGTAATAGTAATGAAGCAAAACAATCAGAAATTGGAAATATTTTAAAGGTGGTTCAGGGACCCTCATGTGGGAAGTACAGGATTAGGACGTCATTGAGCTAAATCACAGGGTGCTACGCGAAGTGGACAGGAATGGGAACGAGTTGGTAAAATACCCACTTAGAGGGACACAGAATATGCATGAAAAATATCTAAGAAATGTGGATTAGATTAATGATTAGAATAGTAGGTGTTTCGCAACACGCATGCCACATTAAAGAAAGTTATAATATAGAATAATATTTATTTAGGATATTCTCTTTTTACCTCAATACATATGTTAACTAGCCACCGTACTGAACATAGCACTCTGCGTAAAGGGCCAATACATAATTAAGAACATTTTGGGAAGGAACATTAATTTCTAAATAAATTGAGACGACCAAACTCGTCACGAAAAGTACAATTTACAAATAATTTAAAAAGTACGGACTATGAGTAGGACACAGTCGTACTCAATATAACTAAATAGTTATAAGGCAAACGAAGACACGGAAAAATATCACTAAATCAATAGGTTTTATTATTTCTTCTTAAAATTAAAAATGAGAACACCGAATGTTCTTGGATATTCAAAATGCAAATGAAATAAATGGAAAAAAAAATCAAAAAAGAAGTGACGATCCTTTTAGAAGGTGACATATAGACCATGGAAGTGACTCCGAGCATAGGTGAATAAAACCTAATCGCACGATCAACCCTATATACACACTATGGACAATACACCTGTCAAAGCAAATTATAATCCCGATGGGACAAAAGTATCATAAATGCAAAACTAAATAAAACTTTAAAAAACAACAAAATATCAGAGCTAACGGAAACACACATAAAAACTTTTTTTTTTTACTTTTAAAACAAATCTGTTTGGTGACCCCACTCCAAAATAATAATGATAATAATAATAATAATAATAATAATAATAATAATAATATTAATAATAATAATAATAATAATAATAATAATAATAATAATAATGATAATAATAATAATTATTAATAATAATAATAATAATAATAATAATAATAATAATAATAATAATAATATTAAATTTGAAGCAACATAATTCATAGTGTTTGCAGTGTGTAACATTATTTAATAGGGATATGCTTATTTGTGTATACTTTGTAGGAGTATCACGTGTAAGGACATATCAGCGCATAGATAAGTGGACATATCTGTACACTTTGTGAAGTGTTTTTGTTTTTGTGTTTAATGGTTTAACGCCATTTTTCAGCACAATATAGGCTAGACAAGGCGGCCAGTATTATTGGTAGAGGAAGAACCCGGACAAACCCTGGAAAGAACCATCGACCTACGAGAAACAACTGGCAAGCTTTCTCACATAACTACATTTGCCGAATCTTAAACTCGAACACACGCATACAGAGGTGAGATGGCAGTGGTCCATAACGGACAGCGCTTTAGACCACTCGGCCACTCGGGGCCCCTTTTTGTGTGAAGTACAGAAATGTACAGAAATGCGTCTGATTATGTGATATTGTTCTGTATAATAAGATTGAGAATCTATATATACTCTGCACACATATCAGAGAAAATGTGTATTTATATGAGCACGAACGCGTGGCCAAAGAAAGTAATGGCTTATCGGATAATAGTATACATTTATTCCGAGTTAGATAGGTAAGGGAAGATGCTATGCTAACGTCCTTGTGTGTTAATACAGGAAGCTTTAGGGATCAGAAGAATTGTAGGAGACAGAGCGAATTACCCCAGTGCATTTCATCCGAGTCTCTGGGGGATACAATAAACGGAAGAAGGGAGGCAGAAGTTAGGCGGTCTGGGTAGAATTATATTACCAGTCCAGACAAAGATCATACAAATTGGTATGAACACATGACCGGAGTGAAATATATCACACTAACTTAGATGATGAAATAGGCCGTCACTTGGTCGAATGAAAGATGAGTGATAAGGTTTTCATTTGCATTGTATGTGAGAGATGACTGTTATTGAATTATTTATATCAACACTGTTTATTGACGGCTATATCGGATACAATACATATTTTTACTTAGCTCAGCACATAGAGTAGGGGGGGGTAGAAGCACAGAAATAAAGATGAATATATACCGTATTAATATAATTTATACTCTGAAAAGCATATAAATGTAAAAAAATGCAAAATCAATGTCATCAGAAATCATAGGCAAAATGTGTTTTTTTAATAACTTCATTCAAGGTGGAAGATTCAGATATAAATCATATGTGCTCTGTTACTTTGGAAACATTAAGGTGACTTTGTTTTTATGTACAATAATAAACAATATATCGAAGGTTGAACCATTTTCCTAACGACAACGTTTAAACCCTGAGTATCAATATATGAAGTCTTCGTTTTTAATGCACATAAAATGCTAGGCAAATTTGGTTTCAGAGAACGGTGTTTAGGAAATATATAATTGCCAACTACTTGTGATGGACTGTGTAAAATGCTTGTTTGACGTTCGTCGCACTAATACTGTGGTATAAAATAAATATATCACAAAAGGAAAAAGGCATTATCAATAGCGAAAATATAATTGAACAGCTATATATTAATAACATTGCGAGATTCCTCATCATGAAAATGCGTGTATTTGCCTATTATTGAGCTGACTGGTGGGTTTAAACCACTATTTGTAATGATCCACCTTTATTGATTCGATGAAACTAACCAGTATAACCAACTGGGTATGTAAATGTATGAATTACATAACACCAATCGAAACATTCTTATATGTAAAGTATAAAATAGGAAAACTATACAAAATGATTAACTCTAGGGTCTAGTTTAACAGAATAACATCGTAGCGCTTCGATTGAAGTTTAGAAACAACGTCTATCATAAAAAACAGATAATGGTGTGAGAAGTTTTCTTTATTATATAGTATATTTTTTGTGGTTGAAGGTTTATTAAAATGGAAATCATGACATTGTTATCCCGCCGTAATTATAGAGCGAACGAGACAGAAAGAAAAAATACCCATAAAGCTATATAATAATGGTACAAATATTCTTTAATTTAACAATGATGCATTTGCAGATTTTTATTAATTTGTTTAAACTCTTCATAATGGGGGAAAGTCCAGATATCTGATGAATTGTGTTTGTTTATCAGTTTTCGGTCAGGTTTAGGTTTCGAACCAGTTTAATAGTGAAATACCTGCTCACTAGGATGATGCAATTTACTTGGTTACAATCTTTAGGACAGATCATAATCGCTGATTAAATAACACCAATTAAAACATTCTTATATGTAACTATAAAATAGGAAAACTATACAAAATGATTAACTCTAGGGACTAGTTTAACAGAATAACATCGTAGCGCTTTAATTGTGAAGTTAGAAACAACGTCTATCATAAAAAACAGATAATGGTGCGAGAAGTTTCCTTTATTATATAGTATATCTTTTGTGGTTGACACAGTTCAACGTTTCAAGCATTTTAACTAAAGCTAAGGTTTATTAAAATGGAAATCATGACATTGTTATCCCACCATAATTATAGAGCGAACGAGACAGAAAGAAAAAAAACCCGATACAGATATATTATATTCGGCATATAACACGTTTGTAGAACACATTGCTTCAATCCAATTGCCCTTAATGGAGACATTGATCATTATATTCTCATATTTATACAACACAGCCATATATTTGATTCATAGGGCATACCAAGAAGAAATGAAGTTTGCTGTGTTGTAAAGCGTTATAAAACTGAAAACTTTAGGCATAGCTTGGAATAATTTTATCTGCGTCGACTGAAACTTTCAAAGCTATTTAATAATGGTACAAATATTCTTTAATTTAATAATGATGTATTTGCAGATTTTTATTATTTTTTTAAAACTCTTCATAATGAGGGAAAGTCCAGATATCTGAAGATTTGTGTTTGTTTGTTCATCAGTGTTCGCCCAGGTTTAGCTTTCGTACCAGTTTAATGGTAAAATACCTGCTCACTAGGATCATGATATTTACTTGGTTACAATCTTAAGGACAGATAATAATCTTTGATTAAGTGGCCTTATTTACAAAGAACGTATTAAATATTTAATAAACGCTACGTAGTACTGTTTTAACTATCTGATGAATCGTCATTTGCTGATATTTAAAAGGATGTATAAATAGTTTCATTATGATCCATTAAGAAAATGATCGAGTGTTCAATTCTATACAACTTTATGTTGTTCATTTGTTTAATATCACTCTTGTTTAATGCATCGATATTTTCAAGCAGGACTACACACACTATTCTTTTCAGCTATTCTTTATTCACGACATATATAACACTCGTCATTTTATATCAGCATTTTCTGGAAATAGCTGAATTCGAAGCAAATAACATGAACAATTAGTGCAGATTATATATCTGAATAGTTACAATCATAACTGTCAGATATGCAGTCAAGAGCTTAAACCTTCAGTTCAATTTGTTGTTTTTTGTTTTGAGATTTTTGTGAAAACAGTGAGTAAACAAACATCAGCTCCACTGGTTCGTGGGTTGCCAGGAATTAAACAAACTAGTTTCTTTACGTCTTCAGATGGAAGAAACACAAGCTGTCCGCGTCAATGAACACATATATACCTAAATGGGTTGAGGTGGATCATTTGTGTACGAAACAAACCAGCTTGACTGTATATGTTCCACTTTTCAGGATCAGTAATTGCTAATGCCTAGGGATACATAGATCTAAGTAAATCTTTATTTAAAAATAGAGAAGCTTTGGGATATTTATTAAAATGTTGTTTGCGCTGGAAATTCATTTATCTAAAGGAAGGAGCATGCATTTTCTTTTTTGTCAATAATCAAGTATGGTCATTGATTATTATTGTTGTCATTATGTGTCTTTTATATAATGGAAATGAAACCATGCGGAAATACCTGGAAACAAAACCGTTGATCCAGTATTGGAAAGCAATTGAAGTTTCAAAATTTCCAAATTTCTTGTCACAGGTAGATTGTAGTTCCGAATTAAAATAACTGGTCAAAAAATAATGTATATTTTATGTTTCAAAATCCATCAAATGTTTCAGAGTCTTGGCTTTGTGTGATATTCACTGATGCGAATATAAAATATCTTTTTTAAAATGAATAAATAGTATTGTTATGTAAGTTTATTCAACTTCATTTAAGGACATATTATCTTTCTTATTTGTACAGTACTGATGCTTCTTCATTCAATTTCTCTCTCGAAACTACCAACGTGAGCATGACATGTTGTACGTACTACTTATATGTCATAAAAATACTTGAATTGATGTATACGACAAAAGACTTGAATTGATGCATACGACAAAACACTTGAATTGATGTACACGACATAACACTTGAATTGATGTAACTGACATGAGTATATAAGATTTTAGAATCAACTTGCACGGAATAACATCCTTTTCTAGAATAATGTAATTACAATAGACACGTGATACATACACATTATGTTCAGCTTTATCAGACAAATACACGTTCATCTATAAGTGGATTTAATAGTTCCGTTTTTGAAAACAGCGAAACTCATGTCTATGTGATTGTGTTAGTTTCTATATATGTATGTGTGTATGTGTGTGTGTGCAACATAATTCATTAAATTTCAAAGAATTTTTTGTTGAAAACTTTAAGCTCTTAATAAACACTGCCTAAACAGTTATCATTGAAGAGATTATTATCGTTTGACCCTTCAGAGTCATATATATATATATGCCAAATAGTACATATTCACAGCTTTACATGGCTGATTAGAGAGAGAGAGAGAGACAGACAGACAGACAGACAGACAGACAGACAGACAGTCACTCTCATTACCACTCGCATAATTCTGCATCAGGCTGAAACCGTATTGAATCATACCGTATAAACAATATTAACTTACCATGACTTCCAGATCAACGACTTATCAAGAAAGTGAAATCAATTTCTCGCATTATTTCCATATTTTACGCTTCTAAAGCAAAACAATTCTTCATATTTTCCCTAGCATCATCTGTTATTTTAAACTAATACTCCTTGAGAGCTTGAGAGCGATGTGATCCACCTCTTTTTATGGTGCTTTGGTTATTGATCCCAAGGAAGTTCGACAATTTTAGTTGCTAAGTGTTAAGATTCTGATCGAGTTATTTATAGTATAAGCTATAAAATTAATGAATGACATTACACAGAACAGAATAATATAATACGAGCCTCTGAACGAAAACAAGATTTAATCAGTTAGAGAAACAAAACTAGAATTTAATAGGACATATAAATGATACACTTTCTCACAAACAAACAATTCCAACATGTATGCGAAGTGGGATAATCCTTCTGTAAACCCGATACTACAATTTTCGTCATATGAATCGTTTAATATTTAAAATGTATGCATGCATCTCAGCGTACTCTTGTTGCATACAGTCCATTCCAAATAATTGTTAGTACCATGTTATTTATACCTTATTGATTTGATTCGCTTGTTTAATTCTCTCAATTAGTATGTTTTTCTGTCTGTCTGTATGTCTCTGTCTCTGTTTCAAATCCTATGGGTCATCAACTGTAAATTTGTTGTAGTCTGCATTCATCCCGTTGTTTGCTATAAATATGGATGATTTTGCCTCCATCAAGTAAATATAATATGCATCCTAAATATTTTCTCAGGTTTATCCTCTTCTAGGATTGGTGGTTTAGATTTACCGAGTGGTCTAAAAGGCTCACCGTTACGGATCATTAACATCTCAACTCTGTTTGGGTGTGGTCGAGTTTCAGATTCGGCAAGAGTGGATATGAGACTAACCTTGACATTAGATTCTAAAAAAACAAACAATCGAAGCACACATTTGGAGAGACTTGAATTTCCACTTGAGATCCTGCACTAGTAGTTTTAGCTTAGACAGTTAAGATTGAATGTCTCTAAACGATAAAACCTTATCACTCCCGTCAAAACTAGAATTATTCTCAAACTAATGCACAACATGTGCTGCGACAAAGCATCCCATCTACAAAAGGTTTGCAACATTATATGAATCATTTCAATAATTATTAACACAAAGACTCTATTTATAGTACCATACTTGGAGAGTATGAGAGAGGCATTTTTATGATCATAAATACTATTATTAACTTTCGTTTATCATTTTACGCTTCAAATAAGATTATCATATATCATTTAAATTTAAACTATTCCAGAAATAGACTTATCTACAGTTTGCTTGGATATGTTCATTTGAATTATGCCTATTTATGTCAGAATAAATTGCATTTAAGTAAACGTAATAAACAAATACTTGAATCCTGGAATGTATTTATTACCAGAGTTTGCAGTTGCTACCGTATATAATTTAAAATGACAAATTTATTCAATTACTAAGTTGTCGCTGGTTTTTGACCAAAATATTGGTTTGAATGTTTTAAAAGTGTATTCAAGGACTTTTTGGGTAGTATATTTGTGGTATATCAGAACATTACAGACTATTAACACTCATTAGGGATATTCGTGTTTTCTTGCACTTGCGATTTGGTAGTTAGGATTGATTTGGAGAATTTATTTCAAACTAGTGTAAGGGTATATTGACATCGCACTTTATATATTTTAAAGATATAAATAACTTGATGATTTACTTGAATTGTTTGCTTCATTTAGTTCTGTAAATCAGTTGTATACCTAGAATCGTAAAGAAGGTAAAGATGGCGATGAAACGAGTATTATAAGGTCCACAAAATCTTGAACATGAACATTCACTGAGTACGTTGCACAAAATCATTTCCTTATATGCATTATTTTTAAATGACATTTTACGATGTTTCGTGATGCCAATTATAAACAGTTGCAAAGGTCTCAAAGCTAACACGATCAAACTGCAATTGAGGTTTGTTTTAGATGTTCACGATAAAATACATATATCTACTGAGACCTCTAACAAATGAAAGAAAACTAAATCAGTAGTGTTTCAGCAAAATGATTTTGACTTTATTTGTTTATGTTCTACTTTGCAGGTCACGGATGAAGTCTTCGGGCGAGTGAAACAGAGAGATGGGGCGGGGATGAAGAAGGATTGAGGATATAGAACAGGCAATTTCGAAAAAAAAATAGTTAATGCAAGTTACACAACGAGACCAGACTTTTCATTGATTTAAAAGTACATGTGTACAATCATATATTTTGTTTAGGCGCAACTAATTTGCAAAGTATTTACCATTTCAATAAATCAGTATAAATTGAAGAAAAAAACAAAATGAGTGTCGTAATTCAGCACGTCGTGTTAAATAATCTTAACCTTTGACTAGTGATTATGGTTCTTACTCTTAGTCCTATATGTTGTCGGAATTTTAATTATACGTAACCCTGTTTTGAGCATTAACATTTCACTTTTCGATGAAGCAATGTAGAAACAAGCCTACGAATTCATTCTGATGGAACCACAGTTTTTCTTTAATTTTTCAGTCCATACCTCCACAATGTATAAACCTTACGTGTTTCCTTTGCTACATAAAAAAATAGTTATGCTTGCCTGTTTTCTACTTTAATTATGAATCTTCATTCTGGTTTAGATCCCTTATATGTACACTAATATTGATAGATAATGAGTAAGGATACAAGTCAACATAACGAATCAAGTTTTTTACAATTGTTTTTAGTTTTAATACAAAGTATTAAAAAAATGCAGTGTATCCGTCCAAAACATGGAGAGATTAAATGGCGATAAAATTAGATGTTTCTGACTTCTGTTCTATACCATTGCACATACATCAAAGAAAGCACATATCTGAAAGCATACTGAGATGCGATAGATTTTCCTAGTACATGTCGTCGACATTGAAACGTCGGGATGCACTCCCATATTGATGTTTCTAATATGAAAACCTTCGTAAAACAGAGACATTTACGTGCGCTTCAGCAAATACTTGAAGACTGTGCACTGTGACAAAGGTCGCCGATTGAAATTAGAAATCATTCTAAGAAGTATTTTCACTTGTGAATGTGCATGGGTGGGTGTGCGACTAAATGTGTACGTGCGTATGAACAATAGGGAACGCTTGTAGGTTGTAGAGATGAAGAGTTTAGTTAAAATGGAAAACACCGATTGTTAAATAATGTAAAATAATGAAAATAAAATGTTCAATATCATGAGAATGAAACCGGAAAATTACGATAGACTAATCTAAATAATTCACATCAGGAAGTGAACGTTCTCAGGTGCAATGTGAAGAAAATATGGTATGAAGATCTGACGTTGCTAATACATACAACATTTATATTGATATAAATTTATGGAATACAATCTGCAGTTTTACAGAAAGGAGCTTGGGAATCGGTATGAAAGAAAATATTTTTCTCACTAGTCATCCGACCATTGCTGCTTATGTTAATTAGGATTACTGTAGTAAAAAAACAAAAAAACAAATACCTTGATACAAATTATCGAAACAATTTTTAACCGAATTCGTAAAATTGTTGAATATTTGCGATTTATTATTCGTGGCATGAGCAAGTTTGGAAAAGGAATATGTGACCGCCGTCTAGTATGTCTGCTTTTAATTTATATAATTGCTTTCATCATTGTACTCATATTGCTATGATGTCAGTGTGGCAGTTTATTGTGACGTCTAGCACTGGTGCATCATGCATCAGATATGTAACATCCTGTCCGAACCAGTCATGTTATCCTGATACAAGGGCGTACAATCCTAACACTAACATTTTAAATCTTAAAGCTTAACGCTATGCGAGGTTGCTACAGAGTATCATTTTTTATAAATCGATTTCACTACTCGGCGGCGAATTGAACTCGAGAGATCCATAATAAATAGATATCAAGATATGTTAAAGATATAAACCAATTAACAGTTATGTTATTGAACCATTTAGTTTGATATCGTCACACCTGACTTTATTAAATTACGTATTATTATAAGTTTCTCTTAATCACTTTTATATGTCCGTCCTCATGTCTGTCTGTCAGAGATGTCCATCTGAGCAATTTCGTTCCCGTTCATTTGATTTCCCAGTTTATTTCATCCATTTTATTATCATTCATTACACGCGTTGTTCAAGCGTCTCGTCTAAGCTTTGATGTGCCACTTATTTGTTATTTTTCTGGCATATCCCATCGTCAGGTATGATTCATATTGATATATTCCTGGCCTTGTATTTTCAAAAAAATTGTTTCAGATAATGTTATTTGTATGGTTTCATTTTTTCCAGTTCAATAGTTTACACCTCCCATTTGTTCAATTGGTAAATTTGTTGATCATTGTGAATGAGGATATATATATAAATAGCGGCTCCACACAAACCTATCAATAGAGCAAATAAACAAAATAGAGATCAAATTCAGTGTCTAAGGATGAGAAATCTTGCCGTTGTGTTGCTTCTTTTGTCCTTGTTTGCCGTCACTTTGTCTAGAGGTATTTATTTATTAACAACTTCCTACATCCGTTTTTATATTCATTACGTATGTTTCTTTTTTATAAGACTATCTGATTTTAGCAGTTGTTCAGTCGTTTTAGAAATTAATCATTCTCTGACTAGATGTACCTAGACACTCCCGAGACAATTGTCACATCACATGGAAACGGTACAAAGACCATATTTACAGGCAATTACAATGAGTAGATAATAATTCATTGCTTAAACGATGTGTGAAAAGAGATCATTTCCTTTTCGATCCCTTCGCTTGGATCTTGAGAAATATAGAGATAGTGTTTGTTTCTTCTATATTTAGAATTTAACCCTTTTTTCCTTAGTACAGTTTAGAGCTAAAATGAGATGCACATTCTATTTCAATTCATTTCATGTGCAAATGCAAATGGAATCTAATTAGTTTACCTTTATCACGTCCAACACTTCTAATTAAGCAAAAGCAATATTTTTCCTTTATCTATGTTAGATCATTATTCATCATATAAAGTAAAAGAAGATATGCATATAATGATTATTGAGTGTTAATATTAAGTACAGGTGTAACGTGTTTGTCATTGTTGTATGTTTTCACATATTTCCGAACACATAATCAACTGATTTATTTTATAAAATAGTTTTCATTGAATTATGTATTTATTTATTCATTCACGTATTTATTTTTGCAAGAATCTGTATGGTTGTTTTTGCTTCTCTATGTGCATATGCATACATTTACGTGTAAGCAAGAATTTGCTGTTCTTAAGAAGTAATTTACAATTTTTGTCATTAGCTAAATACAAGAAAAACTTCACTTTGATAAGTGGCAAACATACACGTACATCGTGGAGAGGATACCTGTAAAATGTGTTTACTGCGTTCATAACCCGTGCCCGAAATTGTGACTTCAAGGGAACTGATGTTAACCTCAACTATATTATTCAAATTGGCAAAAACTCTCGTGCTTAGCGTGAAACAAACATCTTGTTCGTAGCATGAAACTAAGTTTTCGAAGCATCACAAGTGATAACATGCAAAATCGAGTGTTTCTCTGATAAAATATGCAACAATGAATCAAATATAATCTCAAACTTATAAGATAAAACAGACCTAAAATCGGTGCTAATTTTGTCATACAAGTTGTAAATATATTAGAGTTGGGTTATATGCCAGCATCCTGTGGAATGCATGATAAGACTGATATAGATTTATAATTGCTTTTATTCTTATTATATAAACAGTCATATAATCACAGCAATGTAGTCGTTCTGGTATATTTGGACTATGTTTTTGTTATATATTGCCTTATGATCTGATCTATGAAATCCATGCAATTTATAATATGCGACATATAGTTTCATTAAGAATTCCTCATAATGCTGATTCACGCAAATATACCAAATTTTATAAAACTAGATTACGTCTCTGCTCGTCCTACACTTCACATATTAGCTTCATTGTGCTCCCATAATTAGTTCATACACATTTCATTATTAACGTCGCTAGGATGTGACGTAGTCATCACTATCGTATCTGCATTTGTGTAAATTGATAAATGTTACTAAGATTATAAAGGCGACACATGGAAAAATAATGCATTTTAGTCCCCTTTTGGTCAGCAAAATAATAAGCTTTGTCGCAAAGTATATACGTTAATTCGGATACTCACCCTTTATGTTCATAACTTGTTTCCAATTTGCAATTATAATCTGTATGATCTACGATTTGCTTTGCGATGAACGGTGATATTAATTAACTTGGCCTATTGCATTATTGTTCGTTCTGCCTTCTTGTAGCTGTTATTCTCTGATGAAGTATTACTCGCCATGGATGTTTCCCAAGTGTAAATTTGGTATCTTAAATTTAACTTGCCAAGCTACACATATATTCATATAAACCACGTAAAATATGGTTACCTTCCTATACATAGGTAAATAGAAGAAAATAATTTTATTATCGAATATGTTATGTTCATGCTAATTGACTTTGTATATTGATTTCTTACTTGTATGCTTTTTTGCAGACCTTCACAAAAGGTATGCGAATCCTGAAGCTGATGAGGCTCTTCTGGAAACATTCGCAAGAGCCCGAGAAGAAGGCAAATTAGACAGCATCGAGTAAGTATACATTGCAATCTCGCCCTTTGGCGAATGTAATGTACATACATACATGCATACATACATACATACATACATACATACATACATACATACATACATACATACATACATACATACATACATACATACATACATACATACATACATACATCGTCGTCGGCATCCGTCCGTCTTCGAGAGACGATGGTGTAGCTTCCGATTTGGGTGTCCTATCTGCACCTTCGCGAGTGGCTGAAGAGTCCGACCCTTGAGTGACAGTCTCTGTTGCACTTGCTGCAGGTGTATGCTGATGCTTGCTGAGGATGTTTTTGGTTCGCCTTCTTCCTGGCTCTCTTTGCAGCGAGGTTTGTGTTTCTCATCTCCTCAGCTTTCCGAGTGCCCTGTCTGACAGCAAGACGCCTTTTTAAAGACATCTTTGTATCGCAGACGTGGCCTTCCAGTCATTCGTGCACCTTCTACTAGCTCGCCGTACAGCAAGTCCTTGGGTATGCGGCCTGGGTCCATTCTCCTAACATGGCCTAGCCAGCGAAGGCGCCTCTCGCTGAGAATGGAGAACATGCTGTTCATGCCGGTGCGTTTCAGAACCTCTGTGTTGGGAACTTTGTCCTGCCACTGGATACGCAGAATGCGCCGCAAGCATCTCAGGTGGAAGCTGTTGAGTTTCCTCACGTGACTCGCATAGGTGGTCCATGCCTCGCTGCTGTAAAGGAGTATGCTGAGCACGCATGTCTGGTAGACGCGCTGTTTGGTCTTCTTTGTGAGGTTGTGATTGTCCCAGACCCTCTGGTTCAGTCTCGCCATAACTGCTGATGCCTTGGCAATCCGACCATTTACATCAGTATCAACGGAGAGCGAGTTGGAGATGGTGGACCCAAGGTATGTGTAGTCCTCAACAACTTCCAGGTTGTACCCATCAATGGCGATGGTGGGAGAGGAGTCTGCGTCCTGCACTATTACATTCGTCTTCTTCAGACTGATGGTCAGTCCGAACTCCTTGCAGGCGTGGGAGAGGCGGCATACTAGCTGCTGCAGTCCATCTTCCGTGTGTGATATCAAGGCTGCATCGTCGGCGAAGAGCAATGCACGGATGAGAACCTTTGTAACTTTAGTTTTTGCACGGAGACGGGCGATGTTAAACAGCTTTCCGTCAGTCCTGGTGTGTATATACACACCCTCGCTGCAGTCCTTGAAGGCGTACTGGAGAAAAATGGAAAAGAAGATGGCAAAGAGAGTTGGCGCAAGGACACAGCCTTGCTTCACTCCGCTGCTGACTACATACATACATACATACATACATACATACATACATACATACATACATACATACATACATACATACATACATACATACATACATACATACATAAATATCTGAATCGATATCTAGCTCATGAAAAGAAAGGACAGCCACCTCTGACAAATTTATTCAATATTTATACATGAGGGAAGTAAATCATATCAAATGACAAAGCTGCATAATTTTAAGGCATTTGTTTATTTCGTTCGAACACTAGTCTTCTTATTCCTATGTATGAAATGTATTGATGAAGAGTGCTAATCATTTAACCATGACAGTTCTATGACAGGCTACATGTACTTTAATTCCGAATATTCCCTCATTCTCTCCGATTATCTGACTACATGATTATCTAAGAGGTCCATAATAAATATATACCAAGATATGTTAAAGTTTGAATGTGAGCATAACTGATTTTTGTGTGTGAGACTGCTTTGTTTGATACCATCACATTTTAGTTGACATGTAATTGACTATATTATTTTTTTAATTCGACATAAGCCTGCATCTGTAATTAGGCTGTCCTAATTCAATAATGTCTTAAAATAATAATGTCCTACATTCTTACTATTTCTTCTTCCAAAATGTATAAATGCACAGATTCCTCCAACACAAGCTAAGATATTTACTTAAAAATAAATCAAATAATCTACTCAGTCAGGCGCTTAATCTTTGATGAAATAGCCAATAAATGCCTGCTTTCTATTCTCTCTCATGCAGTCAGGTCCAGGAAACAAGACGAAACTTGATGAGGAGATGGTTCATTTATAATATAAGACTCACACCATGGCGCAAAAGATAAACATTCCTAAACGCAAAGACATCCACACGCCTGTTATGGTTTTGACCCTGATATGTTGCTGATGTAATCTATATGTAGCACCATGCTTCACTAATATATAGTCTATGCTTTCCGAAGGAGGGTATACACAACTGGACAAAATCGAACTATTCACATATATGCCGGTTCATAACATCATAATTTATTTTGCAGAAATATTTTATACAATTTTTGTACATTGTCATATCCATTTAAACGGCTAAAGAACACAAAAACAATGAAGAAACGACGAAGAATACAAAATGACATCGATAAAACTTCCAGATATTGTCTTCTCAGATATATTTCGACACTTTGAAATATACGTATTTATAATAACAAAAATAACAATAATAATAATAATAATAATAATAATAATAATAATAATAATAATAACAATTATAACAAACTGGAAGTTTTTTTATCGAATATACATATATAAAAGTTACCTCAAACTTGTAATTGCCAAAAACCATGCGCTTTTTGTTTTGCTGCCTTTAACTCTGTCTATTGTATTAATGTAAGTCAAGATCATTTCAAGGAAATAACACAGAACATTATTGATATTGTACCAGTTGCGTACATCAGAACAAATACTATGTCATTATTCCGATAGAGAAATTTTGTTGTAAAGTCATTTGTAATATTATTTCATTCTGAAACGTATTGTGGTACCCTCTTTCGATGTTGTCAATAAAGACATCCTAAATAAATGTGAACTTGTGTTTTTCATCCTAGCAGTCTTCCATAATTGTACATGATAAAATTTGCCACATGGATATCATATCTATAGCTTTCTAACAATATACGTTATTGCCGGGAAAAATGCTAACTATATCCATTGACTATGAATGCGATGGTCATGTGGGTGAGTGAGAATATATTAATATTTTCTTTAAACATGGAGAGAGAGAGAGAGAGAGAGAGAGAGAGAGAGAGAGAGAAAATATGCACATGTGTTTATAGTCAGTCCCTTCAAATATAAACAAATTATATATATATATATATATATATATATATATATATATATATATATATATATATATATATATATATATATATATATATATATATCAAAATTCGTATACGGCGGGGGAAAAATGTTCGTAGTATCTTAATAATTATAGTCATTCTAAGTTTAGAATAAGATTTGTACATACAGCAAAGAAGCTCGCTTCCAGTTACAAACGCTCGTTATTGGTATTTCATAGATTTCACCTCGAATGAGGGAGGCTGTGGCTTAGAAACTTCGGTTAAGAGATTCTTCTTCTTCTTTATGTCCTTCCGCGCAGTGGGGCGCATAGGGCAACAAGCTTCCTCCAGCCATCTCGATCGGCAGCCTTAACCTCCGCTGCGTCTAAGTTGATATTGACGGCTCGCAGATCTTCTATAAATGTCCGTCGCCATGTCTTTCTCGGTCGTCCAATGCCTCGTTTCCTATGTGCTGGCGTCCACCACATCGCCGTCTTTGCGTGGCGCGTCTCGGCCATTCTCAGAACATGTCCCGCGAAACGCAATCTTCTTTATGTGACCACTTCTCCCAGGCTTCGGGTGTTTGCTCTTCTGAGGATTTCCTCGTTAGTGATGTGGTCATGGTAGGTGACACGAAGAATACGTCGCAGACATCGGTGTTGGAGTACGATCACGTTGACCAACTTCTTCGTGCCTTTCCATGTCTCGCAGGCGTAAATGGCGGATGGGATGACGATAGTGTTGAAGAGGCGAAGTTTGGTGTTTGTGTGAATCGACCGACGTGTCCAAATTGGGAGAAGACGTTGGAATACGGCCGCCGCTTTGCCAATTCGGCATTTGACGTCTGCATCAGCTCCACCTTCCTTGTCGATGGTGCTTCCCAAGTAGGTGAACTGCTCGACTTGGCCGATGGTCGGGCTGCCTACGCTGACCCGCACAGGTGTCTTCCGGTTGACCGCCAGTGTCTTCGACTTTTCTGTGCTAATTCTTAATCCAACTTTAGCCGCCTCCACCTCCAGGTTGGTGGTCATTTCCTGAAGAGATCTCGCATTCTCTGCCAGCAGCGCAATGTCGTCAGCAAAACGGTTAAGAGATACCAAAGACAAATTGTTAGTACAATTTGTACTAACAATTGCCTCGCTAAGCGCTCTACATTGAAAGCTTAATATGATGACTGGTTGTGCCCGTTGCCTGGGTAATGTGACTGAGCTGGCATCATGTTAAATGTTTGCGGCATGATGCTTGCAATTAATTTAATCTGGCACACCGCGGACATGGTAGCGTCATGACTGAACATGTTACAGCAACGGTAAACATCCAAAGTCAAACGTTTTTCACCTGCTACATTTCATAATATGTTGATAGTTGTGCTTAAGATATTATATGTTGTAATTTTTTAAGTAGAACCCACACCTGAAACACCCTCTGCCAGATAAATTAGGATTAGGAAACAGTGTAGTGAACTTATCGGTGAGTCGATGACACCTAAATATCCGCAGTTCACGTAATTTAGATACTGTACGTATGTTAATAGCGTAAACTGAAAGTTTTGAACTTTAAAGAAAGTATTTTATTTAAGATTATGTTTACATGGGTATTCACTCCTCGGTATTTATTATATTAATCGGTAGACATGATTTGTCTTGATTGTTTATTGTTTTTTAAAATACTGGCCTAGTTTGAATAATCACACATAAAATCGCAAGCATATATACACACACCAACACACACGCACACAAACACAGGAGCTGAATCCACCATTCCGTGTCTCTCAAACGGGTTGAAAGTGCGAAAAACAATTATTTTAGTCCTAAACCGGTTTAATCAGCTTAATAATTAGGGCTTGTGTCAATGATGATGTGGTTGTATATTTTTTATATACAAACTGACATGCGTTCGCATCAACTATGCTCGCAGTAACCGAAAAATCACAACTCGTGCAAGATCATACTAGACTGTAGGACATCTGACTCTAATTGTTATTTATATGTATCGAGCGAATCTATTAATTCTAATATTTTTTGGAACTCAGTCATCATTCCAAAAAATTTTTAACATGATCGATTCTTCGCAAAATTGACTGAAAGCAAAAACCAGTTACCGTGTGCAACATATTTATACAAAACTAGTTTAATGATATGTATTTATTCATCAACGTTTTCATTACATTAATTGTCGCATTCAACAATGTGTAATGACTGACTAAAAGCTATATTCGACCTTTGTATATAGCTCATTAACAGCGCTTCATAACAATTTAGTTTCATTTCTCGTACATCTTTATAGAAGGACAATATTGTATAATATATTGTACAATATATGTATTGTATATTTTTGAAACAAATCGAACATGGTCTTACACAGGAGAAAGAAACATATATTTGGTGATATAAATAAGGACCTTTTTAACACTCAAATAAGGGACAACTGGATGGAATTTATTGAATCATTAGGCCTAGTCCAGATGGTAAATGATCCCACAAGGGTAACAGAAAAATCAAGCACTTTTATTGATCACATTTATACCAACCTACCAGATAATGTGGCTTGTGTTAATGTACCAAATGTTGGTCTTAGTGACCACTATCCTACTTTTTTGACACGAAAGTATAAATGCCAGAGAAATAAGAAAAACACACACAAAACGATCACTTACAGATAGTTCAAACATTTTAGTGAAGAACAGTCTCTTGATGACCTATATAAAGTTCCATGGAATATGATCCAAAATTTGGATGATATAGAGGAAACTCTGAGAGTGTGTACTGACTTATTTATGGATGTAGTCTCTAAGCATGTACCACTGAAAGTACATCGAGTAAAGAATGAAATCCAACCTAAATGGCTTACTACTGAAATACTAGATGCTATGAAAACACGAGACCAATTCAAGGGTAGGGGAAACCATGCAAAATATAAAGCATGGAGAAATAAAATAACAAGTATGATTCAAAAAGCTAAAAAGTCGTATTATCAGTCAATGCTTGAAAACAAAAAGTGCAACACAATCTCCATTTGTAAAGTTTTCAATGAACTCACTGGAGGAACACACAACAATCATACAAGTAACATTAAATCACTTCTGGTAACTGACACCATAGTCACTGATGAAATTTACATTGCAAATGTTTTCAATGATTTTTTTCACCAGTATCTCCACAAAGTTAAAAGAACCTGTGATAGAAAACAACTTTAGTGAACAGAAAAATTCTGCAGCAGCAAACTCTCTAAGGAAGTATGTTTCTCTATCCCACCAGTATCAAAACACTTTGTTTAAAAATGTCTCAGTGAACTTGATACCAAGAAAGCTATAGGACTTGATCAGATTGGTCCAAGACTCATTAAATTTTCTTTCTCTGCTATTTTAGATAGAATAACATTCATAATTAATTTAAGTATTGCAACCTTATATGTCCCTAAAATATGGAAAACTGCAAAAAGAACTCCAATTTTCAAATCTGGATCTAAGAATGATGCTGATAACTACCGACCAATCTCAATACTACCAAACTTGTCAAAATTGATTGAAAAACATGTCCATGACTCATTCATGTCATATTTAACCAAACACTTGCTGTTACACCATAATCAATCAGGCTTTAGACAGAAACATTCATGTGAGACTGCCTTGATCTCCATAACTGATAAATGGCTTCAAGCACTAGACCAAGGTAAAATAATAGGATATGTATTTGCAGATTTCAGGAATGCGTTTGACATGTTGGATCAAGAAATCCTTTGGAAGAAACTAAAAATCTACCAATGCAATAAAAAAACAGTTAGATGGTTTACTTCATACCTAAGTGAGAGAACACAACATGTTTATATAAATAACGTTCTGTCCGAACCTGAAACTATAAGATATGTAGTGCCACAAGGCTCAATCCTAGGTCCATTACAATTTGTGTTATTTATTAACGACCTACCACTTTTACTAAGAGACTCAATATCATATACAGATCTCTATGCAGATGGCACAACATTATCAGACATCCAAAACACAAAGCATGGTAGTAAATACTGGTAAAACTAAAATATAACTTTTCTCAACAAGGAAAAAAGGAAACAATCTTGATAGCAATGAACTATGTCTGACATGAAAGGATAAAAAAATTTTTGCAAATGGTCTGTCACGACAGACTACGTGGTGTTTCGGTAGATAATACGATATCATGGACTGATCATATCAAACATATCAGTAAAAAGGTCAATTCAAGTTTATGGCTTCTCAGTAGGATAAGACATTTTCTCCCTGAAAGGCACAGAAAATTATTTTATAACAGTTACATACAACCATATTTAGACTACTGTAATACAGTATGGGGTAATTCAAATGATAAAAACATATCAAAGTTGGAAAATCTTCAGAAAATAGCATTTTAGCTAATATCAAACCAGAAAGAAAGCAAGGAAAATTTAGCTGGTAAGTTAAAAATATTACCTATTAAAGACCGAATATGTTTAAGAAAAGCCAAATTAATGTACAGGTTATCCAATAATAGTGCTCCTGAATATTTACAACCCCTATTCAACTATAGGCTACCTGGTAATACACCCCACATGCGATCAATATCTACAAAACAGTATAAAATTCCAAAACCAAATAAGGAATAATTCAAGAAAAATTTCCAATACTCTGGAACTTTGCTCTGGAATAGTATTCCAGTTGCGATTAGAAATACCCACTCTATTTCCATCTTCCAAACCTAATATATCCAGTGGCTTCTGAGATACTGCTGAATTAAATAAATTTCTTGTATGAGGGCCTCAAAGTAGATTAGTTTTTAGCTAATTGTGTTACCCTATTTAAATAAAGTCATTATTATTATTATTATTATTATTATTATTATTATTATTATTATTATTATTATTATTATTATTATTATTAAATAAATTCATTATTATTATGTACTGATCGCTTAATAAATCTGAACAAACGATACAAGATTCAGTCTGCCATTGAAATCATAAAAATTAAACGAAAATATGTTTCATAAATAATTTCAGGGCTAATGTGTCATTAATAAGTAGTACGATTATTCCTCTCTTTGTCAAAGATAAAACCTTAGTCGCTTTATGTCCGCATCGACCATGAAAATATTTACCAGCAAAGAGAGTATTACAATATCATATACAATAACAATCAAGTTATATACGTATGATACATGTTGGGAATTCATTCGACTATTTTGGGGTGGGGTGCTCCAAGTATTTAAATGTTACAGAATATCCTCCCTGGATCGTATTTGTTAGACATTTGAGTAGCGATATAGAGTTGTAAAGTTCCGAGCCACGAGTCTGCGATGCTGACAGTTAAAGTACTGAATAAACAATAGATGAAATTTAAATAAACAACAATTTGATATCATTCAATAACATATACTCCTTTATCAAATGATATTCGATAGTTTAAACTATATCACTCATATTTCACTGGACTAAGTGACGACCTATGTCATTATCTGTAGCTGTGCGATAGATTTTCCTCGTTACCTGTATTCCTACTCATTTGTAGTATGCGTTATCTAGAAAGGTACTTCAGTTCCCCTCCCTTCCATGAACGTATGTCTCCGTTCGCTACTTGTCTCGTCTCCCAGACACTCTTGACCACCTGCATCATGGTATCTACCTCGGACTCCTACAGCTCTTCTCAACCGTAAAGCTTTCTTTTCAAAGCTGATTTGTAATTCCCGAATAACAAACGATCCCAGCTATTTCGAATGACGTCGGAGTATATGATCTGCCCGTACAATTGCGGCAATATGGTTCAACGACTACTAACATTTAGTTCTGAAGACTCTAGATTTAAACTTTTGATTCTAACAGTTGCCACGCCTTGCTTAATTCCGGGTAGTGTCGTCTCAGCTTAGATCTATCAAATTAGCAGAGATTGCCCCCTCATTGGCAGTCTGTCAACAGCTAATATACAATCCCCACTTGACGATTCATTTTGAAGTAAATATATTCAATTCATGTAATCTACATGTTATCCCTGTTATGTCCATGTGAAATAAATGGCTTTGCCTCCTCGTTGTTTGCAGGGCTGGCCTTCGTATCATTTTTGACACTGATTTAGCAGCATCAGGGTTTAACATATACATGGTGTAATCAGGTTATTGTTCTTATAACGTGACAAATGCTCACGGTTGAGAATAAGATCGGGATTATCTATTATATATGATGAACTAAAATCCCGCCAAAACTTGTTTCAATGGGTGATTGGAAGTTCATCTCGGTAGCAGACAATTTACGACTGCCGTACTCGACAGGGATAAGAGTCCCCTTGTGCATTTGTAACACTTCAGCTCCCAGTCCTGTCTCGCATGTGTCTTTGGATAGAGCTGGGAGGCGGACAACCGCGTCAAATATAATCCTATCTGTTAGCTTTTGAAAAGCGTGTTAGTATGCATCCATCCAAAACGCTTTACCCAGGGCACATTTCCTGGAAAGGTCAGAGAACGACACTGCAATTGTTACATTCCTCCGGTAAAACCCTCCCAATCCGAGAAAAGATCTCACCTCAGTTTTCGCGGTGGGCCGTGCGGCGCTTCTCAGCTAATACACTTTTACTTTTATGAGAAAAGTGCCTTCACTAAAGGTATTTCCTAAATAGTCCAAAGTTCTAAACCCCAGGTGACATTTGGAAGGATGAGACCGCAATCCCTCTATTCATTTCTTTGACTAGAAATATATCATCCATGAAGTTGATAACACCGCTATCAGGCAAGGGCTCCATCAACTTCCGCATCATTCTAGTGAAGATTTTTGGCTCATTGTGGATTCCGAATGGTATTACCAACCATTTGTAGGTCCCAAGCATTTAGCAAAAGCGAAAGTTGCTATATCCTCCTTTGTCACAGTGGTTTGACATTATCCAGTGGACAAATTAAACTTTGAGAAAACATTTGCCTTCGAGAAAGAAGCGAAAATAAGTTCTTGGTCCGCAAGCATCTCCACTGGAAATTTCGTCACCTGATTAAGCTACCTGTAGTCTACACAGAACCGATGTGTATCATCCTTCTTATGCACTAGGACTCCCTGGGATCTGTACAAATACTAAGCGGGATCGAATTCTCGCCGAACAATTATCTCCATCTCCTCCCTTACCCCTTGTCGTTTTGCGTAGGGCAAGGGTTAGGATTTTCGGTGGACTGGCCACTCGTCCAGTAGCTTTAACAAGGACTCGAAAAGCGACCATCTCCCGGGTATATCCGTAAAACATCGCAATAACCGGATAACACCGGCTATATCTCTTCCCTCTGTAATGTAGTCAACGTTGGGATGCACTCTACGTCCGAAGGAGTCTTATTCCTCCTTTAAGGACAGATCGGGAACCTACTCGCCCCTTCCATGTCTCCTTCTGCATCTTGTAGTTGATTGTGGCGACGACGCAGTCGCTGAATTTCTCTCTTTCCCGGTATAAGCTTAAGGAGTTTGGCATGGTACAGCTTCTCCTTAGTGTGTATTCGTATTTGATAGGTTTGACCTCATACTTTCCAGGTTAAAGCATACGACTCACTCTAAGAACCGTGCAACTTATTGTGTTATTGGGGCAACAGCAACAAGACATTGTCGCCTACGTAATAACGGCGAGGTTTGGAGCGCATGTTTTAATACTTTGCTTGATGCGCCTTCGTTCTCTTGAGGTTCTTCCGTGCCAGTGAACAAACTTCCTACAATTCGTTTCGCAAATCCGCGAGGTACTTATATGTTGTACATACCTACTACAGCATGATTCTTCTTCCACAGCTGTCTTGGTACGGCGATTGGGCCAGGTATGGACCTCTTGTGGGGCTGCTTTCGCACAGCTTCTTGAGAGTTGCCATCAATGTCCCGTTAAACCTTTCAACCAATGTCCCTTACATTTGGGGTGATACGGTGTAGTCGTTAAGTTTTTAATCGACATCAGTCTGTTTAACTCTCCCATTACGCGACTCATGAATTGTGTCCCTTGATCGGTCGGATCTTGTCGGGCAAACCAACTCTTGACCAAATCCCAATCAGCGCTACAGCGATGGTTTCTAAATCAATATTATGGAACGCAAATGCCTTCGGATGGCGTGTAGCATAATCCACGACCGATTTATTATACTTATTTCCGTTCGACGACGCGGGTTTTATCGGTCCGATTAGATCGATCGCAATGAGTCGAAAAAGGTCGTCGATATTGTGGGGAACTCCCCGAGGGAACGTTTCGAATGCAAGTCTTCGATTCCATTAACCGACACTTGTCACAGGAGAGACATAACCGCCTGACATCTCACTTGAATCTTAGCCAGTAAAATACTTTGATAAGACGGTCTCACGTCTTGGCAATTCCCATGTGGTCACTCATGAGACATTATTGCAAGAGTTTTAGCGACAACTTTTAAATTGTTCGCTGCCTATCCCGGAAAGGCGATACAGGATCACATTCTTGTACGCGAACATCACTTCGCCAATAGGAGTTTCCTTCTCCATTTCGTCTTTAGCATATTTGTGGAACTGCGTCATGAATGTGTCATCCTATTGAAACTATGTCCGTTCCAAGGTCGAGTCCGTGAAGAAAATACAATAGTGTTGACACACCATGCAATTTTTGCCTTACGTTTTCAAATTATTGAAACGCCTGTCTTCTGTATTGATGACATTAGCTTCATCGTCATGACGTTTGCTACGCGGAAGCTCGTCTTTAGCATTCACGACATGATTCTAAGAAGCGATGTACTAACCGATTGTGATGAACTATCCAATTTCACCCATGGAGCCAAACTTTAAAGCATTTGATTTTTGCAATATATAAAATATAAATAACCAACCAGACAAGACCAGATACCATGGGAAAAAAGTATCACTAAGCGGTCGTGGTTGATGACTACCTCAATTTGTATATGATATGATAGCTGGCATGACTATCATATTTTTGAATGAATCGTTTAAAAAAATCAAGGACAGATACTTAAGGTTCTAACGAAATTTTCTCAACAACATTTTCAATTCTCATCTATTTGTCGAATATGACTTATTAATTAACGAAATGGTTATGAGAATATTTGAACTTGTAATACCTTATCTCCGTTCAAACTCTAAAGCCTAAAGATTATAAAAAGAAAAACACCGTGATTTATTTTCTATACATATGTTTTTCGATTCGGTCATCTCTTGGCAATGGTAAATTAACTATTATTTCATCCAATCCTTGAGAGCCAAATATGTCATGTATACGGATGATTCTTTATCTTCTTTGTGTCAACATGGAGCAGGAAACTATGAAACAACAAAGTAAATATTTCACACTTGAAAGTCAATAACCATAACATTTAATACAAAACCAGTATTATAATCAACTTTCGTAAGGAAATATAACTAAACCTTCCTCTATTAATTGAGTGATTGTATTTTTTTTGTCTCTAATTATATAACATAAAAAAAAGAGCGTCCTCCGCCGGGAGAAGGCCTGCACAAAACTGACCGGGACAAGCTTATGGATACGATGATATTAATACAAAGGCATATACATTGAGATGGTTATCTACGTACCTCCAGACACTGAAAATATCCGCTTTGAAATCGAGAAAAGCTTGGTGTGGGGTGGTGTTAGGGAAGTGGATGTTTAATGGCCGAAACCTCATATTAAATCACCTCCATACTAATTTTAATCAATCGCATTTAATAATGCAGGTGTTTTTTATTTTCTTTAAATAACCTTTTTTACCTTCATTTGTTAAAGATCGTTCCAACTGGTTTAAGAACCAAAACGTGTACGCGAAAAGTCCATGTATTTCGTCACTGCGTTTTGCTTTATTTATGAGTCTGGTTCCCAAATTGGGTGTCCACACAACAGGACACTAGAATAACTATTTTTGCACACCACCAAACAACATTCATATTTGTTATATAAAAAAGTGGCTACACTTATTTCGTTAGACAATCGTCTACGTCGAAACTCGAAGTTTGTATAGTTCAATAGGTAAATTATTGATGTCGTGATATGATTTGAAGTTTTAATGTAATTTTTTATCATCCTTTATGATGTCTCTAAGTGTCAGTTTAAGAATTGCTCTGAAACTCTCTTGCTCACAATGGTTTCTGTGAAATCAGGCAATATTTTACGAAGTATTTCATTCGCTTGGCAGCTTAGCTATCTTTGATCACAGTCATGAAATAGCGTCCGATAATTTTATGTAGTTTATGCTACATACGCGAAAACAAGTAAAATTGTTAATTTGATCAAATGATGACTCCACGTATGACACATGACCGTGCCGCTAGAATTCATGTTTGTTGTAATTTTGTGCCTTTTAATTTTCCTTTTATTCCACTTCTATTATTTCATTCAAAGTACATAAATGACGTGATAGTTCAAATGAGGACATCTTGAATTCATTACAACAATATAACAAATACTTTCGCAAGTCAGTTATCAAACATCGGCACTTATATATGTCCTCAGAGAAATGTTCGCCAATATAGCTGTGATGGGAGATTTACCCATTTTACGTTTTGGTACAAATTGACAAATTGTATTAATGACGATTACACTAAAATGAACTAAACGATATAACTAAAGCCCAAATTCCGATAGATTAGACATGTTTTAAATTTGTATTTATATAAGTACTGCCCACACTTGGTGTAAGTGAAACTTTAGTCGATCTAAATTCCTTACATACTGTTCATTGCGGTGTGCTAGGAATGTTGTTTGGAATGAAAATGTAATTAGTTGTATGACCTATTTTACATGCTCATATGTACATACGTTTTGATTAATATTTACTTGTTCCATCTACCGTTTTGACGATAAAACGAGCAATATATCAAAGTTTCCAATTATGAGCGTGTTTTTCTTAACGTTACACAACTACAGACCACTTTGAAGGTATTGTATAGTTTTTAAATGGGATGCGTTCTAAGCTAGTTCGCAGTGTATCATGGCGGGAGTTAACGCGGGAGTGGTGTAATAATACATGTCATGAGGTACATCATAAAGCGAACACCGAACCAACAAAGCTGTCAACATCCGAATTGTCATGGTCATATTTTGCTATTCAACCTTCGAATTTTCCTTTTGAAGTAGCGAAGCCAATAAATTGAACATGGTGTGCTTGCAAATCGCCATTCATTTGTGTTTTTATGAAGCGTTTGATTAGCTTGCACCTGCAATCAGTACATTTCTTGTAATGTTTCATTTTGAATAGTCATTTGTAGTAACCACTCTATGTGTGTGTGTGTGTGTGTGTGTGTGTGTGTGTGAGAGAGCGAGAGAGAGAGAGAGAGAGAGACAGAGAGAGAGAGAGTTACTAGAAGTTGATACTGAACTTACACGAATCTACTCACCACAGTTGTGCTCATGGTTTGTAAAACACTGTTTAAGCATAACATAAAACAACAGTTTCAATCTTACAACGTTACAATTTTTAACG
Organism: Unio pictorum; assembly: GCA_030141615.1. Classification (NCBI taxonomy): domain Eukaryota; kingdom Metazoa; phylum Mollusca; class Bivalvia; order Unionida; family Unionidae; genus Unio; species Unio pictorum. Next base: position 730,335 of record JARLTB010000057.1, read on the forward strand.
TGTGTTGTTGTTGCAGGGTTTAACGCCACTTTCCAGCACATGATAGGCTATACACAGTATTATTGGTGGAGGAAAAAACCAGGAAAACTCGCGGAAAGAACCACCGACCAAAGAGAAACTACTGGCAAGCTTTCTCACATACCCACATTGGCCTAACATGATACTCGAAACAACGCAGAGGTGAGATGGCAGTTATCCGTAACGGTGAGCGCTTTAAGCAGCAGAGAGGGCGAACCCTACAACCTTTTCAGTCAAAAAATAGATTGAGTCCTTAAAACAAAAAATAGAGCCTTCCGACGAAATCTCATATTTTAACCCAAAAAAGAATGTCTTCATTTAGCAAACGGAGACTTTGCGATTTTTCAATCAATTTTGGTCGCAACGTTGTTGTCATTCACCCTCTTTGCTGCTATGGGTAAATAATTCTTTTACGAGTTCAACCGAATATTTGATCCAGTCTTTAGGACTTCACAAACAGACTAATTTGTAAGACCTCATCTTGTAGATCAATTAGATTATTGGACTGATCTGTGAGTTTGAAATTAATTCTGGTTAATGAATCATTATGACACCGCATATAGACTGGATTAACCGGAGACTCAATTATTAAAAATCCTGGATGGGCTATTGGTGCAAATGAGTATATAATATATCCTTGCTGAGCTTGATTTGATCGTTCGAGATTAATTTGATAGCTTCCTTCGATAACATCACATACTAAATTGAGCGCAATCACTGAGGATATATTCACGTTGAACTGATCGATATGTCTGCCGCCACCATCTGGATCATTATTATGTTTGAGGATTTTTATTTCCGGTGATGCTGTTTTTTTCCACGTATCATGAATTATTTTAAAACCAACATCGATGGTGTCACTGAGAAGTTCTTTTAGTTCTGGTACGTTATATCCTGGTAGTTTGAATGTGGGGATATCTTCAACGCGGATTTCATAGTCTGTTGCAAATTTTGTTCTCGATGTGGGATTATCGTCATCTAATATATCCTGAATAATTTTTAAATTAAATGTTTCCATATCGTCGATAATTTTGTTGCATGTTTCTACGACGCTGATAAATTCATCTCGGGTGAGAGAGCCGGATTTAAGAGGTATTAACAACAGCGAAAAATCATTATTCATTGCTGTGAAATTTTTAACGATTTTAGGTTTGGCAATAAAATGATACCCTCGCAATGGTCCACCCCCCACCCTATGTTCGTATCCGAAACCAAAAAAATCTATAGTAATTATGTGATCTTTATAACTCTTTATTGTATTATCAGGTTTTATTCTGTCGGTGATATAATAAGTTTTTTGTGGTTCTGGTAAATCAACGGTTTCCCCCCCTGGTGGTAATTCAGTCCATCCTAGTACGGTTCTAATAGAACTCTGATAGATATCTACGACGTATCCTTCTGTGCTTATCTCAATTGCGGATGATATCGTCGGCTCATGAACCGTTATAGCGATTTTCGATTCTGTTCCAGTAATCGATTTTATTCTACGCGCGAATTCATTATTGATTTGTTCGATTTTGTCTGACCATGTTGGTATCGAAACAACGTTCCAGTATGGAGTCCCGTCGTCTTTATTCTTATTCGCAAATACCAAGGAATTATTCGGTTGTTGACCACCAAATGCTACCGATCTGATATTAGGCCAACTGTGATACACTTGTAGTTTTGCTAGCGCTATCTCCTTCACGGGGACTGGGCTAGGGAAATTCACACTGAATTCAGGATTCGTTGATGTTATTGATATCATGCTTGTTTGTACTGGGTTCGTGTTCTCCACTATTTGTTGAAGTAATTCCATCGGTGTTGTCATTGTTATTATACTCATGTTGTCGCTCTAATTTTGATATCGCGGAATCATAAATACTGACCATCCCTGAGAACTCACTATCTGATATCGTTGAGGTTATTGAGATTTTTCTGGTTTTCGGGTTCGTGTTTTCCAATTCCATCGGTGTTGTCATTGTTATTATATTCATGTTATCGCTCTAATTTTGATATCGCGGAATCATAAATACTAACCATCACTGAGAACTCACTATCTGATATAATTGTATTATCGAGTGACGACGATATCATCGAGGATAATTGCGAGTATGCGGTTGATACAATATGAAATTGAATTAAGTAATCTTGCAGTTTACTCTGGCTGCATGATGATATCTTTTTTGTTATCCCGGTTGATATACCCGCGATTGTAGCCGCCGCAGAAATGCAAATTGGAACTACGACCGGGGCAATCATTGTAACCGATGCAAGTATTATTCCGGCGCCAGCGAGAACTCCTGACACCGAGTACATAGTAACATCAATTGCGGTGATTCTTCGTCGGTATTTTTTTATTTTTATTTGATACTCCTCGGCGAGGGTTTTGAGTCTAGTTTGAAATTCTCTGACCTGATTATAGCGATATTGCGATGATGAAATCATTTTTATTTTAAAAACGCTAGTGTTTTCAATTACAATTTCAATTGAAACCGTTATTTACTTAAATCCGCTACGAATTCCACATACCAGGTTGTTGAAACCCTAACCAAATTTTTATCAGTAGATGTTATCGTGAACTTTTCAGTTGTATCCTTGTCGATGATCGTTGAAATCGTATTGTTGAACCCGGATGAAATCGACGATGAAATATTAAATTGATTCGTTGTCACTAGTGTTAATCGATAAATACCTTTGACGGTTGCAGTGATATCTAATTTGTTGTTTGTAGGAGTCTACGCAAATGATCCGTGTTGGATTGTGTATACTACGTTGTTGGTTTTCTCATGAGGAATTTTTGTTTTTTCAATGATTATTATCATCCTCGAAAAATCATTTTTGATGGCTTCGATGAAGTTTTTTGTCTCATCGATGGATTTTTTAATATCAGGGAGTTTTATTTCAATTTTATCCAACGGGGTTCCAATAAATTTATCAACGATGTTTCTTCGAAAATTTGAAAACTGTTTTCCGTGTTCTTCAGTTTTAGATTGAAGTGTTGCTAGTTCCAACACAGAATTTTCAACTCATCGTTGAGAGTTTTTAATCTATCTGTAATCGTCGAAAAAAAACACCCGGTTTGAGTTTACCCTGATTGGAAAATAACGCGATAGTATCCTCGATTGCGTTTCGTTGTTTAACCAAAATATCATCCAACGACACATTACTAGTTTTCAATTTACCCTGACGATCTTGAAATACAACTATTTCATCAGGTTCAACACTTGTTAAGTTCAACGTCTCAGCGATTTCATCTTCAATTATTTTTTTTATATCACCGGTTGCAGTGTCATCGAGTTTGGGTTTCAGAAGTCTTCCCCAAATATCAATCATGTTATTGTAAAACTCTTTCTCTCTCTAAAATCTTTTGATTTCCAGCGATTACTAGTGTATTCATTTACGACAGCATGTGGTGGTTTTCCCCTTGGGTTACCCAAGGAGTTAGAAATAGCGTTAAGGACATTTAATACTTCGCTGCCACATATTGGTGGATCATTCATTTGTTGTGTTGGTAGCGTAGAATACCAAGTCTTCATTGGAAATGTTTTTATATAACGCATAAACTCTTTTGGTGGGGCTAATCCATATGAATCAAAATAGACAATCCCACGTGGATCAATAGCGTATGCAACCCAGTGAGTTCCGGGTCCGGTGCTGTTATCTAAATTAATGATTCCGGTTTCAGTGTTGTTTGGTTGATGTGGTAATTGATCTTTTATAAAGACACCTCTGAAATTTTTAATCGCCAGTTTTTTAGCAGTATCCATTAAATCAAAATTGGACATTGGAGTCAAAGACTCTACAACTAGTAAACCGGTCCTAGTCTCAGGCCTTTTCCGCTGTACCATGAATACGGGGTTTCTGGTAGTCTTAGACCCTTTCCGCTGTACCATGAATACGGGGTTCCTGGTAATCTTAGACCCTTTCCCTTTTTTTTATAACCCTGCCCAGTTGCCTTTTTAGTGCCATTCCTGCTGCAGTACCAACGGCTTCTAACGCTGCCGCTTTAGCCACCGCTGGGGCTGCTGCTGCAATCAAGGCCGGAATTGCAGCTAACAATGGAAATATACCGCCTGTTTTCATCATATTTTTGATAGCAGCCGCAGAAAGAGTAATCTGAACACCTTTTTTTGCTACTAGTGCATCATTGAAATGTTTTATTCGACGAGTTGTCAGTGATAATTTATTTGCACCACCAGTCATTTGATTAGGTTTCAACGTGATTGTGGTTCCACATTGCTTAGCTGATTTGGATTGCAATTTTTTTAATTGACCAGGTGTGAACGACACATTGATATTACTATACGACATTATACATAATAGATTGATTCTAAATCTTTTACAATTTCAATCATAGATTTTCCACTGGTGCATCTACGACTCTCATTCTTCCTCCAACACCTTCAAGTAGCATTGTTTTATCACTGAGAATGACAGCAACTGCTCTATAATTAGCAATACCACCAGGACGGGTTACACGAGCTCTGAAGTGTATATCAACGACAGATTGTCTTGTTAAATCAAGATGTTCCAGTGAAAAGTAATAAATCGGATAGAGGCTTTTAAAATCAAGTTGTGATATTTGCAAACCAGTATCCACATTTTGATCACGTGCCATAAATGACAACATGTTATGATACACTCGTGCAATATGATTTTGAAAGTAATCAAGTTGTACATCCTCGGATGGTTCCTGCTGTCCGTTTATTCTCAGCGAGACTTCTCTAACACCTAACTGATCAAATATCATATGGCTGCGTTGTTGATTACCAACTCGCTCATTATTCTGTAACGCTACAAATATATGACGTGGAGCTGAAACACCTTGTTTTGATGCCAGATGCCAAGTAAATATATCATCAGCATTATCCTGTTTAATATCCGTAGTCACTGATAACCAACTCAACAACGTCTTTCTTCCTTCATCCATAAATGATAGTAGTCGCTGTTCTTCGGTGATTGATGGAGTTAACACTGGCATCCATAATGCTAGTTTTGATAAAATGACTTTACCATCAGCAACACCAGCATCACGCCAGATTGCATCATTATCAGTACCCTTTCGCACGCGTGCTATTGTATGCTTCGCTCCATAAATAACTTTTCGGACGTTTCTACAGAATCCAAATATATGATGCAGTGGAATCGCACATGAAAATTGTCGACGCTGTCCTTGCAACGTTGCTACGCGTGCTGCAAACCCTAGGTTGTAGTTAGTGATATTATTTATGACATCAAAAGTACCAGCTGGTCTTGTATATCCGGCTGGTGCCGGATCAACTGCAGTAGCTTGTGTTGCCTTGACTCTAGAATACTGGACGTGTTCAGGGTAATCAGTAATATCCTTAGAAAACATCATAGATGGACCCGCTGATCTTGTATAATCATCAGAATATCTTGCTAACCCTACGATTGTTGTGGCCACATCAACTTCACGGTCAATGGATTCAATTTATTTTCCATCAATGAGATATCTTGCACTTTCAAATAACGCCATGATACCGTTATTAACAAAACCAACTTTGATAGTTGGGTTATTGTCATATGGTGTATTAGCAGCAACATTTGTTACAAGTTCTCCTTGTACTTCAATAAATGCCTCACACGGCAAAAAATACTTACATGCATCATGAACTTGAAGTTCAATTCGCGATCGGAGATCTGGTTGTACTGCATGATAAGAATAAAATTGAAAATCGCGTACAGAATCATCCTTGCCAACTGGGGCGTCTATATCAAACGCTGGATCAGGTGACCGTTTGAACATTTTATTATATTTATCAGAATCTAAATCGTGAAGTCGTAAACGATTTTCATCGTAAAAGATTTTTCATCGTCGTGCTATTTTAAAGCCACTTCCCGCTATCATGTTTGCTATCATGTTATCTTGGTCACTCGGAGTCACCAGCGATGGTAATTTTTCATCTACTGCGTTATTTATAATTTTACTAGCACTTGCAGACATTTTCGCTGTAGACGGTAACGGTTTCTTTCTCCGTGATTTCACTAATGATGTTATTTTATTCTTCGCGGCTGAAAACGCTTTTCCGGCAAGATCTCCAACAGCACTAATACCCTTATCACGAATAACATCAATTGCTTTCATTGATAATTGTTTAGCTAACGGCATCACTTTTGGAGCCATTCTCGCAAATAACCATGCAATTGTATTACCGAAACCATCTCCGTAGTATGCTCTATAAACTGGAAACCGTGAATTAACTACATAGACGGGGGTTGGTTTGTCATGGTTGTAGTGTATGATCATTATTGTAAAAACACTAGTGTTTTCAATTGTAAACAATTTTTCAATTGTAAAACAATTTGTCAATTACAAATTCAGTCCCGGTGATTAATCACTGTGATACCCACTTGATAACTCGCCAATCAAATCTCGATATGTGCTGATATCCATGATACCACCTTGAAATAACCGTCTACAGATATCGGCTGCTTCATTAATTATTTCCGGTGAGTTATTTCCAGCTCGGAACCCTCCTACAAGAACTTCTAATCGTGATATATCACTGAGAACACTATCAGGACATGAAATCCTTGGATTTTCACTGAAATCTTGCAATCCACTTCCGCTATAACCAGTTGCTTTATCCAGTTTGTCTGCATCCGTTTCTTGTAAATAATCAAGATCATCATCATCATCATCATCATCAGGTGGTAGTTTTTTAGGCGAGTAGAATACTTTCTTTGCAGGTTGCTGTCGCTTTCTTTGCAATTTTTGCGGTTTTTGTTGTTGTTTAAACTCTTCATATTGTTTATACACTATACCCACCGCATTGATATATTCAATGTATGATGCACTATCTGTCTTAATTTGACTTTTTTCAGTTTTGATTTTTTAGAATATATCAGCCCAATGAGTGAAATTCTTAACATATTTATGATGTTCTGGTTTCAACTTTCTTTTCTGTTTTCATAAGTCGTAACAACAAGCTCAGGAATTTTTGTTGGATCAGTCTTATCAATTTCTGCTAAACCTTCCTCGTTAAATCTCACGCGTAAATTATCTACTGTTCTTTTTGATTCCATTTTTTGTTCAACCTGTTTTGTTTGTTCAGTTTTCGCTGCTATTTTTTCAAGTTCACCAATAACAGATTTCCCCGTCTCGGGAACATCTCCCCGTATAGCACGCTCTACCCCGTACGTTGCTGTGGTTACTGGTTTAAACAATTCTTCAGATCCCACAGCAAAGTCAGTTTGTAAACTCTGTCGTTGTTGCAGTTTATTTCTTACAGAGTCGCGAATTGGTATAAATCTCCTAATTGCATCTAGTCGTTCACGAGCCAATCTAGTTGTTAATGCTTCATTGACCATTATTTGAAATCAGAAACAATTTTTCAATTGTAAAACAATTTTCCCGTACCTGACCTAACAGACGAAAACATTTGACATGTCGGATGATTTTTAACACCACCGTGGAAGTATTTAACAGCTCTATCATCGATGAGGAAAGTCACATAATTGCTCTAAATAAAATAATTCTGACACTCCCCTCATTCTGAACCGTCCATCAAATTTTTATTCACTGATTTTGACATTTTCAATCAAAAAATGCTAAAAAAAATGAAAATCTCTCTGAGGGGGTCGACGACAAAATCTCTTTGAGGGTCGGTCACGGTCAAAATCGTTCATTTTCTTGAATTAACGCTCTTATGTTTCTAATTTTAGAATTAACTTCCTTTTTCAATTCGTTTTCGTTACCCAATTCTTTTCGTATTCCTTCCACGATAGTATATAACGGAACAAACACACTTACGTCACTTGAAAATGCAAGAGAGTCCCGAATAGAATTCTGAATTCTTTTGATGAGCGCATATTGCTTTGGCAGTATATATTTATTGTTGTTAACTCCGTATTCTATATCCTGAAAATCTGACATGATTTTATCAGGATTTAACCCATCTGATAGCTTGATATCCTGACTTTTCAATTTTAGAATTTCATCAATAATGCTATTCATATTTTCAGAATTCATATTCTATGATAATTACATATTTCTAAATGAAGAATATGACGCATCAGACATAAATAAATTGAATTTTCTGTCTGTTCTTTTTTGAAATCGCCGTCTTGGTTATTCCCTCTGCAACCTTTTGAACAGAAGGTGAACAAATATCGAAATGCCTACCGGCACTTGTTATGGATTGAAATATTTTTTCTTCTTTAGTTGTTGTATTAAATGATTTCACAGGTCTCGCTTTTTTCGAGTATTTCCCAGTCCAACCTCGTTTGGAATTCTCACTTGGGGTAACAGCTTGCAGATTTGATAAAGAATTGTTCTTCGGATTAGAATCGATATGATCAATAACAATATCACCCTCGATCAATCCATAGAAGCATTCAAATACGAAACGATGATTGTGATAAGTTTTCTTTTCTTTCCTCCCCCATACAGTAAACCTCAAATACCCTTGATTACTCACAACACCAACTGATTTCTTCAGTCTACGGTTTCTTACGATACCATCACTGGATGCTTCATAATTTTTAATCAAGGGGTGTGGTCTGAATTCTTGGTTCATTTATATACATAATACTATTGTTTGTCTAATTCATTGTTTGGTTTAATAATGAATCTTTCAATGTAGTCTTGAGGAGTTCTTATGATTTTGTCGCTGACTCTGACAGTGTCAGGGTCAGGGACTTTGTCAGTGTCAGGGACTTTGTCAGGGTCAGATTTTTTTGATTGAAAATCCATTTTTGATTCTTTTATCATAATAACGCTTCAACTCCCTGTATCGTTTGCCACCACAATTTAGACATAATTGCGATTTTCCCCTAACCCCAACCCCCCATCGTATACAAGGTAACGGACCAAGGCTTCCACGACGAAAGCTTTACATATGATACCCACATAATTCATTTCTGCATGATTTGTTACACGGTGTCACTGATCCAATCATGAGCCATTTGCAGTAATTCATTATACATAAATCTTTCATTTCAAAGCTTGTTTTAATTATAGTATGGAGGAGTTCAAGAGATTATCGAAAATTAAGCCTTGGAAAAATGCTAAATTCAATCTTGATAAGGAGTTCCAAAGATTATCGAAAATTCAGCCTTGGAAAAATGCTAAATTCAATCTTGATAGGGTCTCTGATACACCAAAACGTCTAATCGGTGATAGAACTATACTAGGTAAAATCAGGGAGTGTTTTAATGAATTCTACCGAGACGGTGCAGCATACTGTTGGTCGACATTTCGAATTATTGATGAAGATGTCAATGTACCCAACATCGATGCTACTATGAACGATGAAAGAGCAGCTGAGATAATCTCACACCTTGGCCCGCCAAGGGGCTGGAAATCCAAGGATGTAAAATCCAAAGGATTTTCATTGCAAAGCAATTCCCATCAGAAGTATTTTTTTTCAGAATAAAATTCATTATCGAAGTCGAAGGCAAATGGATTATCAGGGATAAATTTGAACCAATCCTCACGGATAAAAAACTGTCATTGTAAGTAGAGATTCCAAACCAGGAATTCTAACTGGAATTGACAAACCATATTACGAGAGATCTTATCCTGTAACAGCAATCGTTTATGGAATATATCCGTTAAATGATAAACCCGATATCGCAAAACTAGCTCCTATGAAATATTCTGGTTCACTGAATTGTGTAGCAACACGGGTAATGGAACACTTCACAAATGCATCCCGAGGAAATAAACTAACTGATCTGCGACGTAGGAAAATAACCGAATGGGAACTGACAGTGAAACAGCATGGTGCAAAGATTTCCGCTATAGCTAAATTAGAAACATCATTAAGATTCCCAATAACCGTTATGACGATAACAGGAAAAGTTTTATACGAACCGAAATATAACAAAAATGGAGCGCCAATACAAATTATTGATCATAACAAACACGCGTGGACACCTGCAGTAACAATATTTCCACGAGAACGAACCGTGAGATATATCCCTAAGGAGTTCGTCGGGGATGTTTTTTATAATGAGAAATTATTCGATGCTATTCATGCGTTGTGTAAAGATGATCCTGTGTCAGTGTGGTTACTTAGAAGTGATGAAGATCCCGAAATAGGATTTGATCAATTTGTAAGACCAAATGGTGAATTATATCGCGTTGAAAAATTAGATAACAGAATGAGAAAAATCGCAAGTGATTTTTCACCGGAGAGTTCCCATGAAAAACTATTAACGGAGAGTTTTACTATTCCATCAGTGGTAGCTCACTTCGCAAGAGAAAAAAACTCATGGCGTCCAACACGAAGTGATTTTCTCGAAGATGTTAAATTGAGTTGCGTCAAATTTGGTCATGGAGGACTATTGTATACAAAATACCATCGTGGCGGTATGATTTCAAATGATATATCCGCGTGCTATCCTGGAAGTTTTCTCGGGTATGGAGAATGTAGTAACTATTTTAAACGATTTGGACACCCCACTCATGAAATGACTGGTGTTGCGATTAATGGTCCATTGCCTGATTTTGATTTAACTGGATTCGCTCGTGTGATATCATTCGAATTCGCTACATGGTTACATCCGTGTAGTTATCTTTGGCTTGGTAGACATATATCTGAAAAGGCCTGGATGCCAATAGTGCTACTGAGATATATGATTGATTGTGGTATGCTAATATCGTTGATTGTTTCCGAAGCTATTATATGCTATCGAGCTCAGAAAGAAGTTTGGCTACCACAACCAGATCTAGATCGTATAATTAGCGAACAGCGAAAACAGTTTCCAGATTTCAATGAAGAACAAATCATGAATTGGTCTAAGAAGTTATTTGAAATTAAAAAAGAACATTCAAAAGATTTTGGACGAAGAATAATCGGTAAATTTACCCAGGGTGGAAGATACGACAATGCAAAATATTCTTCGCGGTTGATCATAGACGTCGCTGAATACGATTTTATTGTAACGGATTTAACGAAACAGGGAAAACTTGTAAATCGTAAAGACGCTTTCCTATCCGATGGAAGACGATTAGGTACAATTGTTACATACTGTGATGGATATATTAAACAATATACGCATTTGAGAAGTTCTATGCTAGCTTATGCTTCTATCAATTTATTTTCGATGATAAATAGATTTCCTAATACCGCAGTTAGAGTAGCTACTTATTCGATGTATATACACAATAAATACAGATCAGCAGTGGCTGAATTCACATCCCCGGAGGAAGCGTGGGGGTGTTGGCGATTTAAAAAGGAAACGCTACAAGAGTATTGTGAATCCGCAGACGTTGCCATGGATGATAAATATCTTTCATGTAACCCCATTGAAATTCAATCAGAATTTTCTAATGCACCACCGGTATCTGATCCAGTATGTAGATACTTGACAGTTTATTTAAACGGTTGTGGTGGGTCAGGAAAGACAACTCGTGCAATTGAATTATTTCGTCGGTCAACCATGATTGTGCTAACACCAACTCACAGACTCGCCAGAGAGATGATACAGCGAGGGGTAAATGCCCGTACCTATCACAGTTTTTTTCGATGGAAGGGTGACAAATGGACTCCTGAGCGTATGGGTGATAAATTCATTCCTGAAATCATAATTTGGGATGAAATATGCACAGTGTCATTAGATGTATTACAAACATTTCTCGAGTGGTTGTTAAACAAAAACACAAAAGTCGTCATGTGCGGTGATCACGGCCAACCACCACCATTTGTCGGTGCATCTCCACATGAATGGCTAAAGGGTTTTGTAGACTACTATGAAGAAATTACCACTGATTATAGATCACTTGATGAACAATTACGAGAATTCAAAGCGCTAATTAGATTACAACCGGATAGAATCCAATGCGAAATAGCGCGTGAAATAATTTCAGAAACTCCCATGAATGATTTTTGGGAAACGTGGATACCAAACGATTTGATAGTAGCAAGTAGAAAAATAGTCAGAGACACACTTTAGATGAAGTTATTTGAAACGCATAAAAAATTATTTACAACACAGCGACAATACACTCTTCACAGGGATTAACTATATCGGATACAATTGTTTGGATGGTAGATAATCGCATCGAATGGTCAAATTTAGTCTATCTCGCAGTATCCAGAGTACGAAAAATAAATCAGCTTCGAAGTATTGTCTTGACAGAGTCAGGCGATGATGACACCACAATGGATGATGCTAGCATCGTTGATGTTAAAATTATTGATAAAAAACTCTCCGGTTACAAACAACAAGACAAAAAAAAAAACAACGAGAATTTGACATTGATGCTGAATTAATAATTACGCTGAAACAACAACAGAATAATCACTGCGCGAGTTACAATTGTATAATGCGTTGGCAGTATTCTGATAAAGATCCTCGCCAATTTACCGTAGACAGAAAAAATAACAGTCTCGGTCATGTCAGAAACAATGTGATGTTGACTTGTCTTGAGTGCAACAGACGCAACGGCGATAGTTAAGACCCCGCGGTGGCAATTGAGTATCGTCAGGAATCACTTGTAATTGTTCACGAGTAAAACCACGCTGAGGTGCAGTTGAATCCAATTTATAGATTGGAGGTCTACCAGTTGATCGTGTTATAGTAGATATCTTGTGTGCAGTAACACTCCAAATAGGATCAGTAGCCCTTTTTCTGCCACCTTCAAGCTCTCCTGGTTCGTATAAATATCTCACGGTGACATTACTACCAAGAATTGGTTGGGAAACGCTATAATCTTTTTGTGAAATTCTTCGAATTTCCATTTTAGGTATAGACTTCTTTTTAATCGCGTTGATAGGTTTCATGTTGATTGTTCTAGTAATCTCATTATTCAGTGCGGTAATCACAGCTGATAACCTTTTGACCCATTCACGGGATCGCTTTTCTTGAATGAATTCTTTTGCGTATTGATATCCAAATAACCGCTCAGCAATCGTTCGATTAAATCGTTCTACAATTGCCTGATCGCGATGTAACGCAGTATGTCCTCGTCTGATGGTGACATTATGATGTTTCAATGTTGATAAGACTGCACCCTGAAATTCCTTGCCAGGATCAACTTGTAATAGATTCGGCCAACGCAGAGGACCCTTTCGATAAATCCTTTCAAATGCAGAAGCTACTTCAGGTGATGATTTTGTTTTTAACGGCTCTGCTTGTTTGTATCGACTCGCAACATCAACTACGGTTAGCGCGTATTTGTAACCTTTGTCATGAGGTAAAAATAATATATCAGCCTGATGAACTTCATTAGGGACAGTCACATCAAAATGCGAGTAATTAATTTGTTTAGGCGGTGGTAGATAAATTTGCCATATCGCCTGTTTGGATAATCAATTAGCCGCAGTGGGTTTTTTTTCACTTTTGCAGCGCTAGCGAGTTTATTGATTGCAGCGCTACCCCTCCAGTATCCTTTTGGAGAATAATAAATAGATTCCATGTTGTTATTAATTACCAGCACCTAACATCAATTTGCTTTTCATTGCCGATTTTATCAAAAATGAAGCTAATTTTTCTTTAAAGGATGTATCAGGATTAGCATTTAAAGCATGAATTAATTTCACATCTGCTAGATGCCTGTGTTGCAAATTGCTGCTTTTATAAGCAACATCATGAAGGTGACAGGCCTTATCAATAGCGTTTATTGGTTCTTCACCACGTCGAGGATGGTTTTGATCATCAAGTCTGATATCAAGTCTTGTTCCCGGTCCACAATAACTATACCCTGGAAGGTGTTTTTCTCCTGAATACTTTGTCCATGGGGTTCCAGATAGTTTAGTTAGCTTGGCTGCGATATCACCTCCTCGTTTTTTTTTTAAATCATCATTTCCTACAGATCTCATAGACACAAATCTAAATTTCTTTGTACCACATTGCACGCATTTACCAGAAAGCGCTGATCGGTTATTTTTAGTTGTAATCGTCGTCAAGTCATCTGTGCCAGTACGCGTTTTACACTTCACACAATATAGATCCATAATTTATGTATAGAAATATGGATATAATTGATTTTTCAGCGACTAAAGCAAGAGAACCGGTTAAACATCATGCAGCGCTACCAAACTCTATCCGGATGATTATAATCGGGCCATCTGGATCCGGCAAGACTCAATTGTTGCTCAATTTAATAATGAGATGGATGAAGTGGGATAAGTTGTATTTAGTTGCTCCTAGTGTAGATGATCATCGATGCTATGAAGTGCTAAAAGATTTTAATGAAAACGCTTCAGAGATTGCCGGCGAGTGTATTATTGAATTTATAACCGATATTGACGAGGCACCATCAGTAGAAGATCTTGATGGAAGTATTAACAATTTAGTCGTATACGATGATGTAATGTTAGGTAAACAAAAAAATCCTGCTAGAATATTTTCCCGATGCAGGCATAAAAACACCGACGTGATATATGTCACTCAACGCTTCACTCAGATTCCAAAAGTGATAAGAGATAACTGTAATATTCTTGCTGTATTCAACGGAGTTGATACTCATACTCTTAGAAATATTTGGCAGACATGGTGTTCTGATATGGACTTCAATCAATTTAGAAATTTCTTTAGTAACGCTCAGTCGACTCCGCACGGATTTATAACAATAAATTTAGATGATCCTCGGACACGATATCGTATCGGACTGGATCAAATATTCGGTTTAACTCGTAAACTAATTATTAACCCATAGCAGCAGAGAGGGTGAATGACAACAACGTTGCGACCAAAATTGATTGAAAAATCGTAAAGTCTCCGTTTGCTAAATGGAGACATTCTTTTTTGGGTTAAAATATGAGATTTCGTTGGAAGGCTCTATTTTTTGTTTTAAGGACTCAATCTATTTTTTTTCTGAAAAAGTTGTAGGGTCCGCCCTCTCTGCTGCTCTTTAGACCACTCAGCGCCTCTGTGCACCCTTAACATCTTTGCTTGAGTGCATTTGAGTGACCTGTTAACTTATTAAGAACATCCATTCTACCTGTGGGAGAAGATGATACAAAATAAAATTTATATTACTTTCCAGCATTGGTTCAGAGCTTAATTCCTTCAGTAAATACACATAAAGACAATACAAATAATCAAGAATAATTATTGATTCTTGAGAGACAAAAATTGATGTTTAATCCCTTAGAGACATGACTTTCCAGCGCAAACACTTTTGCTGTATTTTTAAATTAAAAGGATTATGTATTTTCCCCAGAGTGATTGTAATTACTGACCCTGAGATCTTTAAATAGAGGGCCAAACCGGTTTTTGTATTCACAAGTGCCCTGCTTCAAAGCATGTTCGAAAAATGTATACTCCAGGAAATACCTACCGAAAATCCTGCCAAATAATTTGCATTTTAAATCATAGTAAAACGTATTATTCTTGTTTTTTGTTTTGTTTTTTCTTCTTCTTTTGTTTCCTTTGTCTAAAGTGGACGGTTCAAATATTTATAATACGTGCTCTTTTACTTCAGAAATCAAGATCTAAACGGTATTTATTTTAGTATGTATATTTTAGTTTCATTTAATAATATATGTTTAATAATTTTGAATTTGGTACAAAACATGGTGTCTTAATTTTAATTCAAATTGGTTAAACTAACCTGTTGTTTTAATGTTTGTTCTATTATGTTCCATATTTTGTAATTTCCTTATTTATATACTAGATCACTTGGATCGAAATGGGATTCGTACAATTTCTTTATTATTTTTTGCACTTCACCCTTCTCGATCTTTTATGGGATCTTTATTTATTTATCGTTAATTCCTTATTCCATTCCGAAAGATTATTTTATATTTCCCTTTAAACGGGCTTTCTGCGTAGATTTTCACAAATCTCCACAGAGTAAAACATTTTCTCACCAGTGATTTTGTATGATAGCATGCTTTATATACAAAAACCAAATCTTAACTATAGAGCCTATCTAATCCGTGAGTTGTTTTGTTATGTATATGTCTCTAAGTGAGCTTTATTCCAAACTCTTTCACGGGCCTGTCCACTTTGCGTAGCGCCATGTGATGTAGCCCCGTGCTCTCATTGCCTGTACTTTTCTCTTCCCGAGTTCCCTGTCCTCTCATTATCTAAAATTTATAAGTATTTAAGTAAGTGTTTGTATGTTCCCCACTTTGGGGGTAACCTGGGTCATCGTTCTCAGATTGTGTATCACTGTTTGGAATGTCAAAATCACTGGTGATGTTTTCCGAGAAAAGAGTATCATTATATTTATCATTGTTTGGAGTCGTACTTAGTGTATCCATATTACAGCCTGTTTCCTGGGTGGAATCTAAGCTGGATTCCACGTTTTCTTCAGGCTGTATCTCACTCATCTGAGATTCAACTACTTTGATTTGTGTGTCTTGAGATACTGTTTCCCCCTCTTCAGGAGAGGGAAGTGTTTTGTTCATTTCCTCGGAAGAGGAAGTCATTTTATCAATTTCCTCTGAAGAAGATGACAAGCGTTCTGCTTTTCTTTTCTTGTTGGGCTTTTTTTGGATTTTGACTGGGGTTGAAGTTCCTCTTGGTTTAGGCTCGTTTACTTCAGGAAGAGGACAATCAACCTCTTTGTCCATCAGAATCTCAAATGGATTTGCATGTGAGAAAGTTGGAAAGTTTAACTTAACCCTAGGTTCTTTCCTACTTGTTACTTGTACCCAGGCTGTATTGGGATTATTGACAAGTTGAGTTCCATTTTGTAGGACATTTGCATATGAGGGCCCTTGTGCTACTTGTGTTTCCTTTCCGCAGTCCCACGGCCCGTGCCCTTTCTCTCCGCATTTATTGCATTTTCTGTCTTTTTCACAGTCTCTATACCAAGCCCTTACTCTGAACCCTAGTACATAGAAATACGGGGGAATGTTTACTTCTTGCCCTTTCATCACTCTAATCATTCGAACAGCTGATGTTATCCCATCGTAACCCCATGATGCTGCCAATTTATGTCCCCTACTTTGCACCTTAAACCTTTCATATAATTTACTTTCTAATTCGATCGTGTCTATATAGAAAGGTAGCTCATGGAAATGAACTTCCGTCATTTTCGGTCCTAATTCTCTCTCAATGGGAGGAGCTTCATGCACGTGCATTTCAATCCCTTTCACCATAAAGGAGTCTACATTTAGGATTGGCGTTTCTTTATCCCTCGGATACAACATAAACCTTTTAGGTCCTGCGTTATGTAGTGCAACTATTTTCTTCATGTCCACAGACATGGCCTTAAGGGCTGCTAGAACTTCTAGTTGCTTAGGTGACTCATCAGAACCAGACACTAGTAATTGACACCCTTTAGGGTGGTGTGCGAGCAGCACACCAACAACGACAGTACATTTGTAGTACAAGTTCAGTCTGGATCTGCTACCTCTAGGGTAGCCCAAACTTTCTTCCGCCTGTTGATCCATTATGACACTTGGAATGGCAAGTATAAAAAATGTAAATGAAAAGTGATTCAAAGTAACGTAAATAGGAAAAAAAGTGCAGTGAAAACTAATTAAACAATACAAATGTGATATAAAGAAAAAAACAATAGACCTTGTAGATAATGAATGTAAGTAAATCCACAATAATCCACAGTAATCCAAATTTCACAGAACTTATACTTTTTTAGTGCCTTTGCTTCCACTCGCCTTCCGTCCAGCTCCTTTTCAAGGGAGATAGTGTTGCTGATCGTTGACCCCAGGTAGGTAAAGTTGTTGACTCTTGCCAGGATGACATCGCCGATTTTTATGTAAGGGGTAATGGTGGTATCTTGCAAGCTGATCTTTGTCTTTTCTAGGCTGATGGTGATCCCAAACGGCATGCAGGCATCATCAAAATGGTCTCCCAGTGTATGGTGAGTTTTCGCGGTGTGGGTCACAAGAGACGAATAATCTGCAAAACACATCTCGCTAATTAGCACAGTCCTCACTTTGATCTTCCTGCTCAGGTCTGCCAGGTTCAACAGCCTCCTGGTCTGTTGATATATGCCATCAGATGACAAATTCAAGGCGTAGGACAGAAGAAACGAGACGAAGATCCCTAATATGGTTGGTGCCAGCACACAACCCTTCTTCACACCGCTGTTCACTGGGACAGAATTTGAAGAAGGTCCATCATATAGGTCTGTTCCCTTCAAATATGCATGAAAAGAGATTATCATGCTGTGGAGTTTTTGTTTTGCTTTTTTTTCGGGGGAGGGGGGAGCGGGCCGACCGATCTTACTGAGAAGTTCAAAAAGGTCATTCATGCTGACTAAGTCAAAGACCATTTGTGAGGTCGATGAACATTATGTAGAGTGGTTGACCATGTCTCTGCTCTTTAATTGGAGTTGTCGTATGGAGAAGATCATGTATGTTATCGACCTGCCTGCACTGAAGCGGCCCGTGGATTCTAGGTGCACACGGTCTGTCAGCAGCTGCAGCCTGTTGAGTATGATGCTTTCATAAAATGTACCAACGCTGCTGATAAGCGAGATCCCTCTGTAATGATAGCAGTCACTTGTTTTGGTAAAGGATCACAATTTTGGCGTCGTACATGTCTTGATGGACTGCTCCTTCTCACCAGTAGAGGCAAAATAACTCGTGCAGTGCTTGAATCAGTTTTGCTTTTCAACGTTTGATTGCTTCGTGCGGGATGCTGTCACTAACTGGTGATTTGTCATTTGAGAGGCAGTCAATTGCTTTGCTCAGCTCTTCTAAGGTTGGCATTTTGTCGAGCTCCTCCATGGTGTGTAGATTTTGTATGCTGCTGAGGGCTACATCTGTGACTGACGTTTCTCGGGATTATAGCTCTGAGTAGTGATCCACCAATCTGGCCATATGTTACCCACCGTCTGTGATCTTCGTTTCCATCAGAGATTTCAGGGGAGCTACCGATTTCACTGTGGGGCCTAGAGCCTTCTTTATGACACTGTAAATACCTTGGATGTTTCCGAACTCGGCACTGTGATTTATTCCTTCACACAGTTGTTGCCAGTACTAGTTTGTGCTCTTACTAGCGATGCGTTGGGTGTTGCTTTAAGGACTTATAAGAGCGTCTGTTCATTAGAGCATTGTTTTGTAGGCTATTGGTTCAATTAGTGATTCCATCCTTGATATGTGTGCTTTGATCCAGTCCTGACTGGGTCGTTCGTTTCTGCCCAACATGGACATGGATGTTCACCTGGCTGTGTCATCGTACTCTGGCAGCTTCTGGAGAGCCTTATCTAGGCGGACACATACACCTGCACATTAAAAGTTACCGACATCAGTGCAGTATTTATGCAGGGGTATCCGTTTTGTTTGAGAGTTGTAGTGTGTGTGGCTGTAGTCGCACCATGCTGTTCACTAAGGCATTGTCAGAGTCGCAGTAAAATTGTGGTAGGTTTTGGTGGAGAGGACGCTGTTAAGGGCTGAGTACCTGGTGATGCCTATGTCGAGTTGGTGCCAGCGATGGGACCTGTGGTGTTTCCATGATACTTTCTGTTGTAGATTACATTTGAAAATAGCATTTGTGATGCACAGGCGCACAGCACCAGCAGTTTCTGGCCTTTTTCGTTGATCTTTCCAGTACCATGATATCCGTGACAGGTAGGATATCTCTCGTGATCCTCACTTACTCTGGCATTAAAGTAGCCGCAGAGAAAAAGTGGTTCGTGTTTATGGCATCGTTTGATCTGTTCGTACATCTGCTCATGTACCTGATCCTTTGTGTGTTCTGAAGACGTGAGGCTGAGGGCGTAGACACTGATGATGTTGACAGGATCTGCAGCAGTGGTGAGGCGAAAGGATAAGAGACGCACAGTGCCCCCTGTGAAAGGTTCAACCAAGGCCAGATTATTGTTTTTGATTGCCACGCCCACTCCATGCTGACGGGGCTACTCGGGTTATCGACCCTTCCAGATAAAGGTGTAGCTTTCGACTATAATGGAGCCACTAGAAACAAGCCTGGTTTCCTGGAAGGCAGCAATGCTGATATTTAGCCTTGTGAGTTCTCTATCTATGATAGCCGTTTTCCTGGTGTCGCCCACTTCTCTGAGGTCATTCCAGCTTGCGAAACGAAAATCGGATTCTTCTATATTGTTTTTGTTTTTCTCCTTTTGTCTGGTGTGGAGTTTACATGTACTTGTCATGTTGAGCAACACATTGAGCTCTAGACACAAACTGGAGCAGGAAGACGATCGTGGATCAACAACTTATTGACCGAGCGCTGCCCGGCATGAGGCGGGCGGTAGTTGCCCAGTGGGACAAAACGTTACCTACCACCGTCAAAGCTGAACCGTGGCGCCACTTCCCTACAACAATCGGGTGGTACTTATAACCCATAAACTGTCAGCTTCCGTATTATTTCCTCACTCAGTATAGAGATTAGAGTGACCACTCTGGGGCGCAAGCCTGCTAATGGAATATGGAGAACTTTGGCTGATCAGACGTCAGCAACCCCCTCTCGTCCCTGCTTATGGGGTCCAAAGGAGTGCTGAGCCTGACATTTGGCACCAGTATGGATGCAGGAACTGCCGGAAGGACGTCGTAGTCGACTAGCAGCCGCCTTCGGGGCTCCACTCCTGATTTTCTGTATGAGTTTACTCCCGTTGCCTTTCCTTCTCCCTATGATATCCACAAGGCAGTGGAGCCATGATCCAATAGATGGAACTTGGTGGACTATGAATCAGAGTGTCCTTCTGCTACACAAATTGCCTTAACAAGGCAAACAAACGTCATCTGCCCGGGTTTGGAGTCAGAGTTTTGTTTCTCTTAGACTGGCTGCCTGCCAAGGATAATAAAACCAGGCCGCCCACCCAGTTATATGGCCGAACACTAAGTCGAGCTACACAACAGGATCTGTGTAAACAAGTGGTCCCGCGTGAAGGTGCTCCTGTGGGCACAATAGTGTAGGAGAGGCCATATGCAAGTAAAATCCTGTCCAGCGGAGCGAGGCAGTGCTGCTGTAGGGATCAATTCACCTGGAAAGAATAGGCTATGAGAGATGCTTTACTTCCCTTTGGCAAGCGGGACATCAGGCCCAGACCTGAAATTTAAATAAACAACAATTTGATACGATTTCAAAAACATATACACCTTTATCAAATTATATTCAATAGTTTAAACTCTATCACTAATCCTACATTCGAGTAAGTGATGGCCTCTTTCATTATCTGACGTTTTGCGATAGAGTTTCATCCTGTCCTGGATTTCTAATCATTTGTAGTATGCGTTCTCTGGAATGGTTCTCCAGTTCC
The DNA here is from genome assembly GCA_030141615.1 of Unio pictorum. Lineage (NCBI taxonomy): Eukaryota > Metazoa > Mollusca > Bivalvia > Unionida > Unionidae > Unio > Unio pictorum. The sequence continues at coordinate 751,447 of JARLTB010000057.1, forward strand.
TCTCCAGTCCATCAACCCTACTTGTATCGTCTCCCAAACATTCGTGAATAACTGCACCAGGATATTTCCCTCTGCCTCCTACAGGTCCTTTGGTCTCTTAAGCTTTCTGTTTGAAGCTCCTATGTAATTCCCCCAATAACAAACTCTCAAACTAATTTTGAGTGACGTCAGATTAGCTTATCTTCCATTATAATGGCCACAACATGGTTTAGCGACTACTTCTATTTTTTTCTCAAGATATTATATTTAAGATTGCGATACTAATGGTGGCCACGCCTTGCTCAATTCTGTTTAGTGTCCATTGATCGTAGGTCTACATAATTAGCAGATAATGCCCCCTCATTAGCAGACTGTCATGAGTGCTTTACGACCACCACTTGATGTTTCCTCTTGAAGTAAACATATTCATTTCATGTAATTTACATGTAAACTATGTTATGTCCATGTTAAATAACTGTCTTTGCCTCCTATTTGTTTGCACTGGTGGGTGACCTTCGTACTATTTATGACACGAAATTAGTAGCATCAGGGTCTAACATATATGATTCAATCTGGTTTGTGTTCCTTACAACGTGACAAAGCCCCACGCTTGAGAATAAAATCAGGAATATATATTATATATGATGAAATAAATTCGCTCCCACAATTGTTTCAATGAGGTGAGTGGAAATTTTCAGATGAACTTGCTCCCGTAAAAGGACAACTCGAACCATGCTATTCCAAAGACGATTCCGAGGCATCTTGAGACATTTTACCACTGCCGTATTCAACAGGGAAAGGCTTCTACTCGTGCAATTGTAACAAAACTGCTCCTAGCCCTGTCTCGCATGAGTCAGTGCGAAGCAGGAAGTTTTTGGACACATTTGGTAGGCGGCCAAGCGCATGGGACATAAGCCTATCCGTTGGCGTTTGAAAAGCGCGCTCGCACGCATCAGTCCAAATAGCTTTACCCAGGGTCTATCCCTTAGTCAGGTCAGACAACGGCACTGCAATTGTCACATGCCTCCTGTAAAACCCGCCCAATCTCAGCAATGATCTCACCTCAGTTTTTGTGCTGGGCCGTTCAGTGTTTCTCAGCTGATCCACTTTGACCATTCTGAATAAAGTGCCTTGACTAAGGGTGTTTTTAAAATATTCCAAGGTTAGGAACCCCAGATGACATTTAGAATGGCGAGTCGGCAACTCCTCCATACGTTTATGTGGCTAGAAATATATCATAGATGAAGTTGATGACACCCCTATCGGGCAAGTGCACCACCAACTTCCGCATCATTTAGGATGGAGATTATGGGAGAAATCTGGATACCGAATGACATGATCAACCATTTGTAGATCGCATGGGGTGTAGGAAAAGCGAACGTTGCCATATCCACCATTCTACCATTTTTGCCAATATCTCATGGAAAAAACACAATTTTACGAAATTTTGTGCCTTCGAGAAAGAAGCGAATATATGTTATAGGTCCGCAAGCATCTCCACTTGAAATTTCGTCAGCTGATTAAGCTTCCGGTTGTCGATAAAGAGCCTATGTGTGCCATCCTTCTGCACTAGGACTACCGGCGATCTGTACTGACACTATGCGGGCTACCTTTCCACAGAGCAATTCTTCTCGATCTCCCCCGTTACGCTTTGTCGCACTGCGTGGGGAAAGAGTTAGGGTTTCCGGTGGACTGGCCACTCGTCCACCAGCTTTTACCAGAACACGACAAGGACCATCTCCCTGGTATATCCGTAAGAACATCGCAATAACCGGGAAACAATGGCTATATCTCTTCCCCTATACCATAGTCAACGTGGGGTCACACTCCGCGTCCAAGAGAGTCTTAGTCCTCATTAACGGACAGCTCGGGACAGTATTCGCCCCTTCCAGGTCTCCTTCGGCGTCCTCGTTGTCGATCGTAGCAACGACACGATCGCTGAGGGACTCTCGTCACAGGTATATGCTTAAGAAGATTGGCATGGTACAGCTTATTCTTAGTGTGTATTCGTATTCGATTGGTTTGACCTCATACTTTCTAGGTTAAGGCGCACAGCCCACTCCACGAAACGTGCATCTTGTTGTGTTCGTGGGGAAACACCACCAAGGCATTGTCGCCTACATCATACTGTTGTGGTTTCTCAACCAATAAAATTAGGCAACACAAAAATCATAATTTTACTTATTTACACGCTACATACCAGTTTTAAAGTTTCATCGATACAAATATGAATAAATATTAAAGGTTTTAAACCTAAATCAAGGTAACATTGAATTTTTTTTCACTCAATGTTCTTATTACCGTCTGACTGATCTGACTACTTTATGGTTTCCTCTATGTAATTTGCCCAGCTTTTCGCAAACGCAAATAAATAAAAAAGGTATAAAAAAACGCGGTGTTCGAGGTAAAATAGAAAACGGAAAACACGTTTTTATCATTAATGTAAAAGATAGGCTTTCCAAAGGAAGAGTGTATATTTCCCTTTGGAACCTAGTAGCCTTTGAAACAAAATCTGGACCTAGTCTAAAATTAGTGGACATCATTTTCAACAAAACAGATATAAATAAGCAAGTAAAAAAATCAACTATGTTTTGATATATTTAAACTAATTTACATTGTTTTTACATGTAGTCCAAAACATGGACTAGAAACACATATATTTTCTGCCAATGAACAATTTGTCATAAACTTGATATAAAACTGAGTAAGTGTACAAACACATCATGCTACATGAGACCGTTGATCTTTCCATTCAACAGTCTGAGAAAAATGGTTGGTCCCCGTGTTCCAAAATAAACCAACACGTCTAGTACTGTCAGTAATGACACCACCAATATTTACACCAATGTCAATAATCGCTTTTGACTGAAAAGAAATAACAACGGTCGTGAAAAATAATGCTTTACATTATAATGTTCAGGAATTCGAGTGAAACCATTTCTTTGTATTAACTTTCAAGTCTTGAAACTTTCTCTGGTTGTAACGCTATTCATTGCTAAGAGGATTATCAAATTAGCTGGTGTGAGCACTTAAGATTACAGATTGACATCATTTCTAGTTAGACCATGTATACATTATTAAAGTCTTGTGATAGAAAGCCACAATTGCAGTATTACCATTCAGTAAAAGTGAATGAGGAAAACAATAGTTTTAAGACAGCCATCATGCCAGCCATATATGATGTACCATTGGCAATGTCTGCATTTTCAGGATCATCTAGTTAGGAAAAGAGGTTTGTTGGTGAAATCCTCATACTGATATAGCCATTAATATGGCCTATATGGCGGACATTTTGAAAACTGTGTTTCATCATTATCATTAGTACCAACCATACGCATTAACAACCATTAATAACAAAACCCACAATGTTCAAATTACCTTTTCTTTAGAAGTAGCCCTTACAAGAAAGACAGGGCTGCTTGCATTCACCTATTCTCTTCAACATCTTCCTTGAACAATTCATGACAGATGCACTGGAAGACCATGAAGGAACTGTCAGTATTGGAGGCAGAATAATAAGGAATCTGAGCTTTGCTGATGACATCGATGGCCTTGCAGGAAATGAGGATGAACTAGCTCAGTTGGTGGAAAAACTGGACAGGACAGCTACTGTTTTTGGTATGGAAATCAGTGCAGAGAAGGCCAAATTTATGACCAACAACGCCAGTGGCATCAGCACTGACATCATGATTAGTGGCTCAAAAAAGGGAAACAGTTAATAAATTCAAGTACGTTGGAGCCATCGTGACCGACGAGGGATCAAACCCAGAAATATTGGCCAAGATTGCGCTGACAATATCAGCAATTACAAGGCTGAAGACAGTTTAGAAAGACAGAAACACCTCAGTCAGCTCAAAAATCAGACTGACGCGCTCCTTGGTTGTATCTGTGTACCTATATGCCTGTGAGTCATGGACCCTCATAGCGGATCTCAAAAGGAGGATACAAGCTGTTGAAATGAGAAGCTTTCGAAGGTTGATTGGCATTTCATGTAGAGATCATATCACGAATGAGGAAGTGGGAAACAGAATTAGGCAAGCCATTGGGCCATATGAAGAGCTATTGACCATTGTGAACAAACACAAAATAAATTGGTATGGACATGTCATACGATCAACAGGGTTTGCTAAGACAATCATGCAAGGTACTGTGCAGGGATGGCGAAGGAGAGGAAGTCAGAGAAAAAGATGGGAGGATAACGTATCAGAGTGAACAGGACTGAAGCTGAGTGACAGAGTGAGATTATCAGAGAACAGATTGGAATGGAGGAAGCTGGTTATCAGGCCATCAGTGGTGCCCCAACGGTCGGCAAGACTAAGGGATAGATAGATAGTAGCAATACTGGACTTGACAATTTCACCATTTTAATTTCCGAACAATAAGACATTATTAAACGTCTTTGGTGAAAGCACAATGCCGATATGACCAGGGATCTAAACTCTTTTGGTCTCTGATATAACCAGCAGAGATAAACACTAAAGTAAAATAACAGACAAGTAAAGAAAGAAAGAAATAGAGAGGGAAATTTTGGGATATATTATTTCAGCAAGTAGACTCTGCCAGTTAAATGTCAAAAACAGATTAACAAAATGATTAAAACCTCAGCATCAAAAGCAAAATGCAAACCGATGCGGTAAATTAATTTGAACAAATCAGTTCTCATCTAAGCTCTGTATAATCATAAGTGAGATTTGCTTGTTAAAAATGTTTTGTATTAAAAATAGAAATGAAGGAATCTATTGTTTTTACATGTTTATCTGAAACACTATATAAGTACATTGTATAAATACATGTGTGTTATATGGATGTTCTTATCATACAGATTGAAGTATTCACAGGATCTGCAAGATGGCCTGATACATGGCATCATACTAACTGAACAGACGTAACTTCATAGTGAATCAAGAAACATGATAAGTTTTTTGTGATGCCTTACAAATTGTTGTGTGTCCTCGGATGTTGATAAATTTTGCCCCTGTTCATCAGCAGTTTCCTGATATTTTGCCTTTTCTGAAGCAGGTAGATATTCCCATTAATTTTACCACTGAACAAAAGTAGGTCCTAAGGATGAGGGATAATTAATTAATATAGATATTATAAAGATATTTTGATTTTTTCATAAATAAAACTATCCAAACAAATAATCAAAAAGTGATATAGACATATAAATTGAAGTTTACACTAATACTACACAAAATTAATTTTGCCACGTAGGTATTAGTATGTATTAAGAATACCACTGTCAATATTTTTCAACACCACTATCATACTTGTTCAAATATAAATGAACATAAATTAAAGGTGAATTTTTCATAAATATCTCCATAGTATACTTCAAAGAGAATAATGAGTCTGATTATACTTGCATACACAAATATAAAAAACAATATAAGTAATATAACAAGAGTAATATATTTGTTAGACTCCTTCATTAAATAAAATGTGCAATGTGAAGCCACACCAAACAGATGTATATGTAGTAATTTATGTACAAAACTATTCATCTGTTTTCTAGATTTTGGCAATAATCGATTACGTTTTACACAGCTATAGCAAATTTCAGTATTGTATGAATTCGGATTTAGCGCTGTCTTATACAGAGTATCACTAAGATCGCCACATTCTTGTTTTAAGATCTGTTCAAAACATGTCAACACTTTCAAAAGAATAAAAATAAATTCAACGCTGCACCGAAGAATAAAATGTTTGTGACCAATAACATATTTAGTCTAACAAGCGATTTCCTTTTTCAAAACATATTGTATGCACTATGCTATTTCAATTGTAATGGATCTTACTTGACAGAAGAGCTTGCGACAGGAGGCAGCTGAATGATGTGTTTCTGTCTTTGCTGCTTATTTCCATGTCAGTCTTGGAACAAACATAACTAGAATGTATGATATTCAGTGTGTAATCCACATTATATAATTGATACATAGATTATGATATTCATTGTGTAATCCAAATTATATAATTGATACATATAAACTGAGAACTTCCAATGACCAGCTGAACGCTATTTCATCATGTTAGTGTCCTGTATGATCTGTCTTGAGTTTTATAATCCTGGACAATGTGGAAACCATTTTGTACCAATATCCAAAACCCAAATTACAAAACTTGCGAGAAGAAAACACTGGACATATCTTGCAACTCTGACATAATAACAGTCACTGATACTTGATGATAATAACAAACTGAATTGCCTTGCAATTATTACGAAATGCAGTTTATTACGCTTATGAATATCAAAACTTTGTAACAAAGAGGTATTTCTTTTTTAAAAAAAACAATGTGTTGAACTATAGGGTTCAGATAGTTAACCAGATTGGCGATTCTTCTGCCATCCTTTACATTTTGCTTCCAATGCATGGAGATGTTCCTCTGATAGATGTGGCTCAAAGTGTCGGATGCTGACTTCAGCAGACGATCAAAATATTATGAGTTGTTGCATTGCTTTAAAAACATATACAAAAATCTACCAATTCAAGGGGAGCAGCTAAACGATTCTGACGATGACTATGCTAGCAGGATATATTTCATTCTGAATCGATAGGACATGAAAAGAAGTCATTCCACTCTCAACCTGACTATCACGAAGATAAGACACAAAGGACCTCTATGGACCTCTGTAACTGTAATCTGTTTCCTATTTTCGGATCGGCCTCGCCGCACTTCAATACATCCTGTTTATCCAGCCAGCCATTCATCCTGCCATCACCACCAGCTCAAATCTACTCTTCTTGTCAGCAGCGCTCCTAGCCGAAAGCCTTCATCTATCAACTTTTAAGTAAATCAGGTACCATTGTTAAACCTTCGGGAATTAAAACTATCTGCTGTCATAACATTTTTCTTAGAGCTATCTATTTTTCTATCACTACTACCGCTCTGTACTAAAAACTTAATTTGCCAATTATTGTACTGCACAATACTAGGAATCACACTAGCAAACTCTTGGGTTGCCTTTGAAACACGTTATTTTCCATACGACCTCTGAATCAAAGCCTGCAATCATGCATTCATTATTCAAGCAATTTAAATATCTCTAATAACATAACTCAATTCATATCTAGTTCACAAATTTAGCAAATTATAATAACCGTTACCTCTAGATAAGCATTTCGCACATAAATACTCAATTTCATAGCTAACGAAATATCCAGTATTCCTTTATTTAAAATTGAATGAAACAAAATGGATTCCAAATCACTAAAGAAAGCTTTCCATGATAGAAGCCTGCTGAGCTCGAATGGCAATCAAAATAGGAAACAGGCTGAAAAATTCAACTCAACTTTGAGAAAGGAAGCCGCAAACGAAATTAAGATTGGATAAATGATTACAAACAATTCTCAAACAACAAAGGGGTTACAGCAAACAAAGCTCAATATACATGCAACCCCAGATCTTAATTTAATTAGGAAAGTATTGGAACAACTCAGCCCGCTCTCTCCAACTGAGTTCGATCTATTTGACCACAGTATGGTAGAGTAAACACTGGACGCCACACTAAAACAGGTATAACGGTACCAATTGCGTAAGTCCAGGTGGGTGGAGCTTAAAGTGTAGGAAACATTGCATTCAGAAATAAACAACAACACATGCTATGATTGGTTGATTATGTAAGAGTTGTACGTTCTTCTAGGCTTAAAAATAAAGTTTAGCCTCTTGGCAACATGTGAATTTTTACTAATTCCTATATAGATCATATTTTGTTCTTTTTTTATGATTTTTTGAAAATGGGATACACATGACTGAAAATAGGTATGTTGTGACTAGATAACTCATATCCCTGTCTAGTTCCAGCAGAGTTATCTCTCCTAAATGCAATAGAGTACTTGGTTCTATCATTGTCAAATTGACATTCTAACATTTTTCTCTATGACAGTGTGTGACATGCATGCTGAGGTAGGATAGAAAGTATATTTATTTCACAAAACATTAGCATTGAGGTCTATGGAAAAACAATTGGTACCGTGATACCTACAAGGTGAATCCAGCAGAACACTTTCTCCCACTCACAATTTCCAACTAATGGCCGCCTCGCCAATTAAGAAACCGGTAGGGATTAAGGTATATATTAAGCCCAGTGACACACAAGCCGCAAGCACTTAAGCGAGCCATATCTGCACGGTGATAACAAAGGCCCCACAGGAAATGGTCCAAATGCCGGAATGGAGATTGCAGCATATGAATTTATTCCTAGACACTAATTGCGTATAAATTGTTGTAGTTGAGAAGTCTACAGTAAAAAAAAAATGGCTCGTACCAAGCAAACTGTGCGTAAATCCACAGAAAAGATGTAGGAGCAGTCTGCTTGGAGCCGAAGTAGATAAAGATAACTATGACAAAAAATTGAGAAGAAATTAAGAAGAAATAGAAAAGGAATTTAAAAAAAGGAAAAAGGAAAAGACGAACAGAATACAGAGCGGAACTCAGAACTTAAACTACACGGAGAGAACGAGAAAAAATGGCGGAGGCGAGACGAACAATACTTGAGCTGCAACAGCATTTTAGAACAAGACGGGTTGTACGTGATGACGGTGATTATTTAGAATGTAGTTTCAGAAAGGGAACGCAGCAACTAGTATTCCCAAATCTAAACAACAGTGAAATACCGAGAACAGAATCAATCCTGGTAGAATTGAAGATAAAAGACGAAGAGCTACTTTCCAAAATATATTCAATAAACTACACAAAACAGGGCTTCAACTTAAGATATCGCGGAGATAAACCTGCTCTTCCATATGGAGAAATAACAGTATGTGGACACATAGCTATAATACGAAACCCGGAACCAATTATGAGAAAAATCAGGAAACATCACAGGAGTACCTATGGAAGTACCATTGGAAATCGTTGTCAGATGGGTAGAAGAAAAATTTGGACTCAAAGTGGGAAAATCAAGATTGGGGGTAATACCAGGTTTTAACATCTTCGATGAAACCAGAATTTTAGAAGTAGAAAGGACAAAATTACAAACAATCAAAAGATCATGTTTTCTACACGGCTTTCTAATCACAACCTGGTACAAGGGATGCATTCACCACATAAAATGTAATAAATGCGGAGAAAAAGGGCATACACCCAACAAATGCACGAGAGAAACAAACGATATACAAACCTGTGAAAGACAACACAATCCGGAGATAAAACAAACATCAGGGAAAGACGCAAACCATATACCAATCTCGGAAGAACAGACAGTAATAAAACAAATACCAATCCTCCAGCAAACCATAAGTAATATCAAGGAAAAGACAATCCAAAAGAAGAATAGTCAAAGTCAAGAAATCCAGAAAACAGTACAACAACAAGCAGTACAACACAAACCGATCGAACAACTAAAACTTAAAGCTAATACGAGCAGCGCAACTTGCAGGGTTTAAGTGGGACAAATAATTAAGAAACCCAATGCGGATACCACGAGAGAAAGTCAGAACAAAAAAGTACAACAACTAGAACAATTGGAAATGGGGCGAAAAGAGAGAAGAAAAGAAAAAGGAGAACACGAAGGGACGCAGACCTATTAATGATGGAAGAAGCATTATACCATGATGAAGAGTTAGACTAAAAAAAAAAAAAAAAAAATTATATATTAAAGGGGGATTAGGTTTGATTTATCTCTTAAAAATAAGATATATATATATATATATATATATATATATATATATATATATATATATACATCTTCAAATATTTACTAAGCAATTAAACATAACTTTAAATACTGTACTATAGCACACATTCTAACAAAAACAGGAGGGCCTTTCTATTGATGATCAGTTGAAAGAGCACCCTCCAAAAAAAAAAAAGAAATACCGGAGGGCAATAACAATCTCTCAAAACAAAATCAAACAAGATAAAGATCCACAATAGCCAATTACCGAGCCCATCCGAAAAAGGCGAATTTAATATATCTGACCCAATCTATCATTACCCCCCAAAAAACAATTAAACTAATAAAACAAGGCAGAAACCAAATAAATGTTAAGAAACAGGAAATAAACAAACATGCAATCCCTACTATGAAAACAAATAACACACTCACCCCACAAATAAAACCAAACAACGATAATGCCACTCCAATAAATAAAACAGGAAAATCAAGGCCCACAAATACCACAGACTAGAATTGACATTGTATATTAAAAGCAAATCGACTCAATTCATCAACCTATCTACCAATAGTATTGCAAGAGCCCTAACTAAATTCCGCCTGGGCCAAAGTAAAATAATTAGACCCAATAAGAATTACATAATAATACATTGTAGTACTAGCAGCCAAGTAGTTAAGTATATAGAAATCGAGAAACTGTGCGAGATGCCAGTCAAACGTGAAGCACATCATAAAACCAGGTCTACACCCACCCACCCTAAACTAATTACCACAAGTAAGGACCATTCAACCACAACAACCACCAAAATACCTCAACCCATTAAGTACAAAGCGGTACTCAAACTAACGGGACGACTAAGCCAACTCACCAATGACGAAATAACAATCAAATTAAAAGAGGGAGGAAACAGTATAAATACAAACTATCAACTAGGAAACAGAGGGAAAAAGATAACCAACGACATCATATTGAAAACCTCGACAAACCTACCAAAACTAATCAAGCTAGGAAAATCAGGAACTAGGTACCGAATTGAAAAGCACATACACAAACCTAGATTCTGCACAGTGTCAACACTGGGGTCATTACTTTTTTTTTCGGGGGAGGGGGGCACCCTCGCCTATTTAAAAAACTAAGAAAAAGTGTGTTATGTGTGGGTGTGTTACCCTTGATATGTTGTTATGTGTTTTTTATTTAATGATTTTTTTAATTTTTACCTAACGTTTTTTTCCCTTCGGGATTTTATAAAATAGGAGGATTTTTGTAATTCCCTAAAGTTTCCTGAGAGACGGTTTCCTCAAATTGGGTTTAAAAATCAGCAAATGGGTCTCCCTTCTCTTTTTTTAAAGTTAACCCTAGCTATTGGCTCCATACATCCTGTGTATGTTATTTGTGTTTTGCTATTTGTATGTTTCTATATATATATATATATATATATATATATATATATATATATATACACTGTGTTTCTGTTAGGATAGCCTCTTTCTATATTATATTTCCCAGTTGAATAAACGTTTATAGACTCCAAAAAACGGTCTGCACTTATAATGCTATTTTATATATAAATTCTCATTATGTTTATATTCCTTTTGAATTTTGTACAAGCCTGGTGTACTGCGTTTTAAATTTTATCATGGGATATAACCCATCATTATTGATTTAATGACTGTAATTTCCATTCCATGACTTGTATTCTTCCTTATTTATTCATTAGGGCTACTTTCACCGAGTCGGGATCGGTACATTTTTTTAAATTTTATTTGTACATCACCCGTCTCGATCTTATTTCGTCCTCTATTTATTTATTGTATTAACACTATTCCAATTCCAAAATTGTTTATAATCTCAGTAAACGGGCTTTTTGTATAGCTCATTTTGAGACTCTACAGAGCATAGATAATAAAGGTCACTAATGACTTACATATGAGAGCATGCTTGGGTGGGAGGCACGCATTAATGTTTCGAAAACTATCTAGTGTGTGAGCCTTGTTGTCGTGCTTAATCCATCTCACTAGGTGAGTTTTTCTTAGCTCTTCCACGGGCCTTCCCACTTCGCGTAGCGCCATGTGGTTTTGCTCCGTGTTCTCCTTGCAAGTACTTCTCCTCCTGAGGACCCTGCCCCCCCCCCATTCTATCTAATATGTCTCCCTATAACTATTACTTGTCCGCATACCCTCATATTCCTAACTATAAAATTTGTTATATCGTATATCATTTTTAGAGTGAAATTGCATCAAGGTATAGAATTTGCTTGCTATTATAAAGCTGTTTTTCCTTAATTTTTAAAATAATCCCTACTCTTTCTGGTCTGTTTGTTATGCCTTGGGTCATTGTATGTACTTTTGTAAAGAATTTTGTTCTACACAGTGGACATTTGGGCGACACTCTGATCATATGCCGTCTCACTGCAAGTTCTCCTGTCAAGCACGCATCGTGCATATATTTGAACAGGATACTTTTCATTTTTAATGATCCTAAGCTGACCCAGCTTCCACAGGCCCTATCCAAGTTAATATTAATGTGTTCTTGTTCTATTTTGTTTTTATCATTATTTATAGTGTTATTCGTATTCCATCTGTATGTTGTTTTAGTATCGGTATCCCGTAAGTCTTTAGCATCCCTATATTTAATTAAAATTTCTTTTATGGATCTTAATTTCCGTGGCACCTCTATCAGTTTTATAAGTTTCTTATTTCTATATATGTCGTTTCTCTGCTTCATTGAGAAACCAAAATAATATATACAGAGACCTTGCCAAGTTAGTTTAGGCTCTGCTTTAATGTTCTTAAATCTGCTACGAATGTTAGAGTATTTAATTAGGGTTGGGTTAGGGAAGCCTATGCCACCCTTTTTCCCTTCCCTATATAGTGTTTCCTTGTTAATGTAATGCATTTTAAAACCCCATAAATATTTAATAATTTAGTTACCGGTATCTATGGTTTTTAGTGTTTTATTTTTGATGTCTAACGATATTAATTTATAATTTAGGTGCACATACATATAGTTATTTGCTACCTGTGCCCGTTCCATAAGGCATAATGGCGTTAGTGCCCAGATTTGTATACATTAATTTTCTCCCTGATTTCCTTGAGGTTTCTTTCCTCGTCGTTTTTCCCAAAATGTATACCTAAGGATTTTACATTGGCTTTAATTAAGGGAGATGGTAGCCCATGTCGCTTGCCTCTCCAGTCGCCTATTAATAATATTTCTGTTTTGTCGGGGTTTATTTTAGAACCCGACACCTTACCAAAATTGTTGAATTCCTTTATCAATTCATTGTAGGAATGTTTGTCTTGTATAAAGTTAGTGCAATTGTCAGCATGTTGTAACATTTTCACTTCTTCTTTAATATTTGGAACTGTAATTACTTTAATCTCTTGGTTCCTATTAATTTTAATACTTAGTATTTCTATTGATATTACATATAATGACATACATAGTGGGCATCCTTGCCGCACTGATCTTTTAATGTCAAATTTGTCCATTTTTGCTCCATTAACTTGTACGCATGAGTTTACATTCCTGTACAGAATTTTAGTCCAAGTTTTGAATTTTTTTCCAAAATCAATTTTTCTAGTGTATCGTATAGATAGTTTTGTTCAAGTCTGTCAAAAGCTTTTTCTTCGTCTATTAGTACCATAGTACTATTTTTCACATTAATATTTATATATTATATTATAGTTTTAATATTTAGTACATTGTTTAGTTTTTCCCGCCCTTTTGGGAAGCTAGTTTGATTTATGTTGATAATTTTATCAAGACACTTTTTGACCCTTTCTGCTAATATTTTACTTATTATTTTATAATCAATATTAAGGAGGGAGATGAGCCTCCCGTTCATTAAGTCTTCCCTATCCCCATTCCCTTTGTATATAAGTGTTATCATCCCCTCCCTCGTTGTTTTAGACATGTCTAAGTTCCTTAATGCAATGTTATTATATAACCATTCTAGACCTGGCGACAGTTCCCCACATAATTTTTTTCAGAATTCCGCAGAGATTCCATCTCTTCCTGGCGATTTTTGTTTAATAAGTTCCCTATGGTCTCTATAATTTCGTCTTGCAAGATAAAAGCCTCACATTTGCTTCTATGGTATGGAGATATTATCTCGCATTCTGTATCTGGTAAGTACGTTTCTATATCTTCGTCTTCTATGTTCTGTGAAGTATATAGGTCCTTGTAGTAATTTTGTATATGACTGAGTATTGTAGTTTTGTCTGTCGTCGTTTATCTCCCTATTTTAAGTAATTCTAGTATTCCCCCTCCCTTCTTAACTCCTCTCTTTTATGTAACCCTTCTGCATTTTTGTATAGATGTGTACATTTTCCCTCTCCTGTAAATTAGTTCTTGCTTTAGGTGTTTAAGTGTATCTTCTAGTGTTTTTTTAATGTCCTGTGTTGTTATTGTTTTTATGTTTTTCTCTAGAGCTTTTATTTATAATTTTATTTTCCTTAAACTCATTTTGGAGTGAAAGATCGCTGCCTTTTTGAAAATAACTTTTAATTTATCCCATTCCGAAATTATATCTAAATTTCCTTGATTTTTTAATTTTTCTATTTCCTCTTTAATTTCCCTCCCAAATCCTTAATTTTCCAGTATTGTATTATTTAGTTTCCAATTTCCCCTCCCCCATTCTTTTCTTTTATTTTTCCTTATCTCTACAAAAAATAGTTTATGGTCCGAAAGTGTATATTCAATTATGCCTGCTTTAATATATTCATTGGTCCCTAACTGTGTGTCCCAAAATTTATATATTCTACTTCCCTTATTTCCCTTATTGTTACGTGCTTAGGCTCGAATAAGCAGCAACACAGAAAGAGTGAAAACTAACAAGCTTGTATAACTTTAACTATGAATTTATTAAGTACAATTAGTTTCATAAAATAAATAAACTTACAGTTTTAAAGAATCAAATCCAACATTAATCCAATATAGAATTCACAAAAATAATCCACTAATGGAATTGTAAGAGTCCTGATAAATAAATGTTCTAATAGTTCCAGGTTCGAATCTTTACTATGTAATCCAAAATGGCTGACAATGTCACGTGATGCAGTTCTTGTTACGTTGTTCTTGTTTTGTTATCATCCAATTGAAAATCATAAACATATGTCCTTTTTCCAAATAAATAGAATAATTCTTCTTTTCCAACGAATTGACACAAAGTCCAGAACAAAATAATAAAATTTAACACTCAAACATGAAATACACAACTTATAACTTACAGCCCAAAGATTCTACTAAAGTTAGCCTCCAAAACACAGCTATATATATATGTAATTCCCTCGTAAACAAGAGGAATCATGTGATTCTGGAAGGTCACAGAAAGAAGGTACCTTCTCCAAGTCACGTAATAATGGAATGATCTAGAAGGAAATCATTCACTTCCCACCCTCAAGAACTAAAAATAAAAGTTATCCTTGAAATTAACCAATAGTTGTAGATACTTGTTGACAATGTTCAAAGCATGGTCAGGAATTAGATCCACTGTAAGCCAAGGTCAACACTTGTTTACAATTAAAGGATAGTCAGCCTGTTTACAACTAAGAGTCTAGGTCAAACTGAATGTGTAGTATCTTTTGAATTTGCAGCAGGACTTCATCGCTGTTGTTATAATTGGATTGGTAGACACATGTCTGAAATGAAGTGGCTTCCTATAGCGCTATTACGATTCATGATTGATACAAAAATGTTAATTTCGCTGACGGTCAGTGAAGCAATTATATCATATCGGAAACAAACCAATGTCTGGTTACCAACACCGGAACGTCTTGATAGTATAATTGAGGAATCCAGAAAACATATTGATGCCAACGAAGAATATATCATTGAGTTGTCCAAACGGGTATTTAATCAACGAAACATCAAAGCAAAGATCTCGGCAGATGAATAATCGGAAAATTCACTCAGGGAGGAAAAACATGCGACTATAAACGATATCGTTCACGGCTGATTATGGATAACACCGAATACGACTTCGTAATCGCGGATGCAGTATCCAAAAACATATATTTGGATCGTAAAGATGCTTTTCTGTCCGATGGAACAAAATTGGGTACAGTTGTTACTTATAGCGATGGTTACAGATCCCCGTATACGCATTTGAGGTCGTAGATGCTGGGTTATGCTTGTATTAATTTATTTTCAATGATAAATAGATTTCCTGACACTGCGGTTAGAGTTGCCGTTGATTCATTTTACATTAAAAGCAAGTACAGTTGCGCAGTTGCTGAATTCACTAATTCGGATGAAAGCTGGGGATCATGGAGAATTAAAAAAAAATGCTGCGTGATTATTCTGAATCAGCAGATGTTGAAATTAAAAGTAATTACTTACGCGGTGATAATTTATCAGAACGTTCTAATGCACCACCGATATCCGATCCAGTTTGTAGATATAAAACAGTTTATTTAAACGGCTGTGGCGGGTCAGGAAAACGACTCGGGCGATTGAATTATATCAAGGTAGAGCAAATATGATTGTGCTGACACCGACCCATAGACTAGCGCGAGAGATAAAACAACGAAACGTCGACGCTTGCACTTATCATAGGTTTTTTTTTTATACAACGGCGACAAATGGACCCCTGAACGAATGGGTGAACAATTCATCCCTGCGGTTATTATTTGGGATGAGATATGTACGGTTTCGTTAGATGTATTAAAAATGTTTCTTGATTGGTTGCTGAAAAGAATACAACGGTGATAATGTGTGGAGATCATGGCCAACCACCACCATTTGTCGGCGCGGGTCCACATGATTGGTTAAAAGGGTTTGTTGACTATTATGAAGAAATCGATACTGACTATAGAGCACTTGATGAACAATTACGTACACTTAAGAATTGAATTAGACTGCAACCCGATAAAGTCCAATGTGAAATAATCAGAGAAATACTTTCTGAAACTCCCATGGAGGAATTTTTGGAAACGTGGAGACCAAACGATTTTGTAGTGGCAAGTAGAAAGATAGTCAGAGACACACTTCAGAAAAAGTTGTTTAAGCTTCAGAAAGAAAAATTCCCAACGCGCCCAGTGCCGCTGTGTTATAGACCCTTTGATACACGGCGACAGAATATTGAAGTTGAAATTCCAGGACAAAACGAAAGACAAACACTAGTGTTAAATGATATTGTGCTGGTTGATATCAGTGTTGTCGAAGACGCATTGCGTGCTGATAAATCGCCATGGACACTGGGTTATGTAACGTCGAAACATTCCTCACAGGGATTAACCATCACGGATACAATTGTTTGGATAGTCGATAATCGCATTGAGTGGTCAAATTTAGTCTATCTTGCAGTGTCTAGAGTACGGCGAATAAATCAACTTCGAAGAATTGTTTTCGATGATGACACCACAATGGATGATATTGATATTAGCATCATTAATAAAAACTCTCTGGTTACAAACAACAAGACAGCAAAAAAAAAAAACAGCGAGAATTTGACATTGATGCTGAATAAATAATCACATTGAAGCAACAACAAAATAATCACTGCGCGAGTTGCAATTGTATAATGTCTTGGCAGTAGTCGGATAAAGATCCTCGCCAATTTACCGTAAACAGAAATGATAACAGTCTCGGTCTTGTCAGAAACAATGTGATGTTGACTTGTCTTGAGTGCAACAGACGCAACGGCGCTAGTTAAGACCATGCGGTGGCAATTGAGTATCGTCAGGAATCACTTGTAATTGTTCGCGTGTAAAACCCCGCTGAGGGGCAGTTGAATCCAATTTATAGATTGGAGGTCTACCAGTTGATCGTGTTATAGTAGATATGCTATGCGCAGTGACACTCCAAATAAGATCAGTAGCCCTTTTTTACCACTTTCGAGTTCTCCTGGTTCATATAAATATATAACGGTGAGATTGCTGAGAATGGGCTGAGAAACGCTATCCCGCTGTGGTTGTGGTATATACTTTTTTATTGCGTTGTTAGGTTTCATATTGATTGCTCTGGTAATCTCGTTATTTAGCGCTGCAACTACCCCTGATAACCTTTTGACCCATTCACGGGAACGCTTTTCTTGGATGAATTCTTTTGCGTATTGATATCCAAATAACCGCTCAGGAAGAGTCCGATTAAATCGTTCTACAATTGCCTGATCGCGATGTAACGCAGTATGCCCCCGTCTGATGGTGCCATTGTGATGTTTCATCGCTGATAAAACAGCGCCTTGAAAGTCCTTGCCAGGATCGATTTGTAATAGATGAGGCCAGCGTAGAGGGCCTCGTCGATAAATCTTTTCAAATGCAGAAGCAACTTCAGGTGATGATTTTGTTTTTAGCGGTTCTGCTTGTTTGTATCGACTCGCAACGTCAACTACGGTTAGCGCGTATTTGTAACCGTTGTCATGTGGTAAAAACAATAAATCAGCTTGATGAACTTCATTGGGTCCGGTAACATCAAAATGCGAGAAATTGATTTGTTTAGGACGCGGTAGATAAATTTGCCATATAGCCTGTTTGGATAACCAATTAGCCGCAGTGGCCTTTTTCACTTTTGCGTCGTTGGCAAGTTTATTGATTGCAGCGTTATCCCTCCAGTATCCTTTTGGAGAATAATAAATAGATTCCATATTTTTAATTACCAGCGCCCATCATAAATTTGCCTTTCATAGCTGATTTTACCAACCACGAAGCCAATTTTTCTTTGAAAGATTTATCAGGAATAGCATTTAACGCATGAATTAATTTCATATCCGCTAGATGTCTTTGCTGCAGATTGCTGCTTTTACATGCAACATCATGGGCATGACACGTCTTATCAATAGCGTTTATTGGTTCTTCACCACATCGAGGTTGATTTTGATCATCAAGTCTAATATCTAATCATGTTCCGGGGCCACAGTAGCTATATCCTGGAAGGTGCTTTTCTCCTGGATACTTTGCCCATGGGGTTCCAGGGAGTTTTGCTAACTTGGCTGCAATATCACCTCCTCGTTTTTTTAAAACATCTCCGGATTTCATAGAAACAAATCTAATCTTTTTTATACCACATGTTGCACATCTACCAGTTAGTGCTGATCTGTTATTTTTAGTTGTAATCGTCGTCACATCATTTGTGTTAGTACGCGTTTTACATTTCACACAATATAGATCCATAATTTATGTATAGAGATATGAATATAATTGATTTTTCAGCGACTAAAACGAGATAGCCAGTTAATCATCATGCAGCGCTACCACTCTTTCCGCGCAATTATAATCGGGCCATCTGGATCCGGCAAGACGCAATTGTTGCTCAATTTAATAATGAGATGGATGAAGTGGGATCAGTTGTATTTAGTTGCTCCTAGCGTAGATGATCAACGATGCTATGAAGTGTTAAAGGATTTTAACGAGAATGCATCAGAAATTAAGGGTGAGAACGTCATTGATTTTATAACTGATTTTGACGAGGCCCCATCCGTGGATGACCTTGTTGGGAGCATTAACAATTTAGTCGTATACGACGATGTGATGTTAGACAATCAAAAAGACCCAGCTAGAATATTTTCCCCAGGCAGGCATAAAAACACCGACGTGATATATGTCACTCAACGCTACACTCAGATTCCAAAAGTGATTAGAGATAACTGTAATATTCTTGCTGTATTCATCGGCGTTGATATACATACGCTACGAAATATTTGGCAGACATGGTGTTCCAATATGGACTTCAATCAATTTAGAAATTTCTTTAGTAACGCTCAGTCAACCCCGCATGGATTTATAACAATAAATTGACATGATCCTCGGACACGATATCGTATCGGACTTGATCAAATATTTGGTTGAAATCGTAAAAACCAATAGCAGCAGGGGTGGGGGGTGGGGCGATGACATCACGACGAGACCGTTTTTTGACTAAACGATCATAACAGTCTTAGAGTATGATTTGCGAATAACTTATGTTTCGGGTAAGTAATCCTTTTTTTTTGGTTGAAAAAGAAGGATTCTTATTAGTTCTCTCGAGATGTTTGTTAGATTTAGAGCAAATGATGTCTGGAGCAAATGTCCGATTCGCCCCCCCCCCCCCCCGCTGCTGTCTGTGCTCTTCTAACAGTGTTGTGAATCTATTGTTAATATATATATATATATATATATATATATATATATATATTCTTCTTTATTTTCTTTGTTTTATGAAAATAAAACAAAATTTCTCTTTAATTTATCCCATTTTTTTGACAATATCTAGATTCCCTTTGACAGTAAAATTTGACATATTCATTTATTTCCCTGGTACAATTCTGTATCTTCTAATAATTTATTTTTTATTTTCCATATTTCCCTACCCCATTTTATTTTTCCTAATTTGCCATATTCCTATATGCATACTAATTTATGGTCCGAAATGTTCAAGTCTATAATGAGTACTTTTTATAATTATTTTGCCCCGGCGATGTTCCAAAAATTATTTATTCTGCTCCCCAGATCCCCTTTTATATGCATATGTACAATTTTACCCTCTGCATATTGAGTCGTCTGTACGTATCTAATAGTTTGTATATGTCCATTAAGTTGTCCATTTCTCCATTAAATCCCTTTTCATTGTTCTCTTCTGTATCTTGTCTCATACCCAATTACAATCCCCTCCCATCCAAAATATAATCTTCCTTTGTGAATTTGTCTATTCAATTATTGGTATATACACACACACACACACACACACACACACACACACACACACACACACACACACACACATATATATATATATATATATATATATATATATATATATTATGTGAATTAGTCTCCGTCTGAAAATTTCTCCCTCATCACTCCATTTAACCCCAGTGAAGATGCCTCTGTATGTGTGTAGGGGTTATAAAGTGAACCTTGTGAGTGGGAAAGCCGAAATTATTGATATCCTAAATCCATTATTGAACATATTCAGTTGGCATGAAGAGACCAGTTCTGATATACACCAAAATTGTTTCATTCGTTGTCGGTTAATGTTATGGCTCATGCGGCTGTTACAAAAATGTACATTTCTTCTCAAAGTATAAGTTGACATGACGTAATAGTAACGCGTACAAGCCAACTAAACGAATTTCATTCATTTTTATCTGATTCCAAACTTTTTGTGGACTACAACCTTCATGAAAGTTGCACATATTGATGTAGAGTAGATTCATTTGTAGTCCATGTTTGTTTGTGGTTGCTTTCATATTTAATGGTATGTTTGGAAACCTCAAGCTCATCCACCCTGTAGCAATATGATACCTTGTGGTAAAGGTAATATCATGCTAATGGTTTGTAAACATTGTTAGGAAGAAGCTATTTATCAAATAAAAAATAAATATGCTCCTGTTGTAAAAGAAATGTTTGAGATCAAGGTGGACACCGCTAATCTTTTATTCAAGCAGCAAAGAAACTATTTAAGACGAGCACACAATACTAATAAATTCTTCAAACTATCGATACCTACCCAACCATGAGAGCAACAATAACTATACATAATTATATTTTATGAACCTTCTAACTATCAGATATTTCGACTTATTCTCAGTTGTATATTTAATCTATTGATATATTTATTTATAGGTGAATATATTTCATTTTCTGTGTTCAATATTCTTTGACGTAGGATTGTAAGTTAAGTGTAGTAGCACCACCACAACAAGTTATAAAGATAACTAATCAACACACTACCACTTGTTGCATAATCATTGCAAAATCATACACTCATAATTGATATACACGGATAACTCGGGAACAACGGGGCCGCAAAGATAGACAGCCCTATTAGCGACGGCGATAGTTAACGACGGACATCCAAATATTGAAAACAATCGCTTTACATCGAAAAACATGGGGGGGGGGGGGGCAGGGCGGCGGCTTTTGGGAACTGGCTGTTAATTGGCTGAATACTCAACTTAATTCACGTCCACACTAATTTAATCACTCGCATTTTATAATGCAATTGTTTGTTGTTCTCTTTAAATAATTTTTTTTTCGAATGTCCAACACATTAAAGATCGTTCCAATTGGTTTCAGCAACCATAGCGTGTACGTGAGAAAGAATGTGTATTACGGAATAAGATTCATTTTCTTAAAAAAAGCAAGTGACTTTTATCTCGCAAGGATTGATGGAAATGTTGTGAATAAATATAACGTAGTGGTTGCTTTCGTCTAGTGCGTACATTTAAACCGTCTTTGGTAATATAATTGTCTTATTTTATTAAATCTCTTTTCTAAAGATATGGTTGTTGGTTTCTTAGTCAATAATGAGAAATACGGCCAGTATTATTTGCGGAGGATGAACACGGAAAACCCCCAGAGAGAACCACCGACACATGAGTAGCTACTGGCAAGCCTTATTACATAACTATATTAGCCGAATCTTAGACTCGAACCCAGCAGACAGAGGTGAGATGGCTGTGGTCCGTAATGTAAAGCGCTTTAGACCAATCGGCCACTCACCCCCCCCCCTTGCCTCCCACATGTTGAAGCTGGTTTATTTCTTGACGTTATTGGGTATTTACTTTATCGAATTTGTTGATCACCTGCATAAAGAAACGTTTAGCATAAGATTATAATGGTGTGACAGGCATATACCATGTAAAAATAGCGATGTTCTCTGCAAATTTTAACAGTTCTTTATATTTTGTAGACGTCGGAATTAAGTTGTAAGATGAGAATATTACGAGACTGTCACGACGGAATAAAAGCCGAGAACACAACAAAGAATATACTGTTATCTGACTGTCCAGAGAAGAACGAGGAGGGAAAGGATATATATGGATGAGCGGAATCGAACTTTGGATGAAGACATAATGCTCCGTTGCAAAATATGCTTTATGTGTTTCTATAATTATCACTTTATCTCTTGCCGTGCGCTCTAATAATATATAGCATAACTACATGCAGGTTTTGGTAATTAAAATGACATATTAAACAAATAGCTCATAAATGAAGATGTAGATGGGAATCATTCGTTAGAACTTGAAGTATCCGTCCTTGGTGTTTCAAACCTTTAGTTCAGAATTATGATTGTCACGTTAGCTATCACCCACACCCCTAAACTCATCAAGCAAGACAGCTTAGTGCTACTTTTTTCACGGTATCCTGGCTTGACTGTATGGTTAATTAAGTTTTTTTTTATATTTCAGCAATCGGATAGTTGATCTCAAGATATAAATTGCCTTCCGAAACTGTCATCTTTCAAAAGAGGAGATATAGCCAAGAAATATAACAACCATTCAATATGTTATGTCCCGTATTCAAATATAATATAATGTCGCTATGGGGTGAACTCTCGTCCACAATAACCTTGAGAATATACGTATTATCTACACACTGAAGTGAAGCAAACAGTCCAAACAATTAGTACTTTTCCAAGTTCTGTTAAACGAGTTGCGGGAAGGCGAACCCACCAACTTTTAGAATCCCTTTCATTAAAAACTTAAGGTTCCAACGAGCTAAATATATATATATATATATAACGCCACACAGAGAGATAGGGTGGGGATGAATAAGTAATGAGGATATAGAACAGGCAAATTCGAAATAAATGTTTAAAGCAAGTTACACGACTAGACCAGACTTTTCATTGATTTAAAAGTACATGTGTACAATCATATATTTTGTTTAGGCGCAACTAATTAGCAAAGTATTTACCATTTCAATAAATCAGTATAAATTGAAGAAAAAAACAAAATGACTTTCGTAATTCAGCACGTCGTGTTAAATAATCTTAACCTATGACTAGTGATTATGGTTCTTACTCTTAGTCCTATATGTTGTCGGAATTTTAATTATACGTAACCCTGTTTTGAGCATTAACATTTTATGTTTCTGTGAATAAATTTGGAAACAAGCCTACGAATTCATTCTGATTGAACCACGGTTTTCTTTAATGTTTGAGTCCATACCTCCACAATTTATAAACCTTACGTGTTTCCTTTGTTAAAAATACAAAAACTAATTATGTTTGACTGTTTTCTACTTTAATTATGAATCTTCATTGTGGTTTAGATCCCTTCTGTGGACACTAATATTGATAGATGGTGAGTAAGGATAAAAGTCAACATAACGAATCAATTTTTTTTATTTTATTGTTTTTAATTTTAATACTAAGTATTCAAAACTGCAGTGTATCCGTCCAAAAGTGGAGAGATTAAAAGGCGATGCAATTAGATGTTTCTGACTGCTGTTCTATACCATTGCACATACATCAAAGAAAGCACATATCTGAAAGCATATTGAGATGCGATTGATTTTCCTACTACATGTCGTCGACATTGCAACGTCTGGATGCACTCCTATATTGATGCTGCTAATAATAAAACCTTCGTAAAACAGAGACATTTACGTGCACTCAAACAAATAATTGAAGACTGTGCACTGTGACAAAGGTCGCCCGTTGAAATTAGAAATCATTCGAACAAGTATTTTCACTTGTGAATGTGCGTGTGTTGGTGTGCGACTAAATGTATAAGTGCGTATGAACAATAGGGAACGCATGTAGGTTGTAGAGATGAAGAGTTTAGTTAAACTGGAAAACACCGATTGTTAAATAATGTAAAATAATGAAAATAAAATGTAAAATATGATTAGAATGAAACCAGAAAATTATGATTGACTAATCTAAATAATTCAAACCACGCAGTGGATGTTTTCAGGTGCAATGTGAGGAAAATATGGTATGAAAGCTGACGTTGCAAATACATACAACATTTATTTATATATATATATATATATATATATATATATATATATATATATATATATATATACAGTTATGGAACACAATCTGCAGTTTTAGAGAAAGCAGCTTGGGAATCGGTATAAAAGAAAATATTTTTCTCACTAGGCATTCGACCAGTGCTGCTTATGTTAATTATAATTACTGTAATAAAAAAAACATAAATAACTTGATACAAAACTTCCAAACAATTTTAAACCGAATTCGTAAAATTGTTGAGTATTTGCGATTTACTATTCCTGGCAAGAGCAACTTTGGAAAAGGAATATGTGATCGCCGACTAGAAATGGTATGTCTGCTTTTAATTTGTATAATTGCTTTCAAAATTGAAAGTCATATTGCTATGATGTCAGTGTGGCAGTTTAGAGTGAGGTCTAGCACTGGTGCATCATGCATCAGATTTGTAACATCCTGTCCGAACCAGTCATGTTATCCTGACACAAGAACGTACAATCCTAACACTAACGTTTTAAATCTTAAAGCTGAACGCTATGCGAGTTTGCTAAAGAATATATTTTTTTTTATAAATCAATAGCACTACTCGGCGGCGAATCGAACCCGAGAGATCCATAATAAATATATATATCAACATATCTTAAAGATATGAACCAATTAACAGTTATGTTATTGAACAATTTAGTTTGATATCGTCACACCTGACTTTATTAGATTACGTATTATTATAAGTTTCTCTTAATAACTTTTATATGTCCGTCCTCATGTCTGTCTTTCAGCGAGGTCTATCTAAGCAGTTTCATTCCCGTTCATTTGATATCCCAATTTATTTCATCCAAATTTTATTATCATTCGTTACACGCGTAGTTCAAGCGTCTCGTCTAAGCTTTTATGTGCCACTTATGTGTTATTTCTTCTGGCATATCTCGTGGTCAGTTATGATTCATTTTGATATATTCCTGGCCTTATCTTTTCAAAAATTTGGTTTCAGATAATGTTATTTGCATGGTGTCCTTTTTTCCAGTTCAATAGTTTACACCGCCCATTTTTGTTTGATTGGTCAACTTGTTGACGATGGGGAATGAGGATATATATATATATATATATATATATATATATATATATATATATATATATATATATATATATATATATATATATATATAAATAGCGGCTCCACACAAACCTATCAATTGAGCAAGTAAACAGAAAATAGATCAAATTCAGTGTCTGAGGATGAGAAATCACGCCGTTGTGTTGCTTCTTTTG
Source organism: Unio pictorum (assembly GCA_030141615.1). NCBI lineage: Eukaryota > Metazoa > Mollusca > Bivalvia > Unionida > Unionidae > Unio > Unio pictorum. The sequence continues at coordinate 776,970 of JARLTB010000057.1, forward strand.
TCCTTGTTTGCGGTCACTTTGTCTAGAGGTATTTATTTATTAACTACTTTCTACATCCGTTTTGATATTCATTACGTATGTTTCTTTCTTATAAGACTATCCGATTTTAGCATATTTTAAGTTGTTCAGTCGTTTTAGGAATTAGTCATTCTCTGACGAGATGTACCTAGACACTCCCGAGGCAATTGTGACATCACGTGGAAACGGTACAAAGACCATATTTACAGGCAATTACAATGAGTAGATAATAATTCATTGCTTAAACGATGTGTGAAAACAGACCATTTCCTTTTCGATCCCTTCTTTTGCATCAGAAACAATATAGAGATAGTGTTTGTTTCTTCTATATTTAGAATTAAAACCATATTTCCTTAGTAGAGTTTTGAGCTAAAATGAGATACACATTCTATTTCAATTCATTTCATGTGCAAATGCAAATGGAATCTAATTAGTTTATCTTTATCACGTCCAACACTTCTAATTAAGCAAAAGCAATATTTTTCCTTTATCTATGTTAGATCATTATTCATCATAAAAAGTGAAAGAAGATATGCATATAATGATTATTGAGAGTTAATATTAAGTACAGGTGTAACGTGTTTGTCATTGTTGTATGTTTGCACAAATTCCGAACATGAACTGATGTGTTTTTGTAAAATAATTTTCATTGAATTATGTATTATTTATTCATTCACGTATTTATTTTTGCAAGAACCTGTATGTTTTCTTTTCTGCTTATCTGTGTGCATATGCATGCATATACTTGTAAGCAAGAGTTTGCTGTTCTTAAGAAGTAATTTACACTTTTTGTCATTAGCTAAATACAAAAAAAATTCACTTTGATAAGTGGCAAACATACACGTACATCGTGGAGAAGATACCTGTAAAAAAAGTTTACTGCGTTCATAACCCGTGCCCGAAATTGTGACTTCAAGGGAACTGATGTTAACCTGAACTATATTATTCAAATTGGCAAAAACTCTCGTGCTTAGCGTGAAACAAACATCTTGATCGTAGCATGAAACTAAGTAAAATAGTGCTTGTTACTTTTCGAAGCATCACAAGTGATAACATGCAAAATCGAGTGATTCTCTGATAAAATATGCAACAATGAATCAAATATAATCTCAAACTTATAAGATAAAACAGACTAAAAAGGGTGCTAATTTGTCATACAAGTTGTAAATATAAGCATTCCGTGGAATACATGATATTACTGATATAGATTTATACTTGGTTTTATTCTTATTATATAATCAGTCTTATAATCACAGCAATGTAGTAGTTCTTATATATTTGGACAATGTTTTTGTTATTGTTATATATTGCCTTATAATCTGATCTATGAAATCCATGCAATTTATAATATGCGACATATAGTTTTAATAAGAATTCCTCATAATGCTGATTCACGCAAAGATACCAAATTTCATAAAACTATATTACGTCTCTGCTCGTTCTACACTTCACATATTAGCTACATTGTGCTCCCATAATTAGTTCATACACGTTTCATTATTAACGTCGCTAGGATGTGACGTAGTCATCACTATCGTATCTGCATTTGTGTAAATTGATAAATGTTACTAAGATTATAAAGGCGACACATGGAAAAATAATGCATTTTAGTCCCCTTTTGGTCAGCAAAATAATAAGCTTTGTAGCAAAGTATATACGTTAATTCGGATACTCACCCTTTATGTTCATAACTTGTTTCCAATTTGCAATTATGATCTGTATGATCTACGATTTGCTTTGCGATGAAGGGTGATATTAATTAACTTGGCCTATTACATTATTGTTCGTTCTGCCTTCTTGTAGCTGTTATTCTCTGATGAAGTATTACTCGGCATGGATGTTTCCCAAGTGTAAATTTGATATCTTAAATTTAAGTTGCCAAGCTGTACATATATTCATATAAACCACGTAAAATATGATTACCTTCCTATACATAGGGTAAATAGAAGAAAATAATTGTATTATCGAATATGTTATGTTCATGCTAATTGACTTTGCATATTGATTTCTTACTTGTATGCTTTTTTGCAGACCTTCACAAAAGGAATGCGAATCCTGAAGCTGATGGGGCTCTTCTGGAAATATTCGCAAGAGCCTTAGAAGAGAGCAAATTAGACAGTAACGAGTAAGTATACATTGGAATCTCGCCCTTTGGCGTAGATAATGTACATACATACATACATACATACATACATACATACATACATACATACATACATACATACATACATACATACATACATACATACATCGTCGTCGTCGTCGGCATCCGTCCGTCTTCGAGAGACTATGGTGTAGCTTCCGATTTGGGTGTCCTATCTGCACCTTCGCGAGTGGCTGAAGAGTCCGACCCTTGAGTGACAGTCTCTGTTGCACTTGCTGCAGGTGTATGATGATGCTTGCTGAGGATGTTTTTGGTTCGCCTTCTTCCTGGCTCCCTTTGCAGCGAGGTTTGTGTTTCTCATCTCCTCAGTTTTCTGAGTGCCCTGTCTGACAGCAAGACGCCACGCGGAGCGGTCGTCAGCACAGCTCTCCCAATTGTTTATGTTGATGTTGGCTATCTTCATGTCCTTTTTGCAGACATCTTTGTATCGCAGACGTGGCCTTCCAGTCATTCGTTCACCTTCTACTAGCTCGCTGTACAGCAGGTCCTTGGGTATGTGGCCTGGGTCCATTCTCCTAACATGGCCTAGCCAGAGAAGGCGCCTCTCGCTGAGAATGGAGAACATCCTGTTCATGCCGGTGCGTTTCAGAACCTCTGTGTTGGGAACTTTGTCCTGCCACTGGATACGCAGAATGCGCCGAAAGCATCTCAGGTGGAAGCTGTTGAGTTTCCTCACGTGACTCGCATAGGTGGTCCATGCCTCGCTGCTGTAAAGGAGTGTGCTGAGCACGCATGTCTGGTAGACGCGCAGTTTGGTCTTCTCGGTGAGGTTGTGATTGTCCGAGACCCTCAGGTTCAGTCTCGCCATAACTGATGATGCCTTGGCAATCCGGCCATTTACATCAGTATCAACGGAGAGCGAGTTGGAGATGGTAGACCCAAGGTATGTGTAGTCCTCAACAACTTCCAGGTTGTAACCATCAATGGCGATGGTGGGAGAGGAGTCTGCGTCCTGCACCATTACATTCGTCTTCTTCAGACTGATGGTCAGTCCGAACTCCTTGCAGGCGTGGGAGAGGCGGCATACTAGCTGCTGCAGTCCATCTTCCGTGTGTGATGTCAAGGCTGCATCGTCGGCGAAGAGCAATTCACGGATGAGAACCTTTGTAACTTTAGTCTTTGCACGGAGACGGGCGATGTTAAACAGCTTTCCGTCAGTCCTGGTGTGTATATACACACCCTCGCTGCACTCCTTGAAGGCGTGCTGGAGGAGAATGGAAAAGATGCCAAAGAGAGTTGGCGCACGGACACAGCCTTGCTTCACTCCGCCGCTGACTACATACATACATACATACATACATACATACATACATACATACATACATACATACATACATACATACATACATACATACATACATACATACATACATACATACATATCTGAATCGATATCTAGCTCATGAAAAGAAAGGACGGCCACCTCTGACAAGTTTATTCAATATTTACACATGAGGGAAGTAAATCATATCAAATAATAAACCTGCATAATTTTAAGGCATTTGTTTATTTCGTTCGAACACTAGTCTTCTTATTCCTATGTATGAAATGTTTTGATGAAGAGTGCTAATCATTTAACCATGACAGTGCTATGACAGCCTACATGTACTTAAATTCCGAATATTCTCTCATTCTCTCCGGTTATCTGACTACATGATTATCTAAGAGATCCATAATAAATATATATCAAGATATGTTAAAGTTTGAATGTGAGCATAACTGATTTTTGTGAGTGAGACTGCTTTGTTTGATACCATCACATTTTAGTTGACATGTACTTGACTATATTATTTTTTAATTCGACATAAGCCTGCATCTGTAATTAGGCTGTCCTAATTCAATAATGTCTTAAAATAATAATGTGCTACATTCTTACTATTTCTTCTTCCAAAATGTATAAATGCACAGATTCCTCCAACACAAGCTAAGATATTTACTTAAAAATAAATCAAATAACCTACTCAGTCAGGCGCTTAATCTTTGATGAAATAGCCAATAAATGCTTGCTTTTTATTCTCTCTGATGCAGTCAGGTCCAGGAAACCAGACGAAACTTGATGAAGAGATGGTTCCTTAGTAATCTAACACCTACCAATCCATGGCTCACTCCATGGGGCAAAAGATAAACATTCCTAAACGCAAAGACAACCACACGCCAGTTATGGTTTTGACCCTGATCTGTTGCTGATGTAATCTAAATGTAGCACCATGCTTCACTAATATATAGTCTATGCTTTCCGAAGGAGGGTATACACAACTGGACAAAAACGAACTATTCACATATATGCCGGTTCAAAACATCATAATGTATTTTTCAGAAATATTTTATACAATTTTTGTCCATTGTCATATCCATTTAAAGGGCTAAAGAACACAAAAACAATGAAGAAACAACGAAGAATGCAAAATGACATCGATACAACTTCCAGATATTGTCTTCTCAGATATATTTCGACACTTTGAAATATACGTATTTATAATAATAATAATAATAATAATAATAATAATAATAATAATAACAATTATAACAAAGTGGAAGTTATTTATCGAATATACATATATAAAAGTTACCTCAAACTTGTAATTGCCAAAAACCATGCGCTTTTTGTTTTGCTGCCTTTAACTCTGTCCATTGTATTAATGTAAGTCAAGATCATTTCAAGGAAATAACAGAGAACATTATTGATATTGTACCAGTTGCGTACATCAGAACAAATAATATGTCATTATTCCGATAGAGAAATTTTGTTGTTAAGTCATTTGTAATATTATTTCATTCTTAAACGTATTGTGGTACCCTCTTTCGATGTTGTCAATAAAGACATCCTAAATAAATGTGAACTTGTGTTTTTCATCCTAGCAGTCTTCCATAATTGTACATGATAAAATGTGCCACATGGATATCATATCTATAGCTTTCTAACAATATACGTTATTGCCGGGAAAAAAGCTAACTATATCCATTGACTATGAATCCGATGGTCATGTGGGTGAGTGAGAATATATTAATATTTTCTTTAAACATGGAGAGAGAGAGAGAGAGAGAGAGAGAGAGAGAGAGAGAGAGAGAGAGAGAGAGAGAGAGATATGCACATGTGTTTATAGTCAGTGCCTTCAAATATAAACAACTTATATATATATATCAAAATTCGTATACGACGGGGGAAAAAATGATCGTAGTATGTTAATAATTATAGTCATTCTAAGTTTAGAATAAGATATGTACATACAGCAAAGAATCTCGCTTCCAGTTACAAATGCTCGTTATTGGTATTTCATAGAGTCCACCTCCAATGAGGGAGGCTGTGGCTTAGAAACTGCGGTTAAGAGATACCAAAGACAAATTGTTAGTACAAATTATACTAACAATTGCCTCGCTAAGCGCTCTACATTGAAAGCTTAATATTATGACTGGTTGTGCTGTTGCCTGGGTAATGTGACTGAGCTGGCATCATGTTAAATGTTTGCGGCATGATGCTTGCAATTAATATCATCTGGCACACCGCGGACATGGTAGCGTCATGACTGAACATGTTACAGCAACGTTAAACATCCAAAGTCAAACATTGTTCACCTGCTACATTTCATAATATGTTGATAGTTGTGCTTAAGATATTATATGTAGTAATTCATTAAGTAGAACCCACACCTGAAACACCCTCTGCCATATAAATTAGGATTAGCAAACACTGTAGTGAACTTATCGGTGAGTCGATGACTCCTAAATATCCGCAGTTCACGTAATTTAGATTTTGTACGTGTGAAAATAGCGTAAACTGAAAGTTTAGCACCTTAAAGAAAGTATTTTATTTTATGCTCAGCAGTGAATTACTTGATTTTCTAGTTAAAATAATATTGATATTTCACTGCGGTGAAAAAATAACAGTGAAAAAATAACAGTGAAAAAATAACAATATTTTTTCACTACAGGAACTACATTTTAGGGTCAAAATATTTGCTTGAAACGAGTGAATAAACGAGTGAAAGAGCAGATTTGAGGTAGCCAACGTTTGTGAGCATAAAATAAAAAGAATATTTGCTTGAAACGAGTGAATAACGGATACATTTCATCTCTTGGATAAAAAACTCTAGTATTTTCACTCGTGGCCTCGCCACTCGTGAAAATACTGAGTTTTTCATCCACTCGATGAAATATATCCGTTATTCACTCGTTTCAAGCAAATATCCTCTATTTATTTAAGATTATGTTTACCTGGTTATTCACTCCTCGTTATTTATTATATTAATCGGTAGACATGATTTGTCTTGATTGTTTATTGTTTTTTAAAATACTGGCCTAGTTTGAATAATCACACATAAAATCGCAAGCATATATACATTCACCAACACACACACACAAACACAGGAGCTGAATCCACTATTCCGTGTCTCTCAAACGGGTTGAAAGTGCGAAAAACAATTATTTTACTCCTAAACCGTTTTAATCAGATTAATAATTAGGGCTTGTGTCAATGATGATGTGGTTGTATATTTTCTTATATACAAACTGACATGCGTTCTTATCAACTATGCTCGCAGTAACCGAACAAATCACAACTCGTGCAAGATCATACTAAACTGTAGGACATCTGACTCTAATTGTTTTATATATGTATCGAACGAATCTAATAATTCTAATATTTTTTGGAACTCAGTCATCATTACAAACAATTTTTAACATGATCGATTCTTCGCAATATTGACTGAAAGCAAAAACCAGTTACCGTGTGCAACATATTTATACAAAACTATTTTAATGGTATGTATTTATTCATCAACGTTTTCATTATATTAATTGTCGCATTAAACAATGTGTAATGACTGACTAAAAGCTATATTCGACCTTTGTATATAGCTTCTTAACAGCGCTTCATAACAATTTAGTTTCATTTCTCGTACATCTTTATAGAAGGACAATATTGTATAATATATTGTACAATATATGTATTGTATATTTTTGAAACAAATGGAAAATGGGCTTACACAGGAGAAAGAAACATATATACATGGTGATATAAATAAGGACCTTCTAAACACTCAAATAAGGGACAACTGGATGGAATTTATTGAATCATTAGGCCTAGTCCAGATGGTAAATGATCCCACAAGGGTAACAGAAAAATCAAGCACTCTTATTGATCACATTTATACCAACCTACCAGACAATGTGGCTTGTGTTAATGTACCAAATGTTGGTCTTAGTGACCACTATCCTACTTTTTTGACAAGAAAGTATAAATGCCAGAGAAATAAGAAAAACACACACAAAACGATCACTTACAGATAGTTCAAACATTTTAGTGAAGAACAGTCTCTTGATGACCTATATAAAGTTCCATGGAATATGATCCAAAATTTGGATGATATAGAGGAAACTCTGAGAGTGTGGACTGACTTATTGTTGGATATAGTCTCTAAGCATGCTCCACTGAAAGTACATCGAGTAAAGAATGAAATCCAACCTAATTGGCTTACTACTGAAATACTAGATGCTATGAAAACAGGAGACCAATTCAAGGGTAGGGGAAACCATGCAAAATATAAAGTATGGAGAAATAAAATAACAAGTATGATTAAAATAGCTAAAAAGTCGTATTATCAGTCATTGCTTGAAAACAAAAAGAGCAACACAATCTTCATTTGGAAAGTCTTCAATGAACTCACTGGAGGAACACACAACAATCATACAAGTAAAATTAACTCACTTCTGGTAACTGACACCATAGTCACTGATGAAACTGACATTGCAAATGTTTTCAATGATTTTTTTCACCAGTATCTCCACAAAGTTAAAAGAACCAGTGATAGAAAACAACTTTAGTGAACTGAAAAAGTTCTGCAGCAGCAAAATCTCTAAGGAAGTATGTTTCTCTATCCCACCAGTATCAAAACACTTTGTTTAAAAATGTCTCAGTGAACTTGATACCAAGAAAGCTACAGGACTTGATCAGATTGGTCCAACACTCATTAAATCTTCTGTCTCTGCTATTTTAGATAGCATAACATTCATAATCAATTTAAGTATTGCAACCTTATATGTCCCTAAAATATGGACAACTGCAAAAGTAACTCCTATTTTCAAATCTGGATCTAAGAATGATGCTGATAACTACCGACCAATCTCAATACTACCAAACTTGTCAAAATTGATTGAAAAACATGTTCATGACTCATTCATGTCATATTTAACCAAACACTTGCTGTTACACCATACTCAATCAGGCTTTAGACAGAAACATTCATGTGAGACTGCCTTGATCTCCATAACTGATAAATGGCTTCAAGCACTAGACCAAGGTAAAATAATAGGATATGTATTTGTAGATTTCAGGAAAGCGTTTGAAATGGTGGCTCAAGAAATCCTTTTGAAGAAACTAAAAATCTACCAATGCGATGAAAAAACAGTTAGATGGTTTACTTCATACTTAAGTGAGAGAACACAACATGTTTATATAAATAACGTTCTGTCCGAAAATGAAACAATAAGATATGTAGTGCCACAAGGCTCAATCCTAGGTCCATTACAATTTGTGTTATTTATTAACGACCTACCACTTTTACTAAGAGACTCGATATCATATACAGATCTCTATGCAGATGACACAACATTATCAGACATCCAAAACACAAAGCATGGTAGTAAATACTGGTAAAACTAAAATATAACTTTTCTCAACAAGGAAATAAAGGAAAAAATCTTGATAGCAATGAACTATGTCTGACATGGAAGGATACAATTTTTTTGCAAATGGTCTGTCACGACAGACTACGTGGTGTTTTGGTAGATAATACTATATCATGGACTGATCATATCAAACATATCAGTTAAAAGGTCAATTCAAGTTTATGGCTTCTCAGTAGGATAAGACATTTTCTCCCTGAAAGGCACAGAAAATTATTTTATAACAGTTACATACAACCATATTTATACTACTGTAATACAGTATTGGGTAACTCAAATGATAAAAACATATCAAAGTTGGAAAATCTTCAGAAAATAGCATTTAGGCTAATATCAAACCAGAAAGAAAGCAAGGAAAATTTAGCTGGTAAGTTAAAAACATTACCTATTAAAGACCGAATATGTTTACGAAAAGCCAAATTAATGTACAGGATATCCAATAATAGTGCTCCTGAATATTTACAATCCCTATTCCACTATAGGCTACCTGGTAATACACCCCACCTGCGATCAATATCTACAAAACAGTATAAAATTCCAAAACCAAATAAGGAATAATTCAAGAAAAAATTCCAATACTCTGGAACTTTGCTCTGGAATACTATTCCAGTTGCGATTAGAAATACCCACTCTATTTCCATCTTCCAAACCCAATATATCCAGTGGCTTCTGAGATGCTGCTGAATTAAATAAATTTCTTGTATGAGGGCCTCAAAGTAGATTAGTTCTTAGCTAATTGTGTTACCCTATTTAAATAAAGTCATTATTATTATTATTATTATTATTATTATTATTATTATTATTATTATTATTAAATTAAGTCATTATTATTATGTACTGATCGCTTAATAAATCTGAGCAAACGATACACGATTCAGGCTGCCATTGAAATCATAAAAATTAAACGAAAGTATGTTTCATAAATAATTTCAGGGCTAATGTGTCATTAATACGTAATACGATTATTCCTCTCTTTGTCAAAGATGAAACCTTAGTCGCTTTATGTCCGTATCGACCATAAAAAATATTTACCAGCAAAGAGGATATTAAAATATCATATACAATAACAATCAAGTTATATACATATGATACATGTTGGGAATTCTTTCGACTATTTTGGGGTGGGGTGCTCCCAGTATTTAAATGTTACAGAATACCCTCTCTGGATCGTATTTGTTAGACATTTGAGTAGCGATAAAGAGTTGTAAAGTTCTGAGCCACGAGTCTGCGATGCTGACAGTTAAAGTACTGAATAAACAATAGATGAAATTTAAATAAACAACAATTTGATACCATTCAATAACATATACTCCTTTATCAAATGATATTCGATAGTTTAAACCATATCACTCATATTTCACTTGACTAAGTGACGACCTATGTCATTATCTGTAGTTGTGCGATAGACTTTCCTCGTGTCCTGTATTCCTACTCATTTTTAGTATGCGTTATCTGGAACGGTACTTCAGTTCCCCTCCGTTCAATGAACGTATGTCTCCGTTCGCTACTTGTCTCGTCTCCCAGACACTCTTGACCACCTGCATCATGGTATCTACCTCGGACTCCTACAGCTCTTCTCAACCGTAAAACTTTCTTTTCAAAGCTGATTTGTAATTCCCGAATAACAAACGATCCCAGCTATTTAGAATGACGTCGGAGTATATGATCTGCCCGTACAATTGCCGCAATATGGTTCAACGACTACTAACGTTTAGTTCTGAAGACTCTAGATTTAAACTTTCGATTCTAACAGTTGCCACACTTTACTTAATTCCGAGTAGTGTCGTCTCAGCTTAGATCTATCAAATTAGCAGAGATTGCCCCCTCATTGGCAGTCTGTCAAGAGCTGATATACAATCCCCACTTGACGATTCATTTTGAAGTAAATATATTCAATTCATGTAATTTACATGTTAACCCTTTTATGTCCATGTAAAATAAATGGCTTTGCCTCCTCGTTGTTTGCAGGGGTGGCCTTCGTATCATTTTTGACACTGACTTAGGAGTATCAGGGTCTAACATATACATGGTGTAATCAGGTTATTGTTCTTATAACGTGACAAATGCTCACGGTTGAGAATAAGATCGGGATTATCTATTATATATGATGAACTAAAACCCCGCCAAAACTTGTTTCAATGGGTGATTGGAAGTTCGTCTCGGCAGCAGACAATTTACGACTGCCGTACTCGACCGGGACAAGCGTCCCCTTGTGCATTTGTAAAACTTCAGCTCCCAGTCCTGTCTCGCATGTGTCGTTGGATTGATCTGGTAGGCGGACAACCGCGTCAAATGTAATCCTATATGTTAGCTTTTGAAAAGCGTGTTAGCATGCATCCATCCAAAACGCTTTACCCAGGGCACAGTTCCTGGACAGGTCAGAGAACGACACTGCAATTGTTACATTCCTCCGGTAAAACCCTCCCAATCCGAGAAAAGATCTCACCTCAGTTTCGCGGTGGGCCGTGCGGCGCTTCCCAGCTGATACACTTTTACTTTTATGAGAAAAGTGCCTTCAGTAAAGGTATTTCCTAAATAGTCCAAAGTTATAAACACCAGGTGACATTTGGAAGGATGAGACCGCAATCCCTCTATTCGTTTCTTTGACTAGAAATATATCATCCATGAAGTTGATAACACCGCTATCAGGCAAGGGCTCCATCAACTTCCACATCATTCTAGTGAAGATTTTTGTCTCATTGTGGATTCCGAATGGTATGACCAACCAATTGTAGGTCCCAAGCGTTTAGCAAAAGCGAAAGTTGCTATATCCTCCTTTGTCACAGTGGTTTGCCATTATCCCGAAGACAAATTAAACTTTGAGAAAAGATTTGCCTTCGAGAAAGAAGCGAAAATAAGTTCTTGGTCCGCAAGCATCTCCACTGGAAATTTCGTCACCTGATTAAGCTTCCTGTAGTCTACACAGAACCGATGTGTATCATCCTTCTTATGCACTAGAACTCCCTGGGATCTGTACCAATACTAAGCGGGATCGAATTCTCGCAGAACAATTATCTCCATCACCTCCCTCACCCCTTGTCGTTTTGCGTAGGGCAAGGGTTAGGGTTTTCGGTGGACTGGGCACTCGTCCAGTAGCTTTAACAAGGACTCGAAAAGCGACCATCTCCCGGGTATATCCGTAAAAAATCGCAATAACCGGATAACACCGGCTATATCTCTTCCCTCTGTAATGTAGTCAACGTTGGGATGGACTCTACGTCCGAATGAGTCTTATTCCTCCTTTACGGACATATCGGGAACCTACTCGCCCATTCCATGTCTCCTTCTGCATCCTTGTAGTTGATTGTGGCGACGACGCAGTCGCTGAGGTTCTCTCTTTCCCGGTATAAGCTTAAGGAGTTTGGCATGGTACAGCTTCTCCTTAGTGTGTATTCGTATTTGATAGGTTTGACCTCATACTTTCCAGGTTAAAGCATATGACTCACTCTAAGAACCGTGCAACTTATTGTGTTATTGGGGCAACAGCAACAAGACATTGTCGCCTACGTCATACTGGCGAGGTTCCGAGCGCATGTTTTAATACTTTGCTTGATGCGCCTTCGCTCGCTTGAGGTTCTTCCGTGCCAGTGAACAAAATTCCTACAGTTCGTTTCGCAAATCCGCGAGGTACTTATATGTTGTACATACCTACTACAGCATGATTCTTCTTCCACAGCTGTCTTGGTACGGCGATTGGGCCAAGTATGGACCTCTTTTTCAAGTGTTCAAAGGGAGTAAACCATATACTCGCTTGGGTTACTTTCCGATATAAGAAAAGCTTTGCATGAATGTGCCGATCCCACTATATGGGGCTGCTTTCGCACAGCTTCTTGACAGTTGCCATCAATGTCCCGTTAAACCTTTTAACTAATGTCCCTTACATTTGGGGTGATACGATGTAGTCGTTAAGTTTTTTAATCGACATCAGTCGGTTTACCTCTCCCACTACGCGACTCATGAATTGTGTCCCTTGATCGGTCGGATCTTGTCGGGCAAACCAACTCTTGACCAAATCCCAATCAGCGGTACAGCGATGGTTTCTAAATCAATATTATGGAACGCAAATGCCTCCGGATGGCGTGTAGCGTAATCCAAGTCCTATATTGTGGGGAACTCCCGAGGGAACGTTTCGAATACAAGTCTTCGATTCCATTAACCGACACTTGTCACATGAGTGACATAACCGCCTGACATCTCCCTTGAACCCTAACCAGTAAAGTACTTTGATAAGACGGTCCCACGTCTTGGCAATTCCCATGTGGTCACTCATGAGACATTATTGCAAGAGTTTTAGCGACAACTTTTATATTGTTCGCTGCCTATCCCGGATTGGCGATACAAGATCACATTCCTGTACGCGAACATTACATCGCCAATAGGAGTTTCCTTCTCCATTTCGTCTTTAGCATATTTGTGGAACTGCGTCATGAATGTGTCATCCTATTGAAACTATGTCCGTTCCAAGGTCGAGTCCGTGTAGAAAATACAATAGTGTTGACACACCATGCAATTTTTGCCTTACGTTTTCAAATTATTGAAACGCCTGTCTTCTGTATTGATGTCATTAGCTTCATCGTCATAACGTTTGCTACGCGGAAGCTCATCTTTAGCATTCATGACATGATTCTAAGAAGCGATGTACTAACCGATTGTGATCAACTATCCAATTTCACCCATGGAGCCAAACTTTAAAGCATTTGGTTTTTGCAATATATAAAACATTATTAAACAACCAGACAAGACCAGATGCCGTGGGGAAAACAAGTATCTCTAAGCGGTCATGGTTGATGAATAACGCAATTTGTATATGGTATGATAGCTTGCATGACTATCATATTTTTGAGTGAATCGTTTAAAAAATCAAGGACAGATACTTAAAGTTCTAACGAAATTTTCTGAACAACATTTTCAATTCTCATCTATTTCTTGAATATGACTTATTAATTACCGAAATGGTTATGAGAATATGTGGACTTGTAATACCTTATCTCCGTTCAAACTCTAAAGCCTAAAGATTATAAAAAGAAAAACACCGTGATTTATTTTCTCTACATATGTTTTTCGATTCTGTCATCTCTTGGAATTAAATGGTAAATTAACTATTATTTCATTCAATCTTTGAGAGCCAAATATGTCATTTATACGGATGATTCTTTATCTTCTTTGTGTCAACAATCTTGCAGGAAACTAGGAAACAACAAAGAAAATATTTCACACTTGAAAGTCATTAACCCTAGCATTTAATACGAAACCAGTATTATAATCAACTTTCATGATGAAATATAACTAAACCTTCCTCTATTAATTGAGTGATTGTATGTTTTTTGTCTCTAATTATATAACATAGAATAAAGAGCGTCCTCCGCCGGTAGAGACCAGAAGGCGTGCACAAAACAGACCGGGACAAGCTTATGGATACGATGATCTTAATACAAAGACATATACATTGCGATGGTTATCTACGTACCTCCAACACTGAAATATCCGGTTTAAAATAGAAAAAAAACTTGGTGTGGGGCGGTGTTAGGGAAGTGGATGTTTAATGGCCGAATCCTCATATTAAATCAACTCCATACTAATTTTAATCAATCGCATTTAATAATGCAGGTGTTTGATATTTTCTTTAAAAAAACCTTTTTCTTCCTTCATTTGTTAAAGATCGTTCCAACTGGTTTAAGAACCATAACGTGTACGCGAAAAGTCCATATATTACGTCGCTGCATTTTGCTTTTTTTATGAGTATGGTTCCCAAATTGGGTGTCCACACAGCACGACTCTAGAATAACTATTTTTGCACACCACCAAACAAGATTCATATTTGCTATATAAAAAAGTAGCTACACTTATTTCTTTAGACAATCGTCTACGTCGAAACTCGACGTTTGTATAGTTCAAAAAGTAAATTATTGATGTCGTGATATGACTGGAAGTTTTAATGTAATTTTGTATCATCCTTGATGATATTTCTAAGTGCCAGTTTGAAGAATTTCTCTGAAACTCGCTTGCTCACAATGGTTCGTTTCTGTGAAATCAGGCAATATTTTACGAAGTATTTCATTCGCTTGGCAGCTTAGCTATCTTTGATCACAGTCATGAAATAGCGTCCGATAATTTTATGTAGTTTATGCTACATACGCGAAAACAAGTAAAATTGTTAATTTGATCAAATGATGACTCCACGTATGAAACATGACCGTGCCGCTAGAATTCATGCTTGTTGTAATTTTGTGCCTTTTAATTTTCCTTTTATTCCACTTCCCTTATTTCATTCAAAGTACATAAGTGACGTGATAGTACAAATGAGGACATCTCGAACTCATTACAACAATATAACAAATACTTTCGCAAGTCAGTTATCAAACATCGGCACTTATTTATGTCCTCAGAGAAATGTTCGCCAATATAGTTGTGATGGTATATTGACCCATTTCACGTTTAGGTAAAAGATTGACAAATTGTATTGATGTCGATTAAAAGGAACTAAACGATAAAACTAAAGCCCAAATTCCAATAGATTACACATGATTTTAAATTTGTATTTATATAAGTACTGCCCACACTTGGTGTAAGTGAAACTTTAGTCGATCTAAATTCCTTACATACTGTTCATTGCGGTGTGCTAGGAATGTTGTTTGGAATGAACATGTAATAAGTTGTATGACCTATTTTACATGCTGATATGTACATACGTTTTCATTAATATTTACTTCTTCCATCTAGCGTCTTGACGATAAAACGAGCAATATATCAAAGTTTTCAATTATGAGCTTGATTATCTTAAAGTTCAACAACTACAGACCACTTTTTAGGTATTGTATGTTTCTTAAATGGGATGCTTTCTAAGCTAGTTCGCAGTGTATCATGGCGGGAGTTATCGCGGGAAAGGTGTAATAATACATGTCATGAGGTACATCATAAAGCGAACACCGAACCAACAAAGCTGTCAACATCCGAATTGTCATGGTCATATTTTGTTATTCAACCTTCGAATTTTCCTTTTAAAGTAGCAAAGCCAATAAATTGAACATGGTGTGCTTGCAAATCGCCATTCATTTGTGTTTTTATGAAGTGTTTGATTAACTTGCACCTGCAATCAGTACATTTCTTGTAATGTTTCATTTTGAATAGTTATTTCTAGTAACCACTCTATGTATGTGTGTGTGTGTGTGTGTGAGAGAGAGAGAGAGAGAGAGAGAGAGAGAGAGAGAGAGAGAGAGAGAGAGAGAGAGAGAGAGAGGAGTTACTAAAAGTTGATCCTGAACTTACACGAATCTACTCACCACGGTTGTGCTCATGGTTTGTAAAACAATGTTTAAACATAACATTAAACAACAGTTTCAATCTTACAACGTTACAATTTTTAACGTGTGTTGTTGTTATAGGGTTTAACGCCACTTTCCAGCACATGATAGGCTATACACGGCGGCCAGTATTATTGGTGCAGGAAAACAACCGGGAATACCCGCGGAAAGACAACCGACCAAAGAGAAACTACTGACAAGCTTTCTCACATACCCACATTGGCCGAACATCATACTCGAAACAACGCAGAGGTGAGATGGCAGTTATTCGTAACGGTGAGCGCTTTAGACCACTCAGCGCCTCTGTGTACCCTTAACATCTTTGCTTGAGTGCATTTGAGTGACCTGTTAACTTATTAAGAACATCCAATCTACCTGTGGGAGAAGATGATACAAAATGAAATTTAAATTACTTTCCAGCATTGGTTCAGAGTTTAATTCCTTCAGTAAACAAACATAATGACAATACAAATAATGTATAATAATTATTGAATCTTGACAGACAAACATTGATGTTTAATCCCTTAGAGACATGCCTTCCAGCGCCAATACTTTTGCTCAATTTTCAAATTAAAAGGAGTATGTTCTTAAAGCTATTTTCCCCAGAGCGATTGTAATAACTGAAATTGAGATCTTTAAATAGAGGGCCAAACCGGTTTTTGTATTCACAAGTGTCCCGTTTCAACGCATGTACGATTGTGTTCATTGAAGCGGACAACTCTTATTGCCACCAATTGAAGGCGCGAGGAAACTTGTTTTAATCCGTTGTGACTACCTAACCAGTACATATGATGTTTGTTTACTCATTGTGTGCAAGAAGTTCTCGAACTCATAAAGTATTGATTGAGCGGAAGGTTTAGGCTTGGTTTCTTAGCTGACCGTTATGATTGTAAATATTTCGGTAAATCGCTTGCACTAAACGTTCATGATATGCACATATATTTCAAATACTTCCAGAAAATGCTGATATACAATCATGAGTGTTATATATGTTCTGAAGAAGTAAACGCTGAAAAATATAGTGTTGTTGTAGACCTGCTTGTAAATTATGATGTTTTAAACAAATATGACACCCCAACAAATAAAGAAATAAAATTTTGATAGAATTCACTACAAATATATGCTCGTAATAACTCGAAAAGAAACGATACCATTATATACATCCTTAAAACATAATCGTCTTTAAAGATTAACAAATAGCTAATCTTGTGATAGATAAAACGATTACTACGTATTAACGTGTATGAATATTTGTTTTGATTTTGTTTTTAGGGTTTAACGCCATATTTCACCAAAAGATAATCTATACATGACGGCCAGTATTATGGTGGAGGAGGAACCCGGAAAATCCCGGAAAGAACCACCGATCAACGAGAAGCTAATGGAAAGCCTTCTAACATACCCACATAGGCCGAATCTTAGACTAGAACCCACACAGACAGAGGTGAGATGGCAGTGATCCGTAACGGACAGCCCTTCAGACCACTCGGCCACTCGTGGCTCCCGTGTATTAAATCTATAATATGTTAGTTGTAAATAAGGCCACTTAATATAAGACTATTTTCTTCTTCAAATTTCTTTAATTAAAACCGTATTGACTAGTGTAACCAATTAGGTAACGTCATTCTCATGAGCTTTCATTTGACGAATAAACTGGTACAAAACTAACCTAACTGAACACTGGATAAACAAACAAACACATTATGTCATATAATCTGGTTTTTCTACCATTACGAAGAGTTTTACTAAATTAGAAAATCTTCAAATGCATGACTAAGAAACTAAAGAACATTTTTAACAATTATAGCTTTGAAAGTTTAATTCGGCGCTGGTACAAAAATTGTACACCAAACTTTGACTTCAGCTTTCAGGTTCTTGTTTTTACGCTTTTCAAAACAATGAAAATCAGTATTCTTTGTAATCCATATACACTATATATATATATATATATATATATATATATATATATATATATATATATATATATATATATATATATATATATATATATATATATATATATATATATATATACGGCTGTGCTCTTTCCTTGCTTATCCGTTTCAATATAAGAATTAAATGATCAACGTCTCCATTAAGGTCATTTTACTTGTAGCTACATGATCCACATACATTGGTATATGGTTAATATACTACCTGTTTATCTTTTGAATCTTCTCTCTCGATTGAGGTATAATTACGTCTGACATATTAATATCATGCTCTCCATTTTATTAAAGATTAGCGTTTATTAGAAATATCGATCTGTGTCAGCCACAACAAATTTAACAGATCGTTTTTGTTTACCTTTACATTGTCTAAATGTATATATCTATCTGATTTAGTTATTACGTTCTTCCTATATATGCATGATAATCTGTTCAAGTCCGAAAATATTGTAAAAGACATCATACATTATTCGACAATGTTCAAAAGAGTACCGTTTTACAGTTCACCATAAGATGTTGGCAATTATGTATTTCATACAACCGTTCTCTGAAACGAAATTTTCTGATCCTTTTGCGTGCATCCAAGATAGAGATTTCATATATAGATACTCATTGTTTAACTATTGTTGCTAGGAAAATTATTCGACCTTAGATGTATCGTTTAGTATTGCATTTTAAAACTAAGTGATCTTGATTTCTGAAGTAAAAGAGCACGTTTTATAAATATTTGAACCGTCCACTTTAGACAAAGGAAACAAAAGAAGAAGAAAAAAACAAAACAAAAAACAAGAATAATACGTTTTACTATGATTTAAAACGCAAATGATTTGGCAGTATTTTCGGTAGGTATTTCCTGGAGTATACATTTTTCGATGTATACGTATGTGTGAGAATAAATGATATTGATACTGTATATATATATATATATATATATATATATATATATATATATATATATATATATATATATATATATATATATATATATATATATATATATATATATATATATATATATTTATATATATATATATATATATATATATATATATATATGTATATATATATATATAAATATATATATATATATATATATGTTGATATTTGTACTCATGCATGAATTCACTCTAAGTAGTTTCACGTAACTTTGCATCTCTCATTTGTAAATAGGCAGCTACATATACCATATTATGTATGTCCCTTATTATTATTATATGATTAAATTTATTGAGATTGGACTCAGAGATTTGCCTAATGAAGATAACTGACAATAAAACGAGTGTCTCGTAATATAGATATTGAGATGCACTTCAGTCCAACTGTGCTAACGGTGGAAACAATCGTTGATAATTAGTGTCCAACGCAATAAAATATTATAATTAAAACATAAACGTTTCTTTACCGCTTGTCTGCTAACATGCATCGACTGCAAAGTACAGGGATTATAACTCGCGTATGTCGGTGTCATGTTACGTCTGACATATTATAAATTTATACAGAAGTGGATTAGTTCCACTGTATCTCAGTAACATATGAACTGAATATGAATACTGAGTTATGTTATTGCACCTAGGACAGATTTCAGATACAATCAGTTCGTAAAATTCCACAATGCTTATGACACTATGGAATGATACAAGTTTCAAATGATATCAATTAACAATTTTGTTAGACTATACCGTAGACTTAATTCAACTAGAAGATTCAGTTCGGACAGACAAGCTCAATTCGGTGTTTAAGCTTATGTGAGAGAGAGAGAGAGAGAGAGAGAGAGAGAGAGAGAGAGAGAGAGAGAGAGAGAGAGAGAGAGAGAAAGAGAGAGAATCTCACTTGAACTCAACGACGATTTCATTTGACACATGTATAAGCGTAACGGGAATTATCAGAGTATGACAACCAATTAGCTATGCCTTTGTTCTCCATTGCACGCACACTACGAGAAAAAATTCATAGAAACACTCTCACATCACAAATTGACTATTGACTCCTACCAGAGAGATCGAGTGTATTACTTAAGTAATGCAATTACGTTGACATTTGGCTCGTTCCAAGGAGCTTGCAAGAGATGGACCAGTAGCAGAGTGTTGACCAGATATCCAGCTATAAAGGATAACGTGTACATTTATATCTGGCTCTAACGAGAATTACTCCCAACTCTCAAGTAGTTGCACATCATCATGGTTACTCTTATCTTAGCGTGCGCGGAAGTTCTGCGGCAGGATTTTTTCTTAGGCGACTCATCAATTTGACAATTGGAATCTCAAAACCCCATCACCACAATAGATTAGAAAAAGAGGTAGAGGAGGATCTAAATGTCTGGCATAAGAGGTTCAACAGTTTTCAAGGCATGTCTTTATCCTTACATGATATTTGGCAGAAACTGTACAATATGCTTCTGCCTCAGTCGGATACGGTGCCATCCTAGGCAACACTATTTCTACGGCATTTGGGATCAACCATGGGCATATCAAAATATAACGCTTCTAGCATTCTACCCCACCGCTCTTGCAGCTGATGTGTGGGGAGAACACGTACCAATAAATACTACACACTAACAATCATGCCTTAGTTGAAACCATAAACAAGCAATCCTCTAAGAACACGCAAATTATGCATTTCACTCTCACATCTGTCCTCTCTTGCTTTCAATTAAATACCGTGTTCACGGCAAACTTTAAACTGGCAATACGTAAAAGACTCGCCGATTCCTTTTCTCGCCAATAGGTTTCGAGTTTACACGTCAAGGATCCTTATGCGGACCCGCACCTTACTCGCAATCCGTTTCTTCTGAAATTGCCTAGCTAGAGTGTACGCTTGAGGATTTGCTTAAAAAACATACTACAACCGGCTACATAATCCACAAATAAGCGTGCTTGGGCGCTTTAGAAAGAGTTCAAAATAGACACTTTGATCAATTTCCCTCTCTTGCACTTTGAAAAACCAATTTATCTCCTTTTATACATCACTTAACACGTAACATGCCGCATCTTCGACATCTACTTCTTTTATGCAGTCGTATATGTGCACAAACTTAACGGCTGCGTATACCCTTCTTCATCTTTCTTTCTTCAAAAACTCATTCATACCATTCACATCTGTAAATCGCATGATGTTTTTTACCCAAATGATGGAGTTGCGCTGGATATGCTTATAGTTTATATGATGGATACCGTATCACACCATTTCAGGCGTACCAAGTATCCGGCCATGCTTATATGCCTCAGAATAGGTGCAACCATCGTCACGTATGAATGAGAATTAGATACAACTATATCGAATCACACTTCAAACATTGCTTAGGACAGCCAATTAGAATACACGTTGGAGCCCAACATAATCATGCGACATGTCTGATGAGTTATTTACAGGCATACCTAACCCTCAGGGGCAATACTTTAGGACCACTTTTAATGAACCAAAATGGGCATCCATTTGCAAGAGCAGAATTTATTACAGACCTCAGAAGGGCACATTGCGTTTCCGGTTTCAACTCTAAGAACTGAGACGGCAAGACAAAGTTTCAGTTACATCCAAAAAAGGTAATTAAGCCGTTGAAGATAAGATGCATTTACGAAATACATAAGGTTAACGATCGGCTTTCTGCCGAGTGTGCTATTGTTTCTTACAGGTCTCGTGATTTTCACAGACCAAGCACCCTGGGCATCAACAGTGCTTTGCTGGGATATCGTTCACTCGACACGAACTAATATGTGTCTATTTGCCTTTTCGACCGCCCTGAGCGTGTGAGTGTACTTTAACAGCTCCATAAGACCAACAGCGCATTCCGGAACTATGCACATTCATTAAACTGTCTTCCCAACCTTTCCTACACGATGGATATATCCTAACTACCCGTGAGTATAAAGGTGCTCTACAGCCAGGCACTAAATAATTCATTTGGTTTCTTATAAACGCCTTTCTATTTTCGTGTCTGTGACGCTTACATTTTGGTTCTTTGTACTAACCGCCTTTTTATAGCTGCCTGTAATGTAGGAAACTGTATTTGCTGTATTTCTGCTGTATGGCGGTTGCAGCCTAAAAAAGGTTTCTGTATTATATGTTATGTATTTTAGTTCATTTTTTAGCAAGTTTAATCTATAGATTTTATCCAAATTGTTATGTTATGCTGTACATACATAGCAACGTTTTTGGTTCACTTACATCCTTTATGTTCATTACAAGGTTACGAAAGTAGCCAGCATCAAACACAACGATTATCTTTCTCTTAATTAAATATCCATATACTTGACGTGGTAATATTTGCACGCATGAAATAAGGAATTATGTCTCTTCACTCTATCTTACTCTCGAATCCATCGATATAGTAAAGAGTAGGTTGGTCTGAGCTCATTTAAATTTCGCTAAAGAAGTTGATTATTGCATGGTTTTAAGAAGGATTAGATATTATATTATCCTTCGCTCTGTATCACGTGTTCATCATAAGTACGTATAATGGACACCTACACGAAATACAAACCCTGTGCACAGCATTCCGTCTATTATGAATTGGTCGACAGAGCAGTTATGCAAAACTCAATAGCTTCATTTGCACACATAACTAAACTAGTCTGAAATAGACATATATATCATCTAATATTATTCATCACTCATACAAGTGCCGACGATAACGTGCGTGGAGGGAGGATTTGTAAATGTGTGTGTGTGTGTGTGTGTGTGTGTGTGTGGGCGTATGCTTCCAATTTTGTGTGTGATGATTCAAACGTGGCCATTGATTTAAAATAACAACAGTCTAGAATAGTCATATGCCTAAACGTATACATATCAAGGAGTGAATAAACTTTGTGGACTTATCCATAAACTTTTACATATTGGCAATTCACTATAAACAATAGCTTTTTTCTAATTTAATTTGTTAGTCTTTCAGATGAGGCTATTTTCTGTATGTATCTTCATTACGTGAACTGTGGGTATTTAGGAGTCATCGACTGACCCACCGATACGTTCACTACACTGTTTTCTAATCTTAATTGATCTGGCAGATGGTGATTTAGATGTGTTTTCTAGTTAATGAAAGACAACATATTATGTCTTAATCCCAACTATCAACATATTATGGGATGTCGCAGCTGAAAAACATTTAACTTTGATGTTTTACTTAGCTTAGAAATTTTCATTCATATTGCTATCAGCGGTGTGCCAGATGCTAATAAGTGCCGCCATGGGGAATCATGCCGCAAATAATGTAGCATGATGCCCGCCCAGTCACATTATCCTGGCACAAACGCAACCAGTCCTAATAGACCATTCTTATAATACATTTATGTATTAATGTTACCTTGGGTCAACGCAGTAAAAACGATGCTTCAACTGCTGCTTTGACTGCTGTATTCGTACCTGTGTTAAAGCTTTTCATTTTGTTCTTGCTTTTGCAAGTTGGTGCTTCATTTTGTCTTCTCGTAGTCTCCTTTCATGCCTTTTGTGTTCAATATACTCATCTATTGCCCAATTCAATATATCAAAATTACTAACATCTTCCTTAGTTTTAAATTGCGGGGTATTAAAAAATATGTAATAAAATCCCAGTGTCATTTAGGAAGTTTTAGAGTATCGGGTTTTTTTAAACCCTGCAATATCAATAACTTTGTTTTTTTGGTTTTGATAGCGGCAAAACATTCGGGCGTAAATATTTATGTTATAATGGCTTTGGATCTTAGTGGTTAATGCTGAATTGTAGGTTGTGGTGGTGGATGTTTTCGGGTGGTGGTCGAGGTGAGCGAAGATGACCACCAATATCAACAAGTAATGATGTAACAAAAACATTTTCAGTAGCCTCAGTTGCTATAACAAAAATATCTTGTTTGGCTAGACAATCGGTTTAAAAAAAATTGTTCTGAAACGTCTGCAAATCATACATGAGACTCCCGTTGCTTGTATATTTTGACAATTATATAATATTCCATAGAAGCGGTGGAGGGAGGTGGAAGAGAAAAAGACAAATAAGTGCCATGGCGGGTAATATACCTTGTATATGTGTTGAAAAACAGTAATACTGTAACAAAATAAACTAACTCGATTAGAGAATGTCTCCGTCAGTTAGTTCGCATCGTGTGGGTGTTATAGACCTATATTATAAAGATTAAATTTCAATAAAAAGACTTTTGAAGTGGTGTGTTCCCCTTCCTGATTTAGCTCAACGGCTTGGCTTGTTTGATTCTTTTCAGTATATAAAAAATAACTATAATCTCAAGGTTAGTGTGAAGGAGAATTCACCCCAAATTTACATTATATTATACGTGATAAGGGCAATAAAATACTGAATGGTTGTTATATTTTTTAGCTCTATCCCCTTTCTGGAAATATGACTATTTTGCAAAGGTTATTTACCGATTGTGATCAACTATCCAATTTCACCCATGAGCCCAATTTTAAATCATTTGATTTTTGCAATATACGAAACATAATTAACCATCCAGACAAGACCAGATACCGTGGGGAAAAAAAGTGTCACTAAGCTGTCGTGGTTGATGAATATCGCAATTTGTCTATGGTATGATAGCTGGCATTACTATCATTGTTTTGAATGAATCGTTGTAAAAATCAAGGACAGATACTTAAAGTTCTAACTAAATTTTCTCAACAACATTTTCCGTTCTCATCTATTTGTTAAATATGACTTATTAAGTACCAAAAGGGTTATGAGAATATGTGGACACATAATACCTTATCTCCGTTCAAAACTTAAGCCTAAATATTAAAAAAAGAAACACTCCGTGATTTATTTTCTCTACATGTTTTTTGGTTCGGTCATCTCATGGAATTAAAAAGTAAATTAACTATAACCAAATATGTCATGCATACGGATGATTCCTTGTCTTCTTTTGTGTCAACATGGAGCAGGAAACTATGAAACAACAAAGTAAAAATTTCACACTTGAAAGTCAATAATCATAACATTTAATACGAAACCAGTATTGTATTCAACTTTCAAGAGGATATCTAACTAAAACTTCCTCTATTAATTGAGTGATTGTATGTTTTTTGTCTCTAATTATATAACATCAAATAAAGAGCGTCCTCCGCCGGTAGAGACCAGAAGGCGTGTACAAAATTGACCGGGACAAGCTTATGGATACGATGATATTAATACAAAGACATATACATTGCGATGGTTATCTACGTGCCTCCAAACATTGAAAATATCCGCTTTGAAATCGAAAAAAGCTTGGTGTATAGCGGCGTTAGGGAAGTGGATGTTTAATGGCCGAATCCTCATATTAAATCACCTCCAAAATAAGTGTAATCAATCGCATTTAATAATGCAGGTGTTTGGTATTTTCCTTAAATAACTTTTTTTTCTTCATTTGTTAAAGATCGTTCCAACGGGTTTAAAATCCATGGCTACATATTGTACCGCACGTGCGCAAAGATCAAACGTTTTCCCAGCTACGTTTAGTGACTGAAATATTACTTATTCACCAGTCTCAGTATTAATAGATTGTTTATTTCTCGTAAATTTAGAACCTTTTCTAATATGTCCAAGTGTAGATTCTCACTTTGTTGGATAGCTCGTAAATTTCATAATTTATTATTTTGGGATCTTTGTCAATATGGCAATCACATGGCCATCCTTGATTTCTCCGTTATATACTTCGAATACGTATATGTGACATAGATATGTCTTTCCAAAACTAAATCTGATATAAGAAGTATTATCGACAGCAACGACTGTTTTTTTTCAACCGGAAGTTTCTGACTACACCATCACGAGATGATTTATAGTTCTTAATCGTGTGATGCGATTGAAATTCTTGGTTCATTTATATAATATATTTTTCTTTGTCTAATTGATTATTTGTCTAGATTGTAACTTGAGAAACCTGATATACTGTCTTCAGGGGTTCTTATATCTTCTTCACTGTCTATATTCTTTATCATAATACCGTTATTTTCTCTGTTTCGCATACCACCACATTGTGCTCACAACTGTGTTTTTTATCGTACTCAAACAACGTATCGTATACAATGTTTCGAACCTAAGTTTCCCCGTCGCACACTTAGTTAATTATATCTGTAACAGAATTGTTACCGAGAGGATGGTGGATTAAATGAACAACACAAACACAATATGTGAAAGAAAATATAAATTTATGAAATAAATTATTATGAAAAATAATGATGTATCGACACAATAACTCATGCACTCAACCCACAATTACACTCACAACCATTCACAATACATGAATAAATTAAATATTAATACAAAATAAAACACAGATACAAAGGAATCTCTTGGACTATACACCGATCCAATGAACCTTTACAAAAGTTATGTTAACGCAAGTATAAATTACGATAATAAACACAAACATCAAACTATACTATCGCACATATGGATTGCGACAACTAGCACGAACATATATATGTATTTAATCAAGTTGCTAGCTTTTATTGAGATTCATGCAATGCCTTGAAATACTATTGTGATTTGAAGTAACCATGTAAATACAACAATGTATTCAATTGTACTACAATTGCAACACACCCATGTGTCTCGACCCTGTATAACCGTACGATTCACCAACAGTTGAATCGCCGCCCAGTTTCCCCGAAGACCTAGGGTTGACACAATACTTTTATCGGTCACTTGCCCTTCACGGATCCACCACAGTTATACGTACAAACAGCACAAAACATCTACTAGAACCAACGTTCTTCAATACCCTAGATGTCGCCCCGGATGTTTACAACTCTAGACCGCTCCGACACTCGGACTTCTAGATTTCCGGATATTTACACGTCACGACAGATGTAGACGGACAGACAATCTGAAAGACAGACATTCAGATACTTAAATTCGATTGCACAATAAATCAGCAACAATTTCAGCTACGATCTGAGAGATGATATCAGAGATTATCAGATGTTATCAGATGCGCTATCAGATGCATTATCTGATGCGTTATCAGAGATGTTATCAGATGTTATCAGATGCGATATCAGAGATGCTATCAGACGTTATCAGATGCGTTATCAGAGATGCTATCAGACGTTATCAGATGCGTTATCAGACGTTATCAAATGCGTTATCAGATATTATCAGATGTTATCAGATGCGCTATCAGAAGCGTTATCAGAGATGGGTTCAGAGATGTTATCAGCCGACGTTATCAGCGATGCCATCAACGATGTTATCAGAGATGTTATCAGACGTTATCAGATGCGTTATCAGAGATTATCAGATGTTATCAGATGCGCTATCAGCTACAATAAAGAAACCAGACTAATATTAGTTGTCTCAAAAAATTCTAAACCTTAGATCACTCTATTGCATTTAAAGTCTAATAGTGACTAGTAATTTTAAATATTCCACGTTTAAAATATGCATTGCAATAATGTCATCATTATATGAAATGATAAACTGAATACAATTCAAAATAAAACGAAATATAGATTTAAAACTCACCCCTTTGGCTGGAGATTGAAAGACGAGCTATCTCTCCTCTGATTAGATACTTTAGGTCCCGTACTATTTATCAGTAATATTCTGCCTTATATACCATCCAATTGGTGAGCAGAAATCACGGCAAGATTACTGTGCACCCTGTGAATCTAATGTTCCGGATTTCATGTAATTCAAAATCAGGCACATGCAAATAGTTACACGCCGCTAACCTTGGAGAAAACCACTTATTCACCCCAGGTAACGCATGTACGACGAAACAAAGAAAATGGTGAGATTAGTTTGTAAATCAAGAAGAAAATAAATTCAATTTTCGCCTAATTCTGTGACAATATCTGCATAATTAATGTATGCATGTTTTATTACAAGGTGTTGCAGATCCTATCATTAATCGTTTGCAGTTTTTTATAACATTGTTGCTTTAAATAATTGTCTTCATGATAGGATTGGGGAGTTTAAGAGAAGATTTAAACTCGAACCTAGGAAAACCTATAGATTCAATATCGATAGAATCTCTGTTGACTTGCCAATAATGGGTCTAGTGAGGAATAAAAACATGATCGGTAAAAAGCATGATACTAAGAACGAATTGAAGAAGACCGATGAATGTTTATCTGGTAAACATTTCGAATCATTGGTGGTGTTGATGCTACCATGAACAATAAACGAGCAGCCAGTATAATCGCTCATCTCAAACATAGAAAGCATTTCATCAAAATGAAAATTATTATACTAGCAGAAGCAGGAATTTGAATTATTCGTGCTAAATAGGACAACGTTCTCAGTAATTAAAAAATCTGTTATTGTGAGCAAAGGTTTCAACCCGGAATATTGACCAGGATTGACAAGCCGTATTATGACTGAGCATATCCTGTGACTGCGGTTATTTATGGAATTTATCCGATAAAGGAGAAACCCAGCGTAGAGAATTTGAAACCGATGAAAATGTCAAGGGCAGATACTTGAGCCGAACGAGTAACGGAACATTGTACAAATGCGATGCGTGGAAACTGTCTAAGAGATCTAAGGCGTACAAAAACAAACGAATCGGCTTTATCAGGCAATGACACTGGTTGTACACAAAAAACGTATCTGTGCTAAAAATACCGTTTCAATTCTTAATAACTGACACAACGATAACATCAGCGACTGAAATGCCTTTGTTTACCGTCAGTCGTTCAGGTGCATATGTCCGAGGCCAGCACATCCCAGCCATCGGGTTCAATGCCGCATGCCTAGTAGTAGGGCAAGTGATTAGATCAATTTTATAAAGCCTCCATTTAGTAGCAAAAAACCTTCTATTTTACATGTCAAGAAATATGTCTGTATATACACTGCGTGTGTAAAAACAAAACACTAGGTGATAACACGTGGGCAGATGAACAGACCATTTTTACAAAGCCTCCATTCGGTAAAAGAAACCTTATGTTTTACATGTAAAAGAATCGGGTTCAACGCCGCATGCCTAGTAGTAGGGCAAGTGATTAGATCAATTTTATAAAAGCCTCCTTTTTTGGTAGCAAAAAAACTTCTATTTTACATGTCAAAAAATATGTCTGTATATACAATGCGTGTGTGAAAACAAAACACTAGGTGATAACACGTGGGCTGATGAACAGACCATTTTTAGAAAGCCTCCATTCGGTAAAAAGAACCTTATGTTTTACATGTAAAAGAAAGTTTCACTTGTACGCGCACATGAATGTCCTTGTATGTAAAAAAATACACAGGAAGGGTAGGGTGTCGCGATTAGTCGGTTACCAGGTTTTTAGTCATATCTTTAATCTAATCCTATCCGATACATCGTTTGAGAGTAATGCAAATTTATCGCTATTAATCCATGTGCGGTTCATGTTGCAGGAATACAAATATTTCTAAATCTAATATAACCCATGTTCCCGTTGCACCAGGTTTGATGTCACAGATAAATGAAAGGATCTTCAGATTCGACATATCGCAGATGTGAAATTATTGAAGAAAATTTTGCTTCTTGGTTAAGAAAAACTTGTCTGAAAAGTAAGCTCATATTAGGTACTTATAATTAATATTAATATGGAATCAATATATTATTCCCCGAGCGGATATTATAAAATAACACCGCGATAAGTAAACCAGCGCTACAAATGTTAAAAATACTACCGCGAACTATTTATTATCCATACAAGCGATATTGCAGATTTATTTACCACCTCCTAAGAAGATTCAATTTGCATCGTTTGATCATAGCGTCCCCAATGAGGTTCATGCGAATATATTATTGTTGCCAATGATACTGTCAATAAGTATACTTATAAATACCCGCTAACCGTTGTTGATATTAATAGTCGATAAAAAGAAGCAGAACTGTGACGACTAAGAACTCATCTGAAGTTTCCTCAGCGTTTTTAAGAATATATCGACGAGGACCTCTACGAGGGCTAATCTAATGCAGGTTGATTCCTGTAAAGAATTTCAAGGTGAGGTATCGGAAACGATAAAACAACAACAAACACAGAGGGCATCTGCAATTCATCGCCATCAGGCAATCGTTGAGAGTTTTAATCGACTCAAGATACTGCTAAATGAAATAAAATTAACCACTTGATAAAATCGCCTAAGATTTAAACGAATTTTATCGGAAATAGTCAATCCATGACATGCATGTATTGTCATCGCGTATCCTAACTTCCATGGAGATTATTCAGAATGTATCGCATCTTCCACAGCAGTAATATCAACTAGTATAATATCATTTAATACTATATTTTCTCACACGGATTTAGCCGGGATATCAAAATTTGCGTTTTGACAATTATGGGGGGATGATCCATTAAATGAAATTGGTTGCCTGTGATCTCCATACATTATCTCAGCGGTATTTTTCATTTTTCATTAGTAACCGTTCCAAGAATATTTATAAAGTATCTAACTGTACTGCACATATTTCATTAGTAACCATTCCAAGAATATTTGTAATGTATCTAACTGCACTGCACATATTTCATTCCAAATAATAATCTCGGGGATATTTTTTGTACCCATTCGATCAGGAGTCTAAGCGTCACCTTTTAACCGAAAACAAATTTGATACGTATAGGCGTTTACTCCTCTGTTTATCATCTCTCTTGCGAGTCTGATTGTAGGAGTTAATACTATCATGTCATAATTCGCACCGCATCATCCCGGTCCGATCAAATATATAGTCTTTTATCTGGATATCGGAACGTATACAGACGGCGACGATGATAATTCTGATACTGTATCTCCGCGGTAGTTATCGTCGATATAACATCCATTTATTCGCAATATCCGTGTAGTGTTTAACGTATAAAACTCTATAATACCTATTCGTTCAAGATTGTAGTAAACGGTTCTTTGATTTTCCAAAGTTCTCAGTTAAAATAAAATGAATCTGTTGCAACTCTAACCGCGATGTTAGAAATTATATCATCGATAATAAATTAAGTAAATCATGACCGAGCATCGAAGATCGCAAATGATTATATACTGCGCAGATTCTCCATCAAATTATTCGATGGGAGTTTCGATTGTTTCCCCTTTTGACAAATATGCGTTTTTCATAGATACAATTTTATCATCTTGGAAAGTATCCACGATTATAAAACCTCTTTCATGATCATCTAAAATCAATCGTGTAAAACTTCATTTATGTTCACATGATCCACCTTGAGTAAATTTACCGATTATTTTTCTACCGAAATCTGTTGAGAGTGTTTCCTTGTAGTATTTTGTATTGTAATCTTGACAATTTTTGGGAGTTGGTAACCAAGCTTGAGTCCGCGCCCAGTATGAAATAATTGCCTCGGGGACAGTCAGCGATGTCAACATCTCACTATCAAGCATAAATCGTAGGAGTGCTATTGGAGCCAATTTCTCCGTTGACAAGTGTCTTCCAAACCAAACATTATATATCGAATGAAGATTTTCAGGAAAACTAAACGATGTCACACGAGAGAATCCCGTCAAATCCAGACGCGGTAAAGGTCCGTTTATAGCAATTCTAATCATTTCATGAGTAGGGTGACCAAGCCATGCAAAATATTAACTACATTCACCACGTCCGAATGAACTTCCTGGGTAACATGCGATCATATCAAACGAAATATTTTTTTTGTGATCGTATTTGGTATTCCGCAGTCCGCAATGACCGTATGCAACACAGCTCGCACGTACATCATCGAAAAATTCAAATCGACTATAGTAAACAATACAAATATCTTAAACGATATTATGATAAAGGTATCAAGCATGACACTAAGACTAAAATTATAGAAATTCAAACAATTACATTAATCAAACGAACAATTCAGACGAACAAAATGTATATGGGATAACGAACCAAAATGAATTTTTTTCTCATCCTATTTACGACAATTACAGCGCATCTCGCGTTGGAATCGTTAGACACTGTAAACGAAAAAAAATGGGTTTTATTAATAATACTGGTTATGCAAAGATTACTATAGAAGGAAAGCCTCATTTCACTCACAGATTTATCAACGAGATTTTCGACAATAGTCTCGTCGTTGATCATATTAACCGAAATCCTTTTAATAACCGCATACATAATTTTTTTTTTTTTTTTTTGGGGGGGGGGTACTTACTCAACAAAATTTAATGAACGAGTGTAATTTTTATCCGCGTGATTGTTTTACGATACAAAACAAATAAAAAAAAAATAATTTTTGACATACCTAGATAAGGGGATATTGATCCAGCCGAGAGTTTAATCAGTAATGCCAAAGATTATATATCAAACCATATTGATCTCGTTTAAGAAAAATGAATTGAATTGATATTAACTCCCTGTAACAATGACGACGATGCGACTATTATCAAAAATCGTTTTCGATTTTTAATCGATGAAATCAAAGATGATATTCCAAAATATACATATAATCTTAATATGAATTATTGAGTACAATCATCTATGACATTCTCGATAGAGGTTTGCCAACACAGGAATTCTCGATGAACGGCGGTGATGAGATCCTTATGTGGAAACCATTTCTGTTTAATTTTAAAAGTAAATTATCCAAACAAATACAAGTTTATAATGATATCAATAAAATGATAATGGATCCAGATATAGATTATTCCGTTAAAAAAATTATTTAGGTAGGTCTATACCGCTGTGTGGTACATTTAAAAGTATATCGACGGTTTAGACAAAAATGATTAAATATACAATGAACGACGAAAATATCGCCAAATTGAAGAACGAATTTGATCGGATACAAAATTTTCACACGTGTAATACGTTTACTAGTAAATTTATCGCCGACGAATATGGAAAAATTACCAGCGCGAGAATCAGGTTTACCGACTTACAAATCTGAATACAGGATATTGAAAACTATACAGGGAGCGAAATAAACTTATTTAAAAAAATAAAACCAACAAAGGATGTTTCAGCGAAATGTCGAAAATCATGAAAGAAATTTTTAAAAATGTTACTGACATTTTCGAGGAGCAAGCTCACATAGATGTTTGTCAGTTAACGAAACACAGGTAATTTCATGAGTGTAATAAAATCTAGATTATCATTTTCAAAGTCTATACCAATCTTTTCCTTTTCTATTTTAGTTTTCAAAACATTCTTCTCTGATATAAGTTTTTAAAAGCGGCAGATAAGCCCGCGTTACACATTTTTTTTTTCGATATCGCGGTTAGATATGTTTTATCTGCCGATTGTACAGCGTTTAATATTTTTCATTTTCGTTGTTCATAGTTCTTGCTCTATCGTATTCAGTTTGTTTATTATCTATGGTGATTTGTAGTTGATTTCGCTTGTTTTCCAAGTCTTTGATTTTCCTTTTAAACCAGGAGAGAGCTTCTCGAAGTTTTCTCTTGTTAGTTTTATATTCTTCTTGAGCCGTGTTTATTTGTTTAGCGTCGCCTTGAGCAACAGTGCTCATTGGTTCATATTCCCAGATTTTATATACCTGAGTTAATCCAATTTTTATTCCTTGGCAACTTTGAGGGGTCTTTTAGCACCATTCAACGCGTTGATTGTTTGTTTCTTAGCCGGTGGACAGATAAATTGGAGTTCTTATAAATTTACACGGGTAAAATAATTATTTAAATCAATCACGCGATAAAACTTACAGCGATAATTATTATAAAAGAATCATTGCAATAATCATGGATAGTAATCACAGAAAAAGTTAGCATTTACTGGATTTTTCAATTACACATTTTTTATGTTTCTTCGATGTCATCCTCTATATCGTCCAAAGAATTCAGCGATAAAATATCAGCGAGGTGTTTACTGGAAATACACGATTGAGCATAATTTAAAATCTGGTAGCGGTAACATGAGATCTCAGTAACATGATCTTGTTGTAGCTGGTTATTGTTGACGTTGTGTCAGTAGAAAATTATCGTCACCAAATTCATCGAGGAATATATACAAATTCCCCATGTCTGTTTTATAGAAGAATGAATCTCTGAAAACGTCTTTGAGGTGCTGCTTATTGTAACAGAATTGTTACCGAGAGGAGGGTGGATTAAATGAACAATACAAACACAATTTGTGAAAGAAAATATAAATTTATGTAATAAATTATAAATGAAAAAAATACAGATGTAACAACACAATAATTCATACGCTCAACCCACAATTACACTCACAACCATTCACAATACATGAACAAATTAAATAACAATACAAAAGGAATCACAGATGTAAAGGGATCTCTTGGATTATACACAGATCCAAGAATCCTTTACGAAAGTTAAATAAATGCAAGTATGATTTACGAAAAAAAATAAACACAAACGACAAACTATCTATCGCACGATGGATTGCGATAACTAGCACGATCATATACTTGTATTCAATCAAGTTGCTAGCTTTTATTGATATCTATGTGATCACTTGAAATATTATTGCGATCTGACATAAGCATGCAAATACAACAATGTATTAAATTATATTACAATTTCAATACACCTATGTGTCTCCCCTGTATAACCGCACGATTCAGCAACAGTTGAATCGTCTCCCAGTTTCCCCGAGAACCGAGGGTTGACCAATACTATTATCGGACGTTTCCCTACACGGATCCACCACAGTTATACGTTCAGACAGCATACAACATCTACCCGAACCAACGGTTCCTCACTCCCCTAGATGTCTACCCGGACGTTTTACAACTTTAAGACAGCTCCGACACTCGGACTTCTAGCTTTCCGGATATTTACACGTTACACAGATATTGACGAACAGACAGTTCGACACACAGACAGATACTTCAATTCCGTTTACACAAATTAACGGCACAAGCACATTCAGATATTTATACAGAGATGTTCCAGAACAAACAATAGATGTCCCACAACAAATCAAACGATATCAAAGACGTTTATCAAAAGATGGTATCAGATGTGTTAACAGCTACGGTATCAACGATGTTATTAGCAGCTACGGTATCAACGATGCTATTAGCAGCTATGGTATCAACGATGTTATTAGCAGCTACGGTACCAGAAACAATGTAACAACTATGTTAGCAGCTACGGTATCAGAGACGGTATCAACGATGTTATTAGATGCGCTATCAGTGATGTACTTCTACGGTATCAACGACGGAATCAGCTGGAATCAGACTGAATCAGACTGAATCAATGATTGTCAGATGTTATCAGATCTACGGAATCAACGATGTTATTAGATCTCCGGAATCAACTATAATAAACAAAACCAGACTAATAATAGTTGTCTCAAAAATAATCTAAGCTGTAGATTACGATATTTCATTTAAAGTCTAAAAGTGACTAGTAATTCCAAATATTCCACGTTCATTGCAATAAAGGCATCATTATACGAAATGATAATCTGAATAAAATTCACAATAAAACGAAATGTAAATTTAACACTCACCCCTTTGGCTGGAGATTTGCAAGACGAGGTTATCTATCCTTTGATTAGATATTTTAGTTCCCGTAAATAATAATGAGAAATCCTTAGCCTTATATACTCTCTATAGGTGAACATAAATCACATCGAGCTTAACGTGCACCACGTACAACGAGTATTTCGGATTTCATGTAAATTACAAATTGGCACATGCAAATCGTTACACGCCACTTAATCACCCCAGGTAATGCGTGTACGACGAAATCAAGAAAATGGTGAGTTTCGTTTGCAATTCAAGAACAACAAAAATCAGTTCAAATTTTCGCCTAATTCTGTGACAATACCTCCCCCCTAAGAATAAAAATGTACACATTTTTAAAACTAACACAGAATAGAAGAAAAATAACTACTGATGATATCTTACAACATTTACACTGGTTATACTACAAACTGGATTTTATTACTGGGCAAATTCATACAAATTTCCCATCATGCCCTACTCAAGTAGTCTGCGCCTATATTTTCAACTCCCCTTATTGACATTGTCGCTCTGTCTCTTGATGTATAACTTGAGCATGTTCGCATGGAATGTTTTTACATTACCGTCCATGTCAATTTTATAGTCCATGTCACCTTTTACTTCTTTAACTTCATATGGACCTTTCCACTGGACTAATAACTTATTCGAACTCGTTGGAAGAAGCAATAGAACCTGATCTCCCACAAGAAATTTCCTATTACGCGCTCTGCGGTTGTAATACTTGGCATATCTGCGCCCCGATTTAATCAATTCGTCACGTGCCATCTGGCATGTACTCTCAAGTTTATTTCTTAGATCTAACACGTACTGGTAAGTCGTTTTTATTTCCTCGTTCGCGACATCACCAGTCCATAGTTCGCGTAGTATCCGCATCGGGCCTCGAACCGTTCTACCATACAACAGTTCAAAGGGTGAGAACCCTAAACTTTCCTGCGGTACTTCACGGTACGCGAACAGAACAGCGTTTAAATAACGGTCCCAGTCTTGCGGACGTTCCGCGCACATCTTTCTCAGCATGCTTTTCAGGGTACCATTAAACTTCTCTACCAGTCCATTGCACATCGGATGGTATGGGGTAGTGTTTAGCTGTTTGATGGATAACAGCCTACTTATTTCACCCATGAGGTCAGAGGTGAATTGGGCACCACAATCAGTGAGGATTTCCTCTGGCACCCCTACCCTACTGAATATATCAACTAATGCTTCAGCTACCCTTTCCGTTTCAATAGTTGGTAACGCTACGGCTTCAGGGTATCTGGTTGCGTAGTCAACCAGAGTAAGTATGTACCGATTCTTTCTTTCGGTAACCGGGTGTATTGGTCCTACAATATCTACTGCCACTCTTTTAAACGGTGTATCTATTAATGGCATCTGTCCCAAGGGCACCCTTGTGACCCTTCCCTTACAGACGGTTTTATGACATACGTCGCACGACCTACAGAACCGTGTGACATCGCCATTAACACCTGGCCAGTAGAATTCAGCGACTACCCTGCTAGTGGTCTTAGCCTTACCTAGGTGTCCTGCCATGCTTGACTCATGCGCCACCCTAAGTACTTGAGATCTATATCTCTGGGGTACGACCACTTGCCAATACTTCTTACCCTCCCGAGCGCTAAACTCCCTATGAATTAATCCGTTCTTGCGTACGAATCTCGAGCTACCCCCACGCTTGCAATGTTTAATCGCGCCGGACGTGATTTTCTCAACAATGGTTCTGATGGATTCATCACGTTCTTGCTCTTGTTTGAAATCATCACGCGAAATTCCGGAGATCGATTCAGGGACTATTAATTTATGAAACGCGGTTTTCTCTCGCCGTGTTTGCGCTCGCGTTTCGACTGCCTGGGCCAAAGGTATTTTAAAATCGGCCATGGTTGGAAGACGGGAACCTTCAACATTACCGATCGTCAGATCGTAAATAGGATTGTCCATACAAAGGGCATCAACAGTTCCCGTTAAGAAAGGTGTTTTTACTGTGATCCTTGCTACGGGAATGCGACCCATCGTCTGATCAAGTAACATACATGGGGATTCCCACCCGAGCATTTGGTTATCCTGCACGAGACTACGTTTGATCACTACGCCCGTACAACCAGTGTCACGCAATACCACGACTTCTCGACCGTTGACAAACCCTCTCGCGGTTGGTACACGCGCTTCAGGAAATAAACACGTGCCAAGCGAATGAATACAAGGTTCTACCTGTACGATGTTATCAGTTATACCTTTACTTTGTATAGCCACTGCTACCTTATGTATAAGTGCCTTTCTTTTAGGACAGTCTTTTTGAACATGACCCAATGCATTACACAAGAAACACCGCACACGCTGAAAAACTGGATTCCCAACTGACCTTTTTACATCAGCTGATTTTACAGGCTCCCTAGGCATAGGTCTTACAGACTGGTTTCCAGACTTAAAATCTTTCAAAACCACGTTCTGGGTTCCCCCATGAGCTTCGGCAAATAAATCGGCTTGCTTAGCCATATCTTTTACGTTCGTGAAGACTTTCTCCTTCAGAAATTGATCTAATTCTCGCCCAACTGTATTAAATAATTGATCTCTGAGCAAGAAATCAGTCAACCCTTCAAACGTTTTCACCGCTTTGCCGCATTCAATCCACCGCTCAAAATAGTTCGCAATTCTGACGGTGAACTGACCAAAGGTTTCTCCCTTATCGGGCTTGCTATACCTGAACTTTTTTCGAAAACCTTGTTCAGTGAGCTCGTACCTTTTGAGAAGTGCTTCCTTTAGGACGTCGTACTTAAACACATCGTCCCTAGGAAGTCGCGAGTATACATCCAGTGCTTTACCTTTTAATAAAGCACTCAGATGCAGCGCCCAGTCATTTTGACTCCACTTCTGGTTTTCGGCATACCGCTCAAACCGATGAAGATAACTATCTATGTTATCTTTTTCATCGTCAAAGGGAGGTAATTTGGGGCCCCTTAATTTGCTAAAGGCAGAATCGTGTTCTCTTCCAGATGTCGCTAATTCTACCTTACGCTCATGATTCCGTTGCTTTGCTTTTTCATCTAACTCTATTCGCTTTTGCTCCGCTTCCATTTCCCATCCTATCCTATCCTTTTCGGCCTGCTTCTCTAATTCTATCTTTTCCTTCTCTAATCCTATCTTTTCCCTCTCAAAGGCCCATTTCCTATCTTCGGATTCCCTTTCTAATTCCCGTTTCCTTTCATCAGATTCCCTTTCTAATTCCCTTGACCTTGCCCTTTCTTCCCTTTCCCGGGCTTGTTCTTCTTGAATGAATTTCCTTAGACTTTCACCTTCATACCCAAATTCTTTGCCTAAGGCAACCAAGTCCTTAAGGGATGACATGACAATTGTAATATGAATATAGATATATAACCAAACCAATAATTTAAACACGTTTATACTGGACACACGGACCTAGGTAAACTAAACAAAAATAAACTCCAACTAGAGTATTATCTTAACAGAAGGTCACGCTCAAATATAAACATTAAATGTATACCTTCACAAAAATGATTGACAGTTCACTTAATCCAACGATCCCACTTCTGACACCATTGTAACAGAATTGTTACCGAGAGGAGGGTGGATTAAATGAACAATACAAACACAATTTGTGAAAGAAAATATAAATTTATGTAATAAATTATAAATGAAAAATATACAGATGTAACAACACAATAATTCATACGCTCAACCCACAATTACACTCACAACCATTCACAATACATGAACAAATTAAATAACAATACAAAAGGAATCACAGATGTAAAGGGATCTCTTGGATTATACACAGATCCAAGAATCCTTTACGAAAGTTAAATAAATGCAAGTATGATTTACGAAAAAAAATAAACACAAACGACAAACTATCTATCGCACGATGGATTGCGATAACTAGCACGATCATATACTTGTATTCAATCAAGTTGCTAGCTTTTATTGATATCTATGTGATCACTTGAAATATTATTGCGATCTGACATAAGCATGCAAATACAACAATGTATTAAATTATATTACAATTTCAATACACCTATGTGTCTCCCCTGTATAACCGCACGATTCAGCAACAGTTGAATCGTCTCCCAGTTTCCCCGAGAACCGAGGGTTGACCAATACTATTATCGGACGTTTCCCTACACGGATCCACCACAGTTATACGTTCAGACAGCATACAACATCTACCCGAACCAACGGTTCCTCACTCCCCTAGATGTCTACCCGGACGTTTTACAACTTTAAGACAGCTCCGACACTCGGACTTCTAGCTTTCCGGATATTTACACGTTACACAGATATTGACGAACAGACAGTTCGACACACAGACAGATACTTCAATTCCGTTTACACAAATTAACGGCACAAGCACATTCAGATATTTATACAGAGATGTTCCAGAACAAACAATAGATGTCCCACAACAAATCAAACGATATCAAAGACGTTTATCAAAAGATGGTATCAGATGTGTTAACAGCTACGGTATCAACGATGTTATTAGCAGCTACGGTATCAACGGTGCTATTAGCAGCTATGGTATCAACGATGTTATTAGCAGCTACGGTACCAGAAACAATGTAACAACTATGTTAGCAGCTACGGTATCAGAGACGGTATCAACGATGTTATTAGATGCGCTATCAGTGATGTACTTCTACGGTATCAACGACGGAATCAGCTGGAATCAGACTGAATCAGACTGAATCAATGATTGTCAGATGTTATCAGATCTACGGAATCAACGATGTTATTAGATCTCCGGAATCAACTATAATAAACAAAACCAGACTAATAATAGTTGTCTCAAAAATAATCTAAGCTGTAGATTACGATATTTCATTTAAAGTCTAAAAGTGACTAGTAATTCCAAATATTCCACGTTCATTGCAATAAAGGCATCATTATACGAAATGATAATCTGAATAAAATTCACAATAAAACGAAATGTAAATTTAACACTCACCCCTTTGGCTGGAGATTTGCAAGACGAGGTTATCTATCCTTTGATTAGATGTTTTAGTTCCCGTAAATAATAATGAGAAATCCTTAGCCTTATATACTCTCTATAGGTGAACATAAATCACATCGAGCTTAACGTGCACCACGTACAACGAGTATTTCGGATTTCATGTAAATTACAAATTGGCACATGCAAATCGTTACACGCCACTTAATCACCCCAGGTAATGCGTGTACGACGAAATCAAGAAAATGGTGAGTTTCGTTTGCAATTCAAGAGCAACAAAAATCAGTTCAAATTTTCGCCTAATTCTGTGACACTTATCACGGATGTATATATTTGCATGATAGTACATTATAAGCAATATTAAGATTTGTAATTATAAATTTGTCTTCAATGACGTCTTCGAAGTTTTGTAAATGTTCCACCGATAAAATATTGTGTCAGTGTTCAATGGGAATACAAATCACAGCGAAATAATAAATCTGATCGCGGGTACATGAGATCGTAGTAATATGTTCACCTCTTAGTTTATTTATTTCACATGTTGGCAGCATATGTATATCTTCACCGAATTTGGCAATGACTATATTAACACTCCTCTTGATTAATCTCTCGAATATTATTTTGATCGCGTTTTTGAGTGTTTGTTTATCATAGATATGTACTTATACGTGATCATACTTGATACTGTATATCGATGTTTTTATAATTTTAATTTCCGCGAGAAAATCTTAAGATGTAAATCCTTAAGGCTTCACATACAGATTAATCTGCAATTACTCACCAAACACATCAATCAAATCAAATTTGTTTAAACTTTTTTTTGACATCCAGCGATTATTACATTTTAAATATTTCGAAGTTATTGATAC
The DNA here is from genome assembly GCA_030141615.1 of Unio pictorum. Classification (NCBI taxonomy): domain Eukaryota; kingdom Metazoa; phylum Mollusca; class Bivalvia; order Unionida; family Unionidae; genus Unio; species Unio pictorum. The sequence goes on from JARLTB010000057.1 coordinate 818,237, forward strand.
TTGCGCCACCAAACTTCCATGATATACATGAGGGAAAAAGTACAGAAAATATATACCTGTGCTGCTTGATTCGATAATTCCGTGTTTGCGCTATAACATGAAAGATTCACAGCGATCACAGAGTTTATATCAACGTTGGTCGGTGAGACGTGTCTCCCGGCTCCGTCTGGATCGTTGTAGTATCTGAGAATATTTGGCAATGACGCTTTCATCCACACGGCGAGTATCCTAGGAAAATATTCAAGGATGAGATCACTGAGCTTTTACTTTAGTTGTTTGATTTCATGCGATACTATTGCAAATGTTAGTAATATCTGTCTTGTTACTTTGAAATTATTTAGAAACGCTGTAGATATCTCTCGTTCACTATACCCTCACTACCCCTCCGGGGAACTTCCACCATTCCATGCTCATTAAAACATTCATCATTTCAATAGTCTCTTCATTAAACACCTCGAAATCTTTTTTTTTGTATGATTTAGATGTTGAACTATTTCGATAATCTGTTACTTTATGATGGATGAATTATGTATGACCACAGTGTACCCAGGTGAGTCTATTTCGATCGTGGCCGACAATGCTGGTTCGTGAACTATTATAACGATCTTAGATTCTACTCCTGTGATAGATTGTATCCTAAGTTGAATTGTATTATCGATATCCTCGACGTCCTAACTTCCCTTGGGAAATTATATATAGTCTGACAATCAGGGGTACCATCAGTTTTATCTATATTTCGCAAACACGAATGTGATATTAGTTGGTTTACCAGAGAATGATGCTGATCTGATATTAGACCAACTGTAATACACCCGTGTTTGAGTAAGCGCGATCTCTTTTACCGGAATCGGTTTTGGAAAATCTACACTCAATTCCGGACTTTGTGGGGTTATTGATATGATAGTTGTTGTTACTGGATCTGTGTTCTCGACTATCCGCTGGAGTAGCTTTTATGGAGTTGCCATTGTTATCAACATTATGTTTTGCTAATTTTGACATTTTGGTGTCATAAATGCTAACCATCGCAGAGAATTCATCATCGGATATTACAGAGTCATTTAGGCTAGATCATATCATCTCGGATATGTGCGAATATGCGGTTGACACTGTGTGTATTTTAATCGGATAGTTATGTATTGTACGTTGACTAAACGATGATAGTTTTTTGTGATGATCCCTGGAAGTCATTATTGTTGCCGTGGTTAAAATACAAATTGGGACAACTGCAGGAGCGAAACTTTGGGGTAATTATGTGAATTAGAAAGTGTTTTTGTTCGATTAGGCCATGGAACGCGACTCGTTAAAATTATTTCTGTATCTTTTCTTCAGTAATGTGGGCATTAGCTTGAGCTGATTTCGGATTACTGTATACTTGTGTTTGCAAGGTTCCTTGCAACCCAAACAGAAACCCTTTTAAAAATTTAAAAGTATGTGTTCCTTTGTGGCCGGATAGGAATCGTGGAGCCGATATTGGAATAAGCCGATTTCGACAGGACAAGGGAGCTATCAATACTATTTGCCTACATGTTTACTGTCGTTTGTGTTAGTGTTCACTAGTTTTTTGGATCGTTGTAAACGAAAACGCTGGTTGTTTGGTTCATGCGCTGCTGGCTGTGGAAGCATTTTAAAGAGCTGATAAAAAATTTTTGAAGCAGCGAATGAATGCGTGTCTCCCAAAACAATTGTAGCAATTTTGTTGAGTTTCCTCTCCCTAATTAACTATAGTACTTGTACTGAAAAATTGCTTTAAAATCCCGAAAAACATCGATGGTAGCAATAACATACTCCCCTCGGATATTGTATGTTTTTAAAGTGTGATGGATTGATGTCTATGTAGTTGTTATGATCCGACACTAACGCGGCCTTCATGTCGTGTTTTAGATGCGTGGTAACTTTGCCTCTCGCATCCAATTGTCTAACATGTTCAACATATTACCTCCAATCGGCGTGTCTCTCATGTTTCAGGATAGGTGCTATGTATTAGGGAAGAATGGCATGAACCAGGGGATATTTTTTACATATTGTACTAGTAAACCTGCGACACACGATACTCCATTATAATATTATGAGTTGGACATTAGAATGGAAACTTGATACAATAAGTAAATACTTAGATTTCGGCACGATTCGTCTGGACCTAAATTATAGAAGACGAAGAATGTAACTAACAACGTGGACCGATAACAACAGATACATAATATAATATACAGAAGATGGAAACACGTGCACGCCCTTAGAAAGAAACTGGCTGAACTGACGCGACAGTCAATAGCAGATAATCCATCGGCGTGCGACATTATTCTGATTGGCTGGGCAGAACACGTGCAAAAAAGTTTATATAGTTTGGCCCTTTACAGCGCTTTACACGACAAATACGAACGTAATTGCTTCAATTGACGTCATCGTCACTGTGATTCGCTAGAAAGTGTACACCCAATCAGACCGTCTATAAATGTACTAACGTGACCGTAAATAGTTATAGATACATAAAAAAATATAAGTCTTATTTGATTTATTTGCTAACAAGTTCATTATCTGGTATATAGTTGTCGCTCGCTTCTTTTATATTTATGTACTTGTAAACATGTTTTTATTTTTAATCACATAATGAATGGAAATTGTACAGCACATATATGCAACATCCTACAATGTACAATATCATCTCTCAGAAACATTTTATAAGTTTAACTAAACTTCAATTCTTTACCGTTCGATTACCGTTTATTTTCTTGGTGGTCACTTTTTAAAGTATTTAATATAATATTTAGCCATATGTCCTTTACGCCTATAATAGTTTTGAAGAATCAATCACACTCAGCTGAACTTCACTTTGTACCAGTTCAATCTGCTTTGTATTATGTCTTTCGCATGTTTGAGTCACACAAGTATTACGTTTGGGCGATTGAGAAAAATTGGGACATCAGTTATCAGATGCGCCGCGGCACGTGAGGGATAATGCAACATTACCATTAGTGTGTATATTCAAGATCGAAAGGAACGGAATATAGGGAATGTATTAAGAAACATGTACTGGGCCTGTATAGGGCTGCAATAAGTATAAGGGATGGCATAACGATAATGGAGACTGGGGAAACAATTGTACTAATGGTGCAAATGACCGAGCTCAATCTGGCAGAACAGTACGTCTAGGGGGCTGACCTGAACATGCGTAGCTCACTGGATATACATATTTAGATAGACAAAGAGACATTGTCATCATTAACTTTGCTTGTTTTAGAGATTTTAGGAAATATCATCCAACACACGCGAATTCGCACACGTCTGGATACATCTTTTACTGCCTAATGGAAAGGAGAACTTTATAATTCAGAGAGATCAAACTCAAACCATGTAAGAACCGCATAAGGGCAGTTTCGATGTTCCTGGTAAGAAAACTATTGCTCATCAGTTATACAAAGTGGAAGAGTAGTGAAAGAGCACGTGAATATATATATATATATATATATATATATATATATATATATATATATATATATATATATATATATATATATATATATATATATATATATATATATATAACTTTAAAACAACAAAATATTACTTTTTTAAACAATTGTTATCAACCAACAGACAACCGACACATAGTAGACATCAGCACATGTTATCAAATACACATATTTCTTTGACAAGCTGGAAAAGTTAGATTTCCATTGTTTTACGTCATTGTTTATCTCTCCTAAAACTGACATTACATTACGTTGTTGTTCTTTGTGTTGTCGTTTAGCACAATATTTTCCGTCGTCCTTTTTTTTGTTTCTCTCTGTGTAAATTATCAGCACCATTAGTGCTGAGAGCGGTGACAATGATACAAATATCATATGCACAAATATTCCGACAACCATATATAATAATGGTAATATGCAACTATATCAAATATTAATATTATATATGTAGTTACTCAATGTTTTACTACATCAATGTGTACAGCTAATGCAACAAATGTCTGGCACCATTATTATTATTTATGTTATTATTAATAGTATTATCATTATTATCTCAATATATGAATCTTGCAGTCACTAAAAAGATTGTATTCTCCATGGCAAAACATTCTTTGGCTGGTAAACAAAGTGTTGGTTGTTGAGAATTATACTAATTTAACTTCATGGTGAAACAAATCTAAGTGAATATAAATTAGACATAAGTCAATGTATATTCATGTAATCGTGATTACAATAATCAAACTCATGATCATACAGTTTGTGTCGAGACGGTGGTGATGGTGACACTATAATTAATGCTTATAATACTGACTATAATGATGTAAATATGTATATGTTGATGATAATGACAATAACGTCAATAATGAGAGTGACTTCGGTTTAATCAAGCAAGAATTAGGCTTTTAATATCTTTCATATTGAGCAATACATAACACCATACCAAACTTGGTTATGGAAGGATGGAAGGGATGCTGCTGTGATAACCGCAAAACAATAAAACACAATAGGGTGGATTTAAATGAGACATTACCAAAATTAAATAAGATTTCATGCACAAAAATATTGTTAGACCTGACGAACATATCACTAATGTAAAATGAATCAGATACATGTAAAACATATTTTCACTAAATGAATCTGTCGTGTATTGAAATCCAATTAATACTTGTGTTGCATGCACTGTGCTAAATCTTTTTACACTTAAACAATTGCCAGTGTATAGCCATAGCCGTTAATGATAACATTGTAATATTCTTATTTATTTTAAAATATACTTTCACTGAAGGTGGTTAAAACTTTAGACGACCTTATAGAACGACGCATTAAGAACATCGAGGACACGTAAATCGTTATCGTAAACTTGGGATAAACTTAACTATTCATATATCATATTTAATGAGAATGTATTAAAAGTAAAACATTGTTAGGAAAGCTTCAGGTTTTATCTGATCCATCCAAGTCAACTGTAGATAGTATAACAATAACAATGGGTATATAGCTAGAGTCAAATGTTCATCGGGTCGATAGAATTCATGAATTCTTTTAGGTTTCGGCATACAAAAAACAACGTCGAATGGATCCATACCGATGAAATTAATAGGGACATTACTTTTTTTTCTCTTTCTGAAACTGCATATCTGATCTCCTAAGAGACAAGAGACACAATCACACCATTTATGAAATTGGATATGACAACAGCTACCTTTATACCTATGGTTATCATTATTCACACCACTATTTTTTTAAATGTGTATTATATACATTGATGTGACACTAATGTATTTTGTCTTCTGCCAGGTTCAATGGCCAGGTATAAGACATTTTTAATGTATTCCTGATTTAATCTTTTCACCATTGGCTTTCCGATAATATAGTTAGCATGGTGTCATTTTCTTCGAAGTACAGTAATTTACTCCTCCCATTCGTTCCATTGGTCAGGATGTTCACCACGGCGAATGAGGATATATATATATATATATATATATATATATATATATATATATATATATATATATATATATATATATATATATATATATAAATAGCGGCCTCAAAGAAGAACATCAATAGAGAAAATAACCAGAAAATAAATCAAACTCAGTTTCTGAGGATGAGGAATCACGTCGTTGTGTTGCTGCTTTTGTCCTTGTTTGCCGTCACTTTGTGTAGAGGTATTTATTTATTAATTACTTCCTACCTAGTGTTGATATTCATTTACTTGTTTTCGCATATTCAAGTTGTTTTCGGAAAAAAGACATTTTGTGACGAGACTTGCATAGAAACACAAACGATATATATATATATATATATATATATATATATATATATATATATATATATATATATATATATATATATATATATATATATATATATATATATATATATATATATATATATATATATATATATGTGTGTATGTGTGTATATGTATGTGGGTGTATGGTACACACATTTTCACTCCAAAAAAAAATTGTCACATAACTCGCTAACGATACATGAACAATATTTAAAAGTAGTTGCAATGAGTACATAATAATTTATTACATATTCGATGTGTCACAACTGATTATTTTCTTTTCAATCGCTTCGCTTGCATCAAGAAAAGCATATTTTTTTATTTCTCCTGTATCAAAATGTTGCCTCGTACAGTTTTTAGTTAATGGGATGAATATCAATTATTTCGTGGGCAAATGCAAATGTAATCTACTGATTTTATGTTTATCACGTTCCACACTTCTTATTAGTCTAAAGTGCTATTGTCCACTCATCTTTGTTAGTTCATTATTGATCTTATACAGCAAAATAAGACATTTATATAATGACAATTGAGAGGTAAAATTTAACATTAAGTACAGATGTAACGTGTCTGTTGCATTTGCAATCTTTCACATATTTGCGATCGCATTCTCAACTGTTGCATGACTTTATTTATGTATTGATTTATATAGGTATTTATGGATGAATTAGTGTGGTTTACATTTGTTTATATGTGTACATTTGCTTGCATATTATTGTAAGTAAGGCTTTCATTGATAATTGCTGTTCTTCTTATTATTTAAATATAAATGTAATCGTCGATATGTAGTCGTTCTAATATGTTGACACATCTACATGTTACAGATTGCATTTTAATTTGTGTAATGTAATCCATGCAATATATTGTCTTCGCCATATATTTTTAATATGTATTTCTCTTAAGATTATCAAACATATACCAATTATTTCAAAGCTATATTACATTTATGTTAGTTATATATATATATATATATATATATATATATATATATATATATATATATATATATATATATATATATATATATATATATATATATATATACGTTACATTGTACAAACATAATACAAGCGACAAATGAAAATTCAAGAATTGTTGTGGCATTCCTGTCAGCAAAATCATATGTTTTGTCGTCATGGATACAAGAAACGTTAGACACTTAAACTGTATGTTCAGAACTACTTTTAATGTGTGAATATGACTTGTATGATTTACTAAATACTTTACGATGCCATGTGGTCTTAATCCATATTTTATTCTGTGATAAAGTATTACTAGACTGGGTTGTTTTCCAAGGGTCAATTTACTATATGAAATGTAAAATATCCAGTTAATTAGAAGTAAAGAATTTTATTTTCAAATATGTTTAGTTTATAATTATTTGTTTTGTTCATTGACTATTTGTATATTGATTTCTTTTCAATGTACTTTTTTTCAAGACCTTCAAAAAAGGTATGCAAATCTCGAAGGTGATACGGCTCTTCTAGATGCATTCGCACGAGCCTTAGAAGAGGGCAAATTAGACAAAAACGAGTAAGTATACAATCCGATATCACCCTTGGATGTATAGACAGACAAACAGACATACAGACAGACATACACACACACACGTACATACATACATACATACATACATACATACATACATACATACATACATACATACATACATACATACATACATACATACATACATACATACATACATACATACATTCATACATACATGCATGCATACATACATACATACAAAGAAATATCTGGAGCAATATATAGCTGATGAATAAAATGGGTTGTCAACTCAGACAAGTATATGAAAAAGTATCTCATATCGATTAAAAAAAAAGCTTAATTTTAAGGCATTTGTATATTTGTTTCACACACTTTTATTCTGATTATTATAGATTAAATGTTCGTCGTTCATTCATCGCAATGCTCATGACAGCCTACGTATGCTCTGACTCGGATAGTCTCTTTTCTTATCAAAGTATATTAGTATCTAAAGGAGAATCGCTGATTTTTTGTTTCATATATATTACAACTGAAATTGTTTTGGGTTATTTGCTTGTTATGCCTATATTGAATATGAATAAACCGTTTATAGTGAGTGCTAATGCTTTGTTTGATACTAACATATTTCAAGAGACATGTACTATAGTATTTTCAATTTGACATATGCCTACTTCTCCAATTGGTATGTCCTTATTTACTAATTTTTTATAATAAGAATATCTTACATTCTTAATATATTTGAAAGAAAATGTATTCATCCACAGATTCTTCCAACACAAGTTAAGATGTGACATAATAGTAAATCATTTAACCAACTCAGTCAGGTTCTCAATGATTGAAACTAAATGCGTACGTGTCTCTCTTTTTTCCAGCCTTGTTCAAGAGGTCAGACAAAACCTGATGAAGAGATGGTGGTGGGGCTACAAAGGGGGCATTGAGCCTCTTTAGGGCCCATTATAGAGATGCTTGAACCATAAAAATAACCACTTGTCTGTAATGGTTTCAAGATCAATGACTTTTTCTGTAACATGTACTCATATAACTGTATGTATAGCCTTTCGTGATGAAAATAGCGTGCCACTGAAATGTTATTATTGCACGTGTATACGTAGCATCATATTGCACTAATATATAGCCTATACTTTCCGATGCAGAGTACATACAACTGGACAAAATACGAACTGTTCAGATATATGACGATTAAAAACTTCTATATTTATTTTGTTGCAAGAATATAAATACTATTTTTTATTGTCATATCCATGAGAAGGGTTAAAAAACAATCAAACACTGAAGAACGCAAAAGGTCGTCGAAACAACCTCCATATAATGTCTACTCAAATAAATTTCCACTTTTGAAAACGTACATGTTTATAATGATAATATAAATGGTAATAATAATCATAATAAAAAGTGGAAGATATGTATCGAATGTACATATGTTTGTGAATATAACTGTCTATTGTATTAATCGAAGTTAAGAACATTTCAACGAATTAGTAGGGAACCTTAATGATTCACGTACATCAGACAAATTATATTACATTGTTCCGATACTGAAAGTATATTTTAAAGTCATCATATGCTACGATTTAATTCTTAAACATCTTGTATTACCCTCTTTCGATATAGCCAATAAAAACTGCAAAGTAAATGTGATCTTGTTTGTTTTTCTAACAGTATTCCATAATGAGCGGTCATAAAATGTGCTACTTGGTTTTCGTAACTATGGTTTAAAGGATTATAGCTTTGTGAAACTCTATCCGATGAATATGAAAGTGATATATATATATATATATATATATATATATATATATATATATATATATATATATATATATATATATATATATATATATATAAGTTTTCCTTCATTCAGTTTGGGTGAGGTGCTCCCAATATTATTTTTTATTGAACTTATAGCATGCAGACCAACTTTGGCTAATTTTTTTTTAGAAATTGAAGTAGTTATAGATGATTTGTTTCATATATATTACAACTGAAATGATGTAAAGATCTGAGCAGCGAATCTGTTACAATAATGAATACACACATTGTGATATTAAAAAAAAAACAACAATTTAATTTGATTCAATGAATTTCATCTCTCAAATAAATATTTAAAACTATATGACTAGTCTTTCAATCAACAATTTGTCTTAGTGTGATAGATTTTATTCAGGTCCTGTGTTCTTACTCATATGTATGATATTTGTCGAACGGAAATCCAACTCCCTTCAGTCCGTCTAAGTTCAGCTTCCACTGCTCTTCCTTTTTCATTTGTCTCACGAGACTCTGACCAACTGTATTTGAGTAATTCCATCTGGTCCCTAAAAGGTTTATGTATTAACACACAAGGATATTAGCATAGCATATTCCAATTCTTATTTAATCTCACTCTAAATATTAGTATCATCAGATAAGACATTACATATTTTCGTCACGTATTCGTGCCAAATTAAATACACATACTCCCTGATAAGTGCACATTATATATATATACATACATATTTATATAATCAAACACATTTATGTACAATGGACACATACATGCATTCGCTGATATATACTTTCACGTTATATTCCTACAATGTATACACAAATGGTTAATGTTAAACACTGCAAACATTGTAAAAAAAATATCACTCAGTTCACCATTTGCAAATCCAGGATATACAATAGGTATATGCACGAGGTTAATACGAATTACCAAAATAGCGAAACACAGAAGAAGTTTGTTACATAAACAATACTCGATTCTCAAATATGCTTGTATGTCAAACACTATGATTTAATAACCTTAAAACAGCTAGTATTCGTACAAAAGTGTAAAATACATTTCCTTTGAAGCAATATATTAGAATAATCCTTGAAAGTCCCAGAATAAACAAGTTTCCCGCCAATTTTTAATCGCATCGGAGCTGCTTTTTACCCTTATAATTTCCGCAATCAGGTTTTAGCGACTACTGGCGTTAAGGTCACACGAAACCATATTAATTTTTGCAATTCTTATGTTGGCCTCGCCTTGCTCAATTCCGAGTGGATGTTGATTTATAAAATTATCAGACAATGCCCCTCCCAACAATCTGTAAAGGGTTGCGTGCGACCACCACTTGTTGTTCCTTTCATCCGAAAACACAATTAAATCAATTACCTGTGAACTTGTGATCTCAATTATTACCTATCTGGGTTGCCCAAAATAGAGCAAGTTACAGATTGCATGACCATGTCAATTAACTATCTTGTCACTTCTTGTGCGCCGTTTCGAGCTTCACACATACGGACGGCGCAAAATTATTAACATCAGGTTATATATATATTTATATATATATATATATATATATATATATATATATATATATATATATATATATATATATATATATATTAAGAGAGAGAGAGAGAGAGAGAGAGAGAGAGAGAGAGAGAGAGAGAGAGAGAGAGAGAAATATACACATGTGTTAATAGTAAGTCCCAACAAATATAGACAACTGATATACCAACATCCGCGTATGATCCAAAAGCCAGATTTGGTCTTAAAATGTTCACTTCAAGTTAAGAAATGTATATTTGCCGCTCCGATTGCGTATTGCTGAGAGTTTCCACCTATGATGAGGGATAATGCAAGATCGAATCCTCGGTAGAGAATTACCTTAAACTTCTAAGAATGGTAGTAACATCTACCTCGCTCTGCGCTCTACGTTGAAAGGTTATTATTACGACTGGCTGTGTTGGTGCCAGGATAATGCGAATGGTTGCACATGATGCTAAATCTATTTAGAAGGATGTCGCGTTTCTGTAAATTGCTAGCATCTGACACACCTTGGATATAGTACCGATTTGAATGAATATTTCAAAATTACGTAAAGCATCAAATGTTAAGATATTTCAGCAGATATGTTTCATAATATGTTGATATTTGTTGTTAAAAAATTATAGTTTGTCATTCATTTAATAGAACACACACCGGAAACACCATTTGCCAAAAAAAAATAGGATTAGCAATCAGTGTAGTGACGTTATCGGAGAGTCGATGAAAACTTACGGCCTTCACTTCACGTAATATAGCTATAGGATGCAGGACACTAGCCTCATCTGCACGTTTTAGACCTCAAAGAAGGATAATCCAACCACGACTATGTTTATTCATTTATTTACTAATCGTTATCATTTATATTAGACTGTACACATGATTATTCTAGTATGGTATTTTTTTTTAATCAATGACCAGATTTAAGTAGTAACACAGCAACAGAGGGGACGAATCGGACAACTTTTTACAGGCGTCGATTAGGTAAACTGAGGCTTCCTCGTAAATCGTAAAAAGGGCGTCCACGGGCAAACTAAGGCATCCTTGAAGTGCTAGCAATTTATCGTAAAAAAGGACGCAAATGTTGTTGTCACACAAAATGCCGCTATGGGGTTAACCAAATTAACCATAAATACGATCTTATCCAATACGATCTCATGTCCGAGGATCATGTAAATTTATCGTTACAAATCCATGTGGGGTGGCTTTGGCGCCACTAAATAAATTTCGAAATTGGTTATAATCCATATCACCGTCACACCAATATTGATAAATATTTTGTAGTGTGTATTTTCCAGTTCCGTTAAACACAGATACTAAATTGCAGTTTTCTCTGATTACACATGGAATCTGTGCGTATATTTTGGGTGACATATATCACGTCTGTGTTTTTATGGTGCAAAAGGAAAATATTTTTTTCGGGATTTTTTTGTTGTTCCAACATGAAATCATCGTACACAACAAGGTTATTAATGGTTCCATCCAGGTCTTCCACGGACGTCAGTTCGTAAATATCTGTGATAAACTCAATAACATCTTCACCGGCAATTTTTGAAGCATTTTCGTTGTAATCTTTTAATACTTAATTACAGTTTTGATCGTCTACGCTCGGGACAACTACATATAATTTGTACCATATCATATATTTCATTATCATCGTGAGCAACAACTGCGTTTCACCACTTCCTGAGGGTCCGATGATGATCATTCTGATAGAGTTTGGTAACATTGGATGATGTTTTATATGTTAGTTTTTCTTTAGCGCTGAGAAATCAATTACTTCCATTAGATATAATATAATAGTATTATGGATCTATATTGTGTGAAATGTAAGAAGCGTACACCAACTATTGACCCAACGACTGTTACCACAAAAATCAACAGAGAAGCGGTCACCGGCAAGTGTGAAATATGTGGTACAAAAAAATATCGATTTGTAAAAAAATCGCCGCCAAGATAGCTAAACTTGCAGGAACGCCATGTGCAAGGTATCCAGGGGAAAAACACCTTCCTGGGTATAGTTATTGTGAACTTTGAACACGATTAGATATCAGACTTCATAATCAAGATAATTCTAACCCGGGAGAAAAGCCGATAAATGCAATGAAGCGTGTCGGGTACACGATATAGCTTACCGGAGCGGGGATTTACAACAACGTCATTTCGCAGATGTGAAATTGATTCATGCGTTGAATTCTATCATTGATAAATCCTTCAAAGAACAATTGGCTTCATGATTAATAAAATCGGCGATGAAAGGTAAATTGATGTTAGGTACTGGTAACTAATAACAACATATAATCTATTTAACATTTCCCCAAGAGGATACTGGAGGAGTAAAGCAACAATCGGTAAACTCGCTAACGCCGCAGCGGTGATAAATATCACTGCAGTGAATTGGTTATCCAAACAGACGATTTGGCAAATTTATCTACCACCACAAAAAGGAATTAACTACTCACATGTTGATGTGACGGTCCATAATGAAGTTAAGCTGATATATTATTTCTGCCGCATGATAGTGTTTACAAGTACGCGTTAACCGTAGTTGATGTTACGAGTCGATACAAACAAGCAGAGCAGCTAAAAACAAAATCATCAACTGAAGTTGCTTCTGGATTTCAAAGGATTTATGGAAGGGGTCCCGAGCGGTGACCAAATCTGTTACAAGTAGATCCTGGCAAGGAATTTCAGGGCATAGTGTTATCAATAATGAAGCATCATAATGTCACCATCAGACGAGGACATTTTGCACTACATCGAGATCAGGCAATTGTTGAACGATTTAATGGGACACTTGCTGAGCGGTTATTTGGACATCACTACGCGAAGGAATTCATCCAGGATAAACGATATCGTGAATGGGTCAATGCTGAATAATGAGATTACTCGAAAAATCAACATGAAACCTAACAATGCGATTAAAAAGAAGTATAAACCTGTAAAACCGCAAAATGACTTTTTAAAACAACCATTACTCAGCAGTGTCAATGGTATATGAACCAGGATAGCTCGAAGGTGGTAAAAAGGAGCTACTGATCCTATTTGGAGTGTTACTGTACATAAAATATCTAGCATAACACGAACCACGGGTAGACCAGAAATCTATAGATTGGATTCAACTGCTACTCAGCGGGGTTTTACTCGTGAACAACTACAAGTGATACCCAAGGATACTCAATTACCACCGCGTGGGCGTAACTAGCACCGTTTCGTCTCTTGCACTCAAGACAAGTCAGCATCACATTATCGTTGACATGACCAAAACTGCTATTTTGTTCTGTCTAAGGTAAATTGTCGAGAGTTGTTATCCGACCAACACCAACTCATTATACAATTGCAACTCGCGCAGTGATTATTCTGTTCTTGTTTCAGAGTGGTTATTAATTCAACATCAATACAAAAGTTTCTATTATTTTTTATCTTTTTGTTTATAACCAGAATTTTTTTTTGTTTATTATGTCAACGCTGACAATATCACTGATGGTGGTGTCATTAGCATCTAAAACAACACTTCAAAGTTGATTTATTCTTCGTAATCTGGACACTGCTATGTAAACTAAATTCGACCACTCGATGTGATTATCTACCATTCAAACAATTGTATCGGAAATAGTTAATCCCTGTGAAGAATGTGTTGTCGTTGCGTAACATAGCTTCCATGTGGATTTATTAGCTCGTAATGCATTCTCGACGACGTTGATATCAACCAGCACAAAATCATTTAATACGATAATTCGCTTCTCGCTTTGTCCAGGAATATCAACTTCGATATTCTGTTTTCGTTTATCCGAAGGCCTATAACACAACTGTGTTAGAGGTGTTAGCTTTTCTAAGTAATTTCAAGCGATTTCCAAGTTTTTTCTTCAAGTGATTTCAAGTGATTTTCGAGTGATTTTCAGTTATTTTCTAGTGACGTCAAGTGATTTCAAGTTGTTTCAAGTGATTTTCAAGGTTTTTCAAGTGATTTCAAGTGAAAATTTTTACTCCGCCGGGAGATTGTCATTTTGTTGGATTAACGTTTTAATCGCCTTGATTTTTGAATTAAGTGTACGCCTTGATTTTTGAATTAAGTGTACGCTTCAATTCGTACTGCTGCCTAATCGTCTTCGGACCCTTTCTACAACAGTGAATAACGGGAAAAACTTACTAACGTCGTTGCATAATACAAGGGATTCATGAATGAAATTCTGGATTCGTTTATCGATGTCGTATTGTTTTCGTAAGACGTATTTACTATTTATTGCGCTGAACTCTATATCTTCAAGGACTGAAGTAATTTGATCACATTTTAAACTATCTGATAATTGAAATCCCTGGCTTTTCAAATTTGAAATCTCAGTTATGATTTCATTGATAGCTTCAGAATTCATTATTATACGTAATGAATATATATTTCTAATATAACAACATATATTTTTTCCAAAAAAATGAGGGTCATAATATCACCGTTGACATCATTCAGCCGTTCATTGTAGTATATATGTTAAATGTGACGGCATTCGCAAAGCATATCTTCTTGATGGTCTAATACGCTATTTGGCGAGTTAGACCTCCTCTCGGGGGGGGGGGGGTATGTTTCGTGAAATACTCTGGGCCCGATCAGATGAAAACACACCTGAGAGGCAACCCTACGATATGTATTGTCTTACATATGTACCTCTGGACTTCTCCAATGAAAATACACCTGAGTAGTGCCAAATGAGGCCATCATCATACATACTCGCATTAAAAAACGGGTCAAAATTGGCCCAATTTTTTTAAAAAATATATCAATGCCATATTAGAAACATTTGTATTATATATGACATCAATTCTGAAGATTCCAATGAGATCATAACTGAGATATCAAAATTGAAATGAGAATGATTTCAATTATCAGATAGTTTGCTGTGATCAATAACTTCTGAGTTTGATGACATTGAATGGAGCACAATGAATAACAAATATGTCCTAGCAAAACAATACGCATTTAATAAACGAATCCAGAATTATATTTGTGAAGGGTTATATAGGACAATGAATGACAATGACACTCTACATAAACTGAAACAACCATACTTTGCTAAGCCGACATACCCGTACGAGTTATTCACTGTTGGTGTTATAAAGAATATCATAAAATACATATAGTCATACATATGAAAATTGAATTCTTTGTCCAGTCTTTTTAGAAAAAGCTGATTGGGTTATTCCCTCTGCAACATATCGTACCGATGCTCTAAAATATCAAAATACCTAGTGGCTTCATTTACATATTGAAATATGTTTGTTTCGTTAATTTCAATATTAAAGGATTTTACACATTTTGCATTTTCACAGGTTTCCCTTTTTACCTAAACACATTATTTTGACTCGGCGTAACAGCTCGTAAATTTGACAAAGAATTATAAGTCTCAATACCATTTCTGTGATTGATAACAAAACCATCTTCGATCAATCCACGAAATTACTCGTATGTGATTTTGTGATTAAGATGTATTTTCCCTCCAGCAGTAAACATCAAATACCACATATTATTCACAAAAACGACTGGCTTCTTCAGCCTCCGGTGTCTGACAGTACCATCACGAAACGCTTCATAGTTGCTGATATTAGCATGAGCTCGGAATTATTGGTTCATTTATATACAATACTATTATTTGTCTAATTCATTATTTGGTTGAAGTATTATATTACTTGGGAATCTTCCAGTGTAGTCTTGCGGTGTTCCTATCATCTTGTCAGGGACACAGTCAAAGGTAGAGTGATTGATGGAGTTTTTACCCTTCTTATCATAATAGCACTTTAGCTGTCTATATCTTTTACCACCACAACCGAGACACAACTGCGATTTTTCTCGCACACCTACCCCACATCGTAAGCAGGGTGAGGACCCATAACTCACCCTACGAAAACTTTGCATATGATATCCACAAAATTCCTTTCTGCATGATTTGTTACACGGAATTATTGATCCAACCATGACCCATTTGCAATGATTCATTATAATTAAATTCTTTATTTAAATACTTGTTTTAATTGTAGCATGAAGAAGTTAGAAAACAATTTACGATCTCGACGAAGAATATATCCTGAAAAAGTCCAAACACCTATTTGAAGTTAGAAATAAACACGGAAAAGTTCATGGTAGAAGAATAATCGGTAAATTCACTCAGAGTGGCAAATACGACAACAGCAGATATTCTTCACGATTGATTATAGATGGCGTTGAGAATGATTTTATAATCGCGGATGTAAGATCTGACGGTATATATGTCAATCGTAAAGACACTTTCTTGTCCGATGGAACCAGATTGGTACAATTGTCACTTACAACGATGGATACATGCTGGCTTATGCGTATATTAATATATTTTCGATGATAAATAGATTTACTGACACCGCAGTTACAGTAAGTGTCACAGAATTAGGTGAAAATTTAATTTATTTTCTAATTGTATAACAAACTAATTACACCATTTTTTTTGTTTCGTCGTATATGCGTTACCTGGGGTGAATAAGTGTTTTTTTCCAAGGTAAGCGGCGTGTAACGATTTGCATGTGCCTGACTTTGAATTACATGAAATCCGGAACATTAGATTCAAGGGGTGCACGGTAAACTTGCCGTGATTTCTGCTCACCTATTTGAGGGTATATAAGGCAGAATATGTCTGATCAATATTACGGGACCGAAAGTATCTTATCACAGGAAAGATAGCTCGTCATTCAATCTCCAGCCAAAGAGCTGATAACGACTTTGAGATCGTAGCTAAAATTGTAGATGACTTGTTGCGGAACATCTCTGATAACATCTCTGATATCGTAGCTGAAATTGTACCTGATATTGTAGCGGAGCATCTCTGTTTGTCGAATTGTCTGTCCGTCTACATCTGTCGTGACGTGTAAATATCCGGAAATCTAGAAGTCCGAGTGTCGGAACTGTCTAGAGTTGTGACCATCCGGGATGGCATCTTGGGTATTGATAAACGTTAGTTCTAGTAGATGTCGTATGAAGTCTGTACGTATAACTGTGGTGGATCCGTGAAGGGCAAGTGACCGATAAAAGTATTTGAGTCAACCCTAGGTTTTCGGATAAACTGGGCGGCGATTCAGCTGTTGGTGAATCGTACGGTTATACAGAGTCGAGACAAATGTGTGTGTTGCAATTGTAGTACAATTGAATACATTGTTGTATTTACATAGTTACTTCAGATCACAATAGTATTTCAAGAGATTGCATGAATCTCAATAAAAGTTAGCAACTTGATTAAATACATTTATATGTTCGTGCTAGATGTCGCAATCCGTACGTGCGATAGTATAGTTTGATGCTTGTGTTTATTATCGTAATTTATACTTGCGTTAATATAACTTATGTAAAGGTTCCTTGGATCTGTGTATAGACCAAGAGATTCCTTTGTATCTGTGTTTTATTTTGTATTAATATTTCATTTATTCGTGTATTGTGAATGGTTGTGAGTGTAATTGTGGGTTGAACGCATGAGTTATTGTGTTGATACATCATTATTTTTCATTAATAATTTATTTCATAAATTTATATTTTCTTTCACATATTGTGTTAGTGTTATTCATTTAATCCACCATCCTCTCGGTAACAATTCTGTTACAATGGTGTCAGAAGTGGGATCGCTGGATTAAGTGAACTGTCAATCATTTTTGTGAAAGTATACATTTGATGTTTATATTTGAGCGTGACCTTCTTGACAAGATAATACTCAAGTTGGGGTTTATTTTTGTTTAGTTTATCTAGGTCCGTGTGTCCAGTATAAACGTGTTTAAAGCATAGGTTTGGTTCCCTTCATCAGGAAGATATGTTCAGCCTGTGATATATATAAATATACATATATATATATATATATATATATATATATATATATATATATATATATATATATATATATATATATATATATATATATATATATATATATATTGGTATTACAATTTTCATGTCATCTCTTAAGGACTTGGTTGCCTAAGGCCAGGAATTTGGGTATGAAGGTGAAAGCCAATGAAATTTATTCAGGAAGAACAAGCCCGGGAAAGGGAAGAAATGGTAAGAGCAAGGGAATTAGAAAGGGAATTAGAAAGGGAAAAAGGGAAAGCCTAAAAAAGGAAACGGGAATTAGAAAAGGGATTCGACAGGGAAAAAAAGGAAGCCGATGAAACGAAATGGGCCTTTGAGAAGGATAAGATAGAATTAGAGAAGCAGGCCCAAAGTGAAAAGATAGAATTAGAGAAAGGGAAGATAAAATTAGAGAAGCAGGCCGAAAAGGACAGGATAGGATGCGAAAGGGACTTGGAGGAAAGACGAATTGAGTTAGATAAACGAGCAAAAGTAGAAATGTTAGAGTTAGAAGAAAGATCAAAGCCACGGGATCATGAGCGTAAGGTAAAATTGGCAACATCTGGAAGAGAACACGATTCTGCCTCTAACAAATTAAGGGGCCCCAAATTACCTCGCTTTGTCGATGAAAACGATAACATCGATAGTTATCTTCATCAGTTTGAGGGGTATGCCGAAAACCAGAAGTGGAGTCAAAATGACTGGTCACTGCATATTAGTGCTCTATTAAAAGGTAAAGCACTGGATGTATACTCGCGACTTCCGAGAGACGATGTGTTTAAGTAAGTCGTCCTAAAGGAAGCACTTCTCAAAAGGTACGAGCTCACTGGACAGGGTTTCCGTAAAAAGTTCAGGTATAGCAAGCCCGATAAGGGAGAAACCTTTGGTTGGTTCACCGTTAGAATTGCGAACTATTTTGAGCGGTGGATTGAATGCGGCAAAGCGGTGAAAACGTTTGAAGGGTGGACTGATTTCTTGCTCAGAGATCAATTATTTAATACAGTTGGGCGGGAATTAGATCAATTTCTGAAAGAGAAAGTCTTCACAAACGTAAAAGATATGGCTAAGCAAGCCGATTTCTTTGCCGAAGCTCATGGGGGAACCCAGAACGTGGTTTCAAAAGATTTTAAGTCTGGAAACCAGTCTGCGAGACCGATACCTAGGGTGCTTGTAAAATCAGCTGAGGCAAATAGCTCAATTAGGAATCCAAGTATTAAGCGTCTACAATGTTACTTGTGTAATGCTTTGGGTCATGTTCAAAAAGACTGTCCTAAAAGAAAGAGACTTGTACATAAGGTAGCAGTAGCTATACAAAGTAAAGGTATATCTGATAACATCGTACATGTAGAACCGTGTATTCATTCGCTTGGCACGTGTCTGTTTCCCGAAGCGCGTGTACCAACCGCGAGAGGGTTTGTCAACGGTCGAGAAGTCTTAGTATTACGTGACACTGGTTGCACTGGCGTAGTGATCAAACGTAGTCTCGTGCAGGATAACCAAATGCTCGGGTGGGAGTCCCAATGAATGTTACTTGATCAGACGATCGGTCGCATTTCCGTAGCAAGGATCAGGGTAGAAACACCTTTACTAACGGGAACTGTTGTTGCCCTTTCTATGGAAAATCCTATTTACGATCTGACGATCGCTAATGTTAAAGGTTACCGTCTTCCAACTATGGCCGATTTTAAAATACCTTTGGCCCAGGCAGTCGAAACGCGAGCGCAAACACGGCGAGAGAAAACCGCGTTTAATAAATTAATAGTCCCTGAATCGATCTCAGGAATTTCGCGAGATGAGTTCAAACAAGAGCAAGAATGTGATGAATCCATCAAAACAATTGTCGAGAAAATCGCGTCCGGCGCGATTAAGCACTGAAAGGGTGGTGGTAGGTCAAGATTCGTACGCAAGAACGGATTAATTCATAGAGAGTTTATCGCTCGGGAGGGTAAGAAGTATTGGCAAGTGGTCGTAACCCAGAGATATAGATCTCAAGTACTTAGGGTGGCGCATCAGTCAAGCATGCTAGGACAGCTAGGTAAGGCTAAGACCACTAGCAGGGTAGTCGCTGAATTCTACTGGCCAGGTGTTAATGGCGATTTAACACGGTTCTGCAGGTCGTGCGACGTATGTCAGAAAACCGTCTGTAAGGGAATGGTCACAAGGGTGCCCTTAGGACAGATGCCATTAATAGATACACAGTTGAAAAGAGTGGAAGTAGATATTGTAGGACCAATACACCCAGTTACCGAAAGAAAGAATCGGTATATTCTTACTCTGGTTGATTACGCGACCAGATACCCCGAAGCCGTAGCGTTACCAACTATTGAAACAGAAAGGGTAGCTGAAGCACTAGTTGATATCTTCAGTAGAGTAGGGGTGCCAGAAGAAATCCTCACTGATTGTGGTGCCCAATTCACCTCTGACCTCATGGGTGAAATAAGTAGCCTGTTATCCATACAACGACTAAACACTACCCAATACCATCGGATGTGCAATGGACTGGTAGAGAAGTTCAATGGTACACTGAATAGCATGCTACGAAAGATGTGCGCGGAACGTCCGCGAGACTGGTACCGTTATTTAAACGCTTTTCTGTTCGCGTACCGTGAAGTAGCGCAGGAGAGTTTAGGGTTTTCACTGTACGGCAGTCGTAGACGATGATGAAGCTGATTCGAATATCGAGAGTTCCCTTGAATGTTCCTTGGGAGTTGCGGTGGAGGGGATGGATAAAGTCGATGTGAGTGCGGAGTTGACGAAAGACCTGCGTGAACAGATTAATGCGCTCTTGGCTAAGCACTCTTATGTATTCACAGATAGACCAGGTTGTACAACTTTGTTGGACCTCAAAATTAAACTGAATACGTCTGACCCTATTCGAATCAAGGGCTTTTCGGTGCCATACAACGCACGTGAAGCTGTGGACGAAGAGGTGGGAAAATGTTGGATATAGGTGTGATTGAACCCTCCAACTCGCCATATTCTTCTCCAGTAGTGCTAGTGAGGAAAAAGGACGGGATGAACCGATTCTGTTTCGATTTTTGGCAGTTGAATAAAATCACTGTGTTCGATGCAGAACCTATGCCAAATAGGGAGGGTTTTTTTGCGAAGTTGTCGGGAAATCGATGGATGTCCAAATTAGATCTGGCCAAGGGATATTGGTAGGTTCCCATTGTCCCAGAATCCCGAGCATTGACAGCATTTGCGACCCAGAAAGGACTGTATCAATTCAAAGTGATGCCATTCGGGTTAGTTGGAGCCAGCGCCACCTGTTGTCGTTTGATGCGTAAGTTGCTTAAAGGTTTAGCAAACGTTGATAGCTTTGTAGACGACATATTCGTGTACACGAATACGTGGAGTGAGCACGTGTCCGTCCTGAGCGAGCTCTTCAATAGACTCTGCAGAGCGAACTTCACAGTGAAACCCACTAAATGCAGTATTGGTTTTTTTATACAGATTTAGATTGTTTGGGTCATAGGGTCAGCTGTATGGGTCAGTTAAAACCTCATCCCAAGCAAGTTGAAGCAATTAGAGACGCACCAAAGCCAACCAACAAAACGCAGGTAAGATCATTTCTATGTCTAGTAGGTTTTCATAGAAAGTTTATACCGAACTTTGCAGCCATTGCTAGCCCGGTGTCTGATTTGACCAAGAAGGGGCAACCAAATAAAGTTGAATGGGAACCGCCACAAGATAAAGCATTTTGTGCTCTGAAAGAGAAACTGGTTAGTGCACCTATATTAAAATTGCCAGATGTCAGCAAACCTTTTATTCTAAAAACAGATGCTTCTAAAACTGGGTTGGGGCAGTTTTACTGCAAGAGGAAGACGACAGTAAGTTACCCGTAGCTTACTCGAGTAGGAAATTGCTATCCAGGTGAAGAATTATTCCGTCATAGAAAAGGAATGTTTGGACGTAGTTTGGGGAATTGAGAAGTACCACGCATATCTATTTGGGATAAATTTTGTTCTAGAGACTTATCACCAACCCCTACTGTATTTAAACAAGGCCAAGGTTGCCAACGCTCGGTTGATGCGTTGGGCGCTAACACTACAACCTTATCGCTTCCGTGTAGAAGCAATAAGGGGAGTTGAAAATATAGGCGCAGACTACATGAGTAGGGAATGATTGGAAATTTGTATGAATTTGCCCAGTATTAAAATCCAGATAGTAGTATACCCAGTGTAAATGTTGTAAGATATCATCAGTAGTTTTTTTTTCTTCTATTATGTGATAGATTCAAACAGGTGTACATTTTTATTCTTAGGCGGCAGGTATTGTCACAGAATTAGTCGAAAATTTAATTTATTTTCTAATTGAATTACAAACTAATTTCACCATTCCTTTTGTTTCGTCGTATATGTGTTACCTGGGGTGAAAATGTGGTTTTCTCCAAGGTAAGCGGCGTGTAACGATTTGCATGTGCCTGACTTTGAATTACATGAAGTCCGGATCATTAGATTCACGGAGTGCACGGTAATCTTGCCGTGATTTCTGCTCACCTATTTGAGGGTATATAAGGCAGAATATTTCTGATCAATATTACGGGACCTATATTAGTGCGCCGATATTTTCAACTCCCCTTATTGCTTATTACAGGAAAGATAGCTCTTCATTCAATCTCCAGCCAAAGGGCTGATAACGTCTTTGAGATCGTAGCTGAAATTGTAGATGATTTGTTGCAGAACATCTCTGATAACATCTCTGGTAACATCTCTGATATCGTAGCTGAAATTGTAGCTGATATTGTAGCGGAGCATCTCTGTTTGTCGGATTGTCTGTCCGTCTACATCTGTCGTGACGTGTAAATATCCAAAAATCTAGAAGTCGGAGTGTCGGAGCTGTCTTGAGTTGTAAACATCCGGGCTGACATCTTGGGTATTGAGGAACACTAGTTCTAGTAGATGTTGTATGCTGTCTGTACGTATAACTGTGGTGGATCAGTGAAGGGCAAGTGACCGATAAAAGTATTTGAGTCAACCCTAGGTTTTCGGAGAAACTGGGCGGCGATTCAACTGTTGGTGAATCGTACGGTTATACAGAGTCGAGACAAATGTGTGTGTTGCAACTGTAGTACAATTAAATTCATTGTTGTATTTACATAGTTACTTCAGATCACAATAGTATTTCAAGGGATTGCATGAATCTCAATAAAAGTTAGCAACTTGATTAAATACAAGTATATGTTCGTGCTAGTTGTCACAATCCATACGTGCGATAGTATAGTTTGATGCTTGTGTTTATTATCGTAATTTATACTTGCGTTAATATAACTTTTGTAAAGGTTCCTTGGATCTGTGTATAGTCCAAGAGATTCATTTGTATCTGTGTTTTATTTTGTATTAATATTTCATTTATTCATGTATTGTAAATGGTTGTGAGTGTAATTGTAGGTTGAACGCATGCGTTATTGTGTTGATACATCATTATTTTTCATTAATAATTTATTTCATAAATTTATATTTTCTTTCACATATTGTGTTTGTGTTGTTCATTTAATCAACCATCCTCTCGGTAACAATTATGTTACAGTAGCCACTGATTCATTTTACATAGACATGAAACACAGCAGCGCAATGGCTAAATTCACAAATTCCGACGAAAGTTGGGGGTCATGGAGAATTAAGCGGGAAATGCTGCATAATTATTCCAAGTCAGCAGATGTTACGATTGAAGATAAATACTTGAAAAATAATCAGATATCATCACTATCTAATGCACCGCAAATATCTGATCCAATATGTCGATATAAAACAGTTTATTTAAACGGCTGTGCCGGGTCAGGAAAGACGACTCTTGCGATTGAATTATTTCGTGGGAAATCAAACATGATTGTGCATTGAACCTGTTTCTATTGATTTATTACGGAGAATCGTGATAAAAGGTGCACCAAAGTCTTGTGAACTTGATCCAATTCCGACACAACTGCTGCTTGAGTGCTTAGATCCAATATTGCCTTCATTAACTGATGTTTTTAATATCTCTCTCTCATCGGGTGAATTCCCACCATTTTTCAAAACTGGCATCGTAAAGCCACTGCTGAAGAAACCGACACTGGACAATAACGATTTAAAAACTACCGGCCAGTTTCGAATTTCACATTCATATAAAAAAAATCTTAGAAAATGTTTTTCTTACTTATCTTGTATCTCATTTGAATTTAAAGAATCTTTTTAGCAATGTACAGTCTGCATATTGCCCTTGCGACAGTACGGAAATTACTCTTCTGAAAGTATTTAGTGACATTCTATACGCTTTGAATAGTGGAAAGATTACAGTCCCCACTATCCTAGATTTATCTGCAGTATTTGACACAATAGACCATGACATTTTACTTCACCGTCTCCAGCATGTATTTGTCATTCAGAATATGGCCATACAGTGGTTCAAGTCCTACTTAGTCAGCAGGACAGGTAACGTACTCGTTGATAAGATCGTTGAGTGTTTTCCTTAGCTCGGTTATTTTATGAAATAACTGAGAAATACTTAATACGATAGTTCTCTGGTTCCGTTGCGTGTATAATCCTCTTTATGGATTACAAAGTCACGAATTTCTTGATTAAAATATTCCATATATTCTATAATCTTCTTAAATGCTAACATGTTTCGATAATCTGCTCTTTTAGGTCATCATAATGCTGTTGTGGATTACCCACAAAAAATTCCTGAATTTATTAAATATGAGAGTGAGTTCATAAATAATTATGTATGCAAAAAAATTAAAATACTCATCTCAGAGAACCAGGTCATTTTGGCGTGTTGGACTCGAAGATTTGTTAAAAAATCTTAACGAATTACCATAATAAATAAAATAAACCATCAGACATTTTTTTTTCTGTACTCTGGTTGTGTTAAGAAAAGAAACATCTGTGGTTAAATCATTTCGATTGGCTCATGTGGTCGTTGATAAGGTGCTATTTTAGGCTATCCTATCACTATTCTGATTGATAGCTCCATATAATCTACAAAAAACAGTTGAAACCGATTACACGATTATATCAAAGTCGGTAATACGCCTGTGATGTTTTTTTTTTTGTTTTCACCTGATACACGTCAATGAGATTTTTAGATTAGTTTGTAAATTAAACACTCGATCATATCGATACTGATGGACATTCGGTATACTATTCACTTAATTCAGTTACAAATTCTTCATGCCATTTAATTGAAACCGTTGCTAAATTACCAATATCAGGAGGTCGGACTAAATGGTTTGGTGGACCCTATATATATTATTGCATTTACACTGCCAACGCCTGCAAATGAATTTGATGACATTCGGAGCTGTAACGGCGAAATTAGGGTTGATCTATAGATACCATGGACCTCAGTAGTAATTTAAACAAAAATGTTCTTTTGAGGTGTTTAGTTGAAAGACCCATGTAGAATCGAGACCAAAGTCCTGATATTTTCTTTATGCGGTATTTCAATCACATCAAGCTTTTCAGCGATAGCAAGAAAATCACTAACAATATAATCATGCGTTTGTGTAATGCTGTCAATGGATGTATTACTTTCTGCAAGTTTCAAGGTAACATTTGATGTCCTATCATTGTGTCACCGGATGTTTATACCGCGAGTGAATATTATCGAGCACAGTTGAATAAAAACAACTTCAGGTTTAATCGTACCACTTGAATCAATCACTGCTATGAAGTTTTTCGTTACTCCATTAACATTAACTATACTATCGTTCAAGGAAAGATTAATCGCTTTTAATTTCCACCCGTTTGTCTTAAACTTCGACTATTTAGTTTGGATCCACACTTGCAAGATTTTACAATTCTGAAATTTCATCCTCGAATAAACAATTATACTTTGGTTGCCGATAGTTCACCAGTGAGTTGTTTGTCGAAATGGATCTCCCGTATATCATTCATTATATTTTATGATCTCACTAAAAAGTGATTACTCGAAATTTTAAGTGGGATTTAAGGCAACAAAATGTTAAGTGGAGAAGCTACCTAAGTCGGAACATATTTTTGCTTCTGTCTTAATGTCGCAACTTTGACCAAAGTTTGATTGGTCTAAGGTATATTTGCCAATCCATGTGAGAAAGGAGGATAAGGCAAAACTGGCGTTAGCTATTCTCGATAGGATCTACCAATGATTGGTCATGTCATTCAGAGTCCAGAATGCAAACAGAGTGATCACAAGACTGATCGAAACGATGTTTTACCCTATGCTCAATAGGGCTGTTGACAATTTCATTGATAATTTCCTGCTAGCAACACAAACGTGGGGTGAACACTTATCTCTTCTAGTCGGTGTTTTGGAGCTTCTACGTTAGGAAGGAATGATGCCTTGTTCTTCCAAATGTTAAAGAATATGATTAAGTCTGACGCGGTTGATCGCCTTGCAGATCTATGCAAAGACTTCGTGTTTTGCAGGAACCTTTTGGTTCTCTTAGTCCGTGTGTAAAGCACATTTGCGTTTGGAACAAGTGTGGAGGAATAAAATACAGATTTTATTCTCAAGCGTAGGGGCGGTTCTCACGATTTAAGGAACAATAACTAGATTTCAAAAAGTATATGTTGTGCACTAAGGATAATAAATCCGTATCTTGCATGTTACAAAGGTCAGCTTTGCAAACAACGAGGTGTCAAAGCCAGATATATTACATGGTCGAAACATGATTTCCAGGTAAGTGACATGAATTTTCTCTTTTGGCGTCAAAAGGAACATCAAAGTTGAGTTGTAAATCCACACCTTCCGGGCAGGGAACATTGTTTGCTAATAATGAAAACCATGGATGAATCGATTATCCTTTCGGAATTTAGCAAGGCATGGTTACCATTGCGATCACAAGCTTAAATATATTATCTTCAGAACTTTACGTCTTTGGTCGCTAAACCAAATTGCAGAAAATATAAGTGAAGTTAAGCTTCTTCAATGTCATTCGGCATTGACAGGAAACTTTGTTATTCATGGAATAAGAAAGTAGCTTCAAAAATGAATAGTTTAGAAACCAGAGAAGCTGTATAGAACAGAGGGAGATACCCTAATGCAGTTGCTCCCGAGTCTGTTGGAGACGAGAAAAGTAGAGAACGGAGGCATAAGTTGTTGGAATGGAGGAAAATCGAAGTACCAGTTCAGTGAAAGCATAACACCAACGAGTCGAAACACAGAACAGGAGGAAAATCTATCAAACTTCGTCAAATTAAGAAATAGGCCGTCACTTGGTCGAGTGAAAGATGAGTGATAGGGTTTTAAATATTTAATTTTATTTGAGAAATAACAATCTGGTTTTAAATTTTATACATCGTTGTTTTTTTTTAATTTTGCTTTATGTGTATGCAGTAATTTAAGTGTTGGCATAGATGATTTATGGCTCAAATCTTTGCATCACTCGATCACTACTCCAGTTTCTAACAAAAACGATTCAGGGTGGGTCTTCAGGAATAAATAAAAATAACACTGGGCGCATCACCACCTCAACTAGTCGACGGGAACTATATATGTCGCTTATGTATATAGCTTGGTTTATATCGTATATGATTTATTCATTTACTCTTTGCTGGTAAATATTTTCATGTTCAGTTCTGACATAGACAGACAATACTTTCACCGTTTTCAAAGTAATATTCGGATTATGTATTAAGGAAACAACACCTCTCAAATGTGTCCTGAAAACATGCTTTTGTTTATTCTTTTTTCAAGATATGAATTATTCATGCATCGATAGTTTCAGTATTAGTAAGTGTTAAGTAAATAAAATATTGTTTGTGAATATTGAAATCATGTCAGATAAGTGAAATCAAGTTATAATGTAGCTCTGTTGAAACGCGATAGAAAATGGTAGAATATAACATTTAGACATACATTACACATTGCTGAGTGCAAACATTAATGCTACAAAAGCGCTTCTGAATAGAATCATAAGAAGTCGTTCTGAATAAATATTTTGGACATGGTAACTGCTTTTTGATTCAATTCATTATTGCTAATAATCGCTAATGTTGCAGTTAGTTTAGTTTAGTTTAGAATGATTTATACTGCTAACGTTCAGAGTTCCACATTCGATTCGTATTATTAGATTCGTTCAATACTTACAAATGCGAAGTAGAGCCAGATATGCCCGGTTATTTAGAGTTTAGTTGATACAAACGCATTCCACAAATATTAATATAAAATGATATCATCATTTACACAAGCATAATTGTTACGACTTGTGAGTGTGTGTGTGTGTGTGTGTTCGTTTTCGTGTTATTTTACAAACCTTGCCATTGATTTAACAAATAAAAAACAATCCAGAATAATCATGTGTACAGCCTGAAAGTATAATTACCAAATATTGAATAAACGAGTTAACATAATGTTTCTTTACATATCCATAGACGTTTAAATATTGAATATCACTTTAAACAATAGATCTTCATTTCAGTTGCAAAACGTTCAGATTAGGCTATTGTCTGACGAGATGTATCTACATTACGTGAACTGCGGATGGTTATGAGTCATCGATCGACCCACCGATAAGTTCACTACACTGTTTGCTAATCTTAATGTATCTCTCTCTCTCTCATTCTCTCTCTCTCTCGATATATATATATATATATATATATATATATATATATATATATATATATATATTTATATATATTCTCCCCCACATATCAATCACATTTATATTCATTTAATAGATTTGGCGTTCTAGCGGCAATAAAATATATTGTGAAAAACTCTACATTAGCTCACAAAGTAAAAATCGTTTTAAAACATCTTTTAATACTCTACTTATGAAAACAACATAGCCTTTTTAATACCCGTTCATTTATATAATACTACCAGGATCAATGAAAAGCACAAATTCCCATTCACTTTGGAAGTCTTTATTGACGTCATCGAAAAAGAGGAACACAAGAAGTTTAGGAATTAAGTATCATCATGCGTGACTTTAAAATATACTTTCTGCATAGAGATAATAAACTATCACTTGTTATGACGTACCTATAGCATACAAAATCAATAACGGTCCCTGTTATTGAAATGATCGTGACTTAGATCAATATTTAGGACAATTATAGGCAGCGAAACAATGAAAGACTGATGATATATTCCTATTTGTTATGAATGATATTATTAATATTATTATTATTATTATTATTATTATTATTATTACTTTTTGTATTATTGTAATAAACAAGTATCTTTTCAAAATCTGGAAAGATATCAGAGTATACATTTTGTGGAGGTAGTATTAATGCCATTTTGCGTTTGAACCATTTTCATGCATAATAACAATGCAATAAATAATCTTCCAACAAAACAAAATATTGATGTATTGAACCAGCATATATGTGAACAGTTCGTATTTTTTTATTTGTGTTCACCCTCCTTTGCAAAGCTTTGCATTTTTAGTAGTAAAATATGCTGCCGCATATATACATACAACATCAACAGATCCATGGCACGTGATTTTCATCATGAAACATTATGTAAATATTTATATATAGCATGAAGGCATTGATCTGGAAACCATAACATACATGCGGCTGCTTTTTAGTTTCGCATTTCTATTTCTTGCCCCAAGGATGACTAGGAAGCCACCATCTCTTCTCTAAGTTTCGTGGAGCCTCTAGGACCCCGCTGCAAGCGAGAGTAAGACAAATTAGCATTTAGCAGCTATTTCATGAAAGATTATATGTATGTATGTATGTATGTATGTATGTATGTATGTATGTATGTATGTATGTATGTATGTGTGTGTGTGTGTGTGTGTGTGTGTGTGTGTGTGTGTGTGTGTGTGTGTGTGTGTGTGTGTGCGTGCGTGCGTGCGTGCGTGCGTGCGTGCGTGCGTGCGTGCGTGTGTGTATGTATGTATGTATGTATGTACGTCATAGGATGATATTGGATTGTATACTTACTCGTTTCTGTCTAATTTTCCCTCTTCTAAGGCTCGTGCAAATGCATCTAGAAGAGCCCCATCACCTTCGAGATTTGCATACCTTTTTTGAAGATCTTGATACAAGCAAATGTGAAAGAAATCATTTTTTAAAAACAGTCGTAGAACAAAAAAAATAAAAAGGAACATATCACATTCAATAATGCAATTATTTATTTATATTTACCACGGCACGTGAAGGGCATTATATTTTACGTTGCATATATAAAGCTTCGCATTTTACAGTGGATATAGCTAATTGACCCTTGATAAACATACATGTCGAGTAATAGTATATCACAAAATAACATCGACATGAGGGCAGAATGAAGAATAATATAATCTGCCCATGGATTAAACTAACCAGAAATCGTATATAAAAAATATATATGAAGAAACATATTTCACAGTTAAAAAGTAGTTCTGAAACATAAAGGGTGAGTTTATAACTTTAATACTTTGCGATCTTGCTTTTGATTAGGCTGACAAAAAAGTCTATGCAATACATTACTTTTCCATCTTTCGCCTTTATCATCTTAGTAACATTTATCAATGTATACAAACGCAGAAACGGTAACGAATACTGCGTCACAATCTATCGAACTAAAGAATGAAACGTGCATGAACTTCTTATGTCAGCACAATGTAGCGTATATGTGATGTGTAGAAGGAGCAGAAACATACTACAGTTTTGGAAAGTTCAGTATATTCTCGAGAGTCTTAAACGGAATAAATATTAAAACAATATGGCACATACTATTTGCATGGACTGCATTGCTCAGATTATGGGCCAATATATAACAAATAGATATGTTAATATATAAGAACGCCTACATAGCGGTGATATATGACTGTTGAAACTTAAAAAGCAATTATGAATCTACATCAGTAATATTACTTATTCAACACAATATATTTAGAACACGGTGGTCTAAGGCACTCTTCGTTACAGATCACTGCCATCTCACCTGTCTGCGAGGTTTGACTCTCAGGTTCGGCCAATGTGGGTACGTGATAGAGCTTGCTAGTAGCTTCTCTCTCGTGGGCTGTGAGATCTTTCCGGGGGATTTTCCGGTTTCTTCCTACACCATTAATACTGGCCGCAACGTATAGCCTTTTTAGGTACTGAAAAATGGCGTTAAATCCTACAAAAACAACATATTAGCACACATTTTAGAGGATTTTTATCTTATTTTTTTGAGATGATCCTCGAGTCATTGTGGCATATTTTATTAGAGCAAAACACGATTTTGTATTTTTTGACTTTTGACGCACTCGAATGTAACCGTGACTAAACAACATTGTTTCATGCTAAGGACGAGAATTTTCATTCTTTGCATCAAATTGTCGAGGTGTGTAACAGGTGCCCTAATGATCAATGCATTCCAGGTAGACGACACAATTTCTGTCACGGGTTATGAACGCAGTAGACACTACTTCCATGCATCCTCTTAACGATATACGCGTACGTTTGCCGCTTATCCAAGTGAACAATTATTGTATTAGCAAATGACGAAATTTAGAAATTACTTTTTAAGAACAGAAAGCTATATACTTACAAGTATATACAGGCATATGCACACAGAGAAGCAAAAAAAAAACATACCGATTCTTCAATAAATAAATACGTAAATGAATAAATAAATACAGCAGTTAAAAAGCGAGCACAACAATTATAAAAAGTCATCAGCAAAATTCTCGCTACATTTGTACTTATTGTTAATTGTTTCTCCCTGTAGTCATTATGTGAATGCATTGGTTTACATTGAAAGATGAAATATGCACTAACATAGATACATTAGCCTAAGAGTAAGTGTGGAACGTGATAAATATACAATTATAGATTCCATTTCCATTTGCACACGAAACGATTTGAAAAGGAATGTATCCCATTAGCTCAAAACTGTACTAAGGAAATAAAGGTTTAAATCTAGATAAAGTAGAAACGAATAATATATATATGTTATTTTTCTTGATACAGGCAAAGCCATCAAAAATAGAAAATATCTGTTTTCAAACATCGTTTAAACCATTAATTATGAACTACTAATTACAATTGTTGCTTGTAAATATTGTGACATTTTTGTCTGATGGTGGCAATGTATACACACACATATATATATATATCTATATATAAATATATATATATATATATATATATATATATATATATATATATATATATATATATATATATATATATATATATATATATAGAGAGAGAGAGAGAGAGAGAGAGAGAGAGAGAGAGAGAGAGAGAGAGTGCATCTAGGTACATCTCCTTGGAGAAGGCCAAATTCCTAAAACGAATGAAAAGATGCTAAAACGAACGAGAGTTTTAAAAGAAAATTATATGAATTGAATATCGAAACGGATGAATTAGTTAATACATAAATACCTCTAGAAAAGGTGATGGCAAACAAGGAAAACAACAGCAACCCAACAGCGAAAGTCCTCATTCTTAGACACTGTATTTGATCTCTATTCTGATTATTAGCTCTATTGATAGGCTTGTGTGGAGCCGCAATTTATATCTATCCTCATTCGCCATGGTCAACATATTGACCAATAGAAATATTAGGAGGTGTAAATAATTGAACTGGAAAAAGCGAGAAACCATACAAACGGCAGGATCTGAAACGAATAATTGTGAAAGGATAAGTTCAGGAATATATCAGAAGAAAGAATACATTAGTGTCACGTCAAAGCTTCCTCTAGACGCTTGACCAAACAATATGTGTGGAATTCATGGTAGAAAAGGGATAAAAAATATGAAGATATATAAATGTTATGGGAAATCAATTGGTCAGATGGACCTCGCTGACAGGTATACATGACGACGGACAGACAAAAGTGGTAATGGGTAACTTACAAAAATATGTACTCTAATAAATTCACGTGTGACACTAAATGGTTCAATTTGCGCCACAACATAATTGGTAATTGTTTGATATTTTGATATCACGTGACTGTTAGACTTCTTATGTGATGGACATATTGGTTGCAAAATTTAGGTAATCAAGTGCTGTGCAATGCAGATGGTCAATATTAGATTTGTTAGATCAAATTTCAGTATTAGATCTAATTTCATCCGAAGTGTGATTGTGTCTCTTGCCTTTTAAGAGATCAAATATATAACGAATATATTATATATACATTTCATTAAGGTGAAGAAATCCATCAATTCGATGGAAATTTGAGTCAGACACTACACCCATTTCATATGTCATAATATTTACAATTGAGTTGGAATGTTTCGAAACAACTTGGAGGTCTGTATTACTTTGTACTGTCAGCAGGAAGGCTGTACAGTTCATTTTTATGTCAAAATAACGGTTATTGTAATTCATTAATTTATGTTCTCACGTGGTGAAAAAATTACATCAGCGCTACGAGTGTATACTCGGGAGGCTGTACAGACTATTTTTATAGAGCCCTTATTTTGACAAAAAAACAGTTACATTCGGTCCATCATTTTGTTAAAATTTTTTACATCCGCCTGTTGAGTATATCCTCGTGGGCTGCGTTTAATTAACTGTATATTTTACAATATACATAATGACAAATGTTTAAGAATTGTATTATACTAGATTGGCCAGAGAGCGATTGGCTAAAATTAAAAAAAATATTCCAGTACGAGACAATTTATAAGAAAAACTTTAACGGCGACAAAATTCTCATGTTGACTTTGTAACTAGTACAGGACAGTTATATAAACCTGTTACTACGGCCACTGGAAAGGCTGCTACGGCTACTGAGCAAGCCGAAACTACGGCCATTAATAAGGCTGCTACGGCTACTGAACGAGCTATGTTCGGAGATATTACCGATGACTCAGATAGAAAAGAGGTATTCTTCCGATGTTAAAACAGGTAGCTGAAGCTAAGCCACAACCATACTGAAATTGTTACCACACCGGTGAGGGAAAATATTGAATTAATGACAACATTTCTGGATGGTGTAATTAAACATCTCAGAGATTAAGCAAGATGATTTACCTCGTTTAATTTTTATGAGTTTGTCACAAAAAGATAAACTTTTAGAAAAATAATATGTTGCCATAAACAATGTTTCTTTTATTATCTGAATATATCGTGTATATTACAATTAAAAACAAGCCAGACATTTTTGATCCTAAATTCGATAAATTTATTAAATAAATTGTAAAACTTAATAAAGAATATAGATTACCACCTCAACAACCACCGCCGCCATATTCACCTGCTGAGACACCTGAAATTAAGGATACAATTTTAGAAAGATTAAGGTTTGGATTTAAGAAATCCTTGGAGGGATTTTCTCAGAATGTAATTCCTTCTCGAAGTCATGGTAGTGCTTGTATACCCTGTCCAGATAAAATCATCGGTGATGTATCCAGATTGGAAGTTCTCATCGGGAGGAAACGAGCTGGAAATAATTCTCTTGAAACCATTAAAGAGGCCGCAATATCTTTCAGCCATTATTTCAAGGTTGTGTAATATATATTTGTTTATATTTAGCTCTCATCGATGAAATCATAGACGATTAGTGCATCGATTAAATGTTTGAGAAAAACAGACATCATATAAGATTATTATACATAACCAACGACGGCAACTGGTCAGAGTTATAAATTCAAGATTACCTGTGCATACAGTACACTACGGAACGGACTCCGTGATATTATAAGTGGTTTATTTAATAGAATTGCTCCTAAGGCGATACTACTTGCCAAACAAATATCGATGAAAGCAATTGGGTTTATTCGTGTTATAGCTACTAGCGCTGTTGGTGATGTCGCTGTTAAAGCGTTTTCTACGGTTAAATATAGATTAACAAGATTAATACATAAACCCCGACCGGTCCAACCTGTACAATTACCAGTTACTGAGATTATGCTAGCGAGTGTCGGTAAGGTATTTAATCAGCTCGCGAATAAGAAACTATACAAGCTGGGTGAAGCATCTGACAAACAACAACAGAGAAATATTATAGCGAGTATGATAGCGGGTAGTGGCCTTCGTTTTAGAAAATGAACAATTATTATAAAATGTTGGAAGAGATATCTGATACTGCGTTTGATATAAGTGCACCGGTACAAAGGGATACATCTCTATGTAATTTTCAAACTTATTTTATGCGACGCAAAGATTCCAAACGCACGGGGTAGAATTGAATTTTAATTTCAGGATACTAGTAAATATTTTATCCCCTCCGAGTGATACATTGAGACTGAAGGTCGACATTCAAAAGCTGATGGCACCGGTTACAATATAGGTGATTGAGTTAGATATGTCAACAGTGGCATCGTGGCGTTGTTCAACAGTGCAGATATTTTATCGCTGGAAGGAAAAATAAAACAATTTACGTTGTCATCTCAACTATTATCCTAGATTTAGTAACATATTCAGATAATTAAGCAAAAACAGTTGGATCATCTATGATGTTTGTAAAGGATTCAACGGATGAATCAGGAATCCAAATGTAACGATGAACGCTGCCGGTGATGCAATTGCATCTATGAACGGAAATTATAACCTGAGATTCGCAACACGTAGATATAAGTTAAATGACAACAAGGAGTGTTCCTGTGTGATTCCTCTCTCGCATACATTTTTGATTTTGCCGTGATGGTAAAAAAGTTATATTCGGTGCAAAATATACAATTGTATTGAATAGAAAAGGTGATGACAATATGGAAAGATCCCGGAAAAACTATCATTGTGGATGCCAACAATGACTCCTTCGATTTTTCACGAACAAAGATTGGGCTCTTTTATAAAATCAGGTGGTAAATCATTGTTATCAATGCTATCAGTGACAACGAGTAGTACCTCTGGTAGCGCCGCTGGGTTGTGTTCGATCGATGTTATTCTCAGTGATAAGGTAATGTTACTCGAAGGTGCTGACGGACGGAGGAGAGTTGTTGATGCTTCAGTAGAAAATATGTAACGCTTTCAAAAAGACATGTAAAATTTAGCTCAATACGTTAATGTCACATTGACTCCTGGTGAATCAAAGAAATTACAGTAAAAAAAAATCTACCACGTGTGGCGCAAAAATAACTTTAAAGCATGAACAGATCGCTAGTGGTGGACCAAACAGACTATCATTGACAAAAATGGAACTTAGTCATTTTAGTAAGGCGTTAAAAGCAAACACAGGAGTTCAATTGGAAGTTCCACCTTCTTCGCTTAGCAATATGAAAAAATAAGGACGTACATTTCCTTTACTCGCCGCGATTTCAGCGATACTTGCTGCCACGTCTCCAATATTGCTAAAACTTTCGCGTCTAGAGCTGTTGGTACCTCCGTTGGCATTGCATTGAAGAAAAGGATACAAACAATTAAAAGGTCTGAGACTCCCCGGAACATATCTGGGGCGATCCATTTACGAGTCAGGTCTAAGACACCAGGCACTTACCCGAGTTAGGTTTGTCCCCGAGGGAAATTTTCATTTAGGTATCCGTGTTAAAGATCCCTGTTTGGTAATCAACGTTGCCCACACAGATATTAACCGATCCTCCGATATGTGACCGAGAAGCTTTTAATGTGTTAATCGCGATCTCAAAATCATCATCGCCACCTCATGAACCATGCACGAATACACCAGCGATAACTGTTTTTAAAGAGATCTTTAACGTATAATGTTGGATATTTGAGGAAGATCTCTCTCACGTGGAGGAACAACCAAACGAGTTCTGCTCTAAAAAAAAAACAAACTTATATCTAAATCTTTATCAAAAACAGTAGATATCGTAGAAGTATCACCGCATGAGATAGTTGTGTTTCAAGACCGCCAAGGTAAACTAAAAATGAATAATGTTTCTCTGAAAGATATTTTAGTTAAACTTAACGGGGTAACTGAAAATGCAATCACTGGAGTTTCTTTTTTCGACGGTGATAGATAAATTACCAGTGTTAAGATCCGATTATGACAACCACATAAATCGATTTAACCGATTACATAAAAGTATTTTTAAAAGTATTGAAAAGCCGGTCAATGATTTTTGTTTGGAATTCCACCGGGGATCCCATTAAAACTCTGCAATGTAAAATCCATGAATGATAGACTAAGAACGATGCGATCCAAGTGTGATATTCCTTCTGGTAAATATGCTGGTCTTCGTAGAAATGTAAGAAAGGTCGATGATACCATTGATGACGTTTTTGGTAAACAACCAGTAAAACTCGCAAAGATTAATAACAAACTCATCGAAATCGATGCGATTAATCAGCGACTAGATGTTGTCAGATCTGATTGCTGACAAAAAAAATCCATCACCGAGATTAAACAAAAACATGATACTATCAAAGATGATTTCTCTAATATCACCGCACGATTAGATAAAATTAAAAATCCCTTCTACAAAAAATATCAATAACGTATACACCATACAACACGAATCCTTCGCTTGGACACCTACAAACATTATTATTGTTATCACCGCGGAGATCAAAGCTATATATAGATTAAACTTATTATCGCCGACAAAATTTAATATATCATCGAGTTCCTCCTCCGGAGTAAATAATATTATCGGCAGCGGTAATAAATAGGGCTCAACTGAACAGTTTATGATAATGTCCACATATAAAAATTTAGCTTGGGTATCAATCACATGGTATGTAGATTTGTAGCCGATTTAAATAAACAACTTAATAAATAATATGACCACAATGACAACAGCATCGTTGCAAACATCGCAACAGTATCGATATGACCTAGTCAAAGAGCTTCAAACTAAACTCAAGTCGCTCACTTATGAGTATCAAACAAACATAAAAAATATCGAAGAAGAATCACCGGTATCGATGTTATCGTGTACTCGTTTTCAGGTGTAATCGCAGGGGCCAGTGCAATATTATCGACGTTTACAATGATCGCTACGGTGGTTGTTCAAATTTGTATATCAGTGAGGACAACAACAGCGGAGGTGATAACAATAATAAATAAAAAATATCATCATGTAGTCAGCGTAAGTTAGATGATTACGTTCTTAAATTTCATACGGTATCAACCGCGTACTCGAAATTACCCGCGATGATACCATCTGCGCTCGATGACAATATAATATCCGATGATGAGTTCTCGTCGATGGTACGTGTTTATGACTCGACGATGTCAAAATTAGAAAAAAACATATAGAAGCTAATGGCAATAATGTCACAGACATCACCGCAAGAATTACATCAACGAATTGTCGAGAATACCACACCGATAAAAAACATCGTTGAAATCAACCACGAGAAAGAAATTCAAACTCATTATTGAATTTCCAATTCCAATCACAGAAACGAAAATCGCGTAACCTCAGACGTGTTTCACAGCTGGCCCAAAATCATCAAAATCATTCGGTGGTAGAGCATTCAAGAACATCTTGGTGTTTGCAAACAAGATATCCCCGATGGGTCTTCTTACTGGCAAACAATATATCGTTCCAAAAGCAGTTATCAAATCGAGGATATCAACAATGAAATTCAGCGTAGGATAAAATATATTACAGGAGTAGAACCTATGACTGAGTTAACTGTTCATCAACCGACGTTGTCAGCCGTTATCGAGATAACTCTCCTTGGTACGTCGTAGATATATATAATTCTTCGATCAAGATGATATTAGGATGGCCTGAAAATTTACCAATGAGAAAATTACTACTCGAATTTAGCAATTTGCACAAACATATAATATACGCGAATTAGATATCTCAACATTTAGATTACCTACATATATGGTACCCTAACTAAAGACGAGCTTAACTGATACTATTGATTCGGGATGAATAAGGATAACAACGGGGGTTCTGGGAAATTTCTCAATGATGCACCTGTCCAACACATATATCTTACATACAGCAATTCCCCCAGATGGAACCGATAGACATGTGTCACCGCACAACTTGGACATATCATCGGTGTTCGCGATAAACCTTATATGTGATATCATCGATGGAAGCTACCACATGGATACAAAATTATCAAATAAAGCCGCGCAGGGATATATTCCACATACTTTTTCCCCTCAAGTACCCTGTGGAAGTTTAATCGTGCAAAGAGCGATTAACTCTGTATATTTAGCGTGTAATAATCCTTTAATAACGAAAATAGACTCATCGAACAAAATTGTACGAGATCAAGATTTACAGATCACCCTTGATGTAAAATCGTAGATTTCCATCTTAAAACTACTACTACTACTACTACTACTACTACTACTACTACTAATAATAATAATAATAATAATGTATGAGCACGCACGAGTATTTGTCTATGATAATAATCGACGTGAAGCCGCGATAAAAAAAATCATTCAAGGAAACCATTGTTGGAAATTTTGAACTCATCGTAGATGAATTCGGTAGTGAAACATTTCTCTTGACGGATCATTAAATGTAACAACTTGGACGTGATCATATCAATCTAATAAGTTGCAATCGTGATCATATAGTAAATTATGCCCATCTCTGGAACGTCTCGAGGAAATATTATCGTAAAATCCTTTGGATGGAAATCCTTTGGAAGAAAAACAATGATTGAAAATTATATTTTTCGAAAAACAATGATTGAAAGATATATTTTTTAAAAAATTCGATGCGTACTGTCTAATGAATGTTGCTAAAATATGCTCTTGGCATCATATTACCTCGCATTGTGACATCTAAATTTGATGAAGATATTACTATTTTCAAAAGAATATGTCTCGGTAGATTTAATTGGTCTTAATGTGTACATGACTATGTCTTGGTAGATTTAATTGGTCGTAATGTTTACATCATTATGTCTTGGTAGATTTAATTGGTCTTAATGTGTACATGAGTATGTCTTGGTAGATTTAATTGGTCCTAATGTGTACATGAGTATGTCTTGGTATATTTAATTGGTCTTAATGTGTACATGAGTATGTCTTGGTAGATTTCATTGGTCTTAATGTGTACATGGTTATGTTTTCGTAGATTTAATTGGTCTTAATGTGTACATAATTATGTCTTGGTAGATTTAATTGGTCTTAATGTGTACATGAGATGAGTAACAACGTCTACTTAACTTGCAATACAAGTCATATCCGATATTCCATATCCATTGCATTTGTCCCCCAAAACACACACACTTACACAAACACACACAACCGCAAAATATCTTCTATGCCATTCATCTGCAGATGTCACTTTGTTTTATGTCTAATTATAAACTTAAACTTGTTCGAAGAAACAAAATTATTTTTGACAAATGTTTTTTTTTGTTTGTATTCAATGTCGTATAACGTATATGTTCTCAATATCTAGCTGATGGCGATGTTGATATCATATTTATATGTATGTACCAGTGGTTCTTGAAAGCCGAAACTAATAAATAACTTAATTTCTACATTAAAATTTTATATCATTTATGACATCTTCACCCAGTTCGCTATCATCGTAGTTCAATAGCATATATCAAACAGCGAAAACGATTTTACTTTCAGAAGATCCGGAGGCATGGTGCAGGGGATGTTTACTATATAGACATTGTTATTGTTAAGTTCATTTTTACTTGATCCTCCCTGACTTTACATTTAAGCTTCAAGGACTCTACTACTAATAGACAAATATCGTTCCACCTCAAAGACTAAAGAATAGAGAAGAGGTGATAACTATTGTCTTTTTTGTGTGGGAATCGTCTTTTTTCGTACCTAATTATGCTCTTTCTCGCTCTCTCTCTATCTTTCTCTCTCTCTCTCTCTCTCTCACACACACACACACACACGCACACATACATACATACATACATACATACATACATACATACATACATACATACATACATACATACATACATACATACATACATACATACATACATAAATATAAACATACAATAATTTTCAGGAACCCA
The DNA here is from genome assembly GCA_030141615.1 of Unio pictorum. Lineage (NCBI taxonomy): Eukaryota > Metazoa > Mollusca > Bivalvia > Unionida > Unionidae > Unio > Unio pictorum. Next base: position 859,405 of record JARLTB010000057.1, read on the forward strand.
AATATTCAACGAGTTGTATATCAAACTTTTGTGTGCTAGCGAAATGAATGGAATGAACGATTTTTACACAACTCAATCCAGTGTGTTGACTAAAACATTGTAGTTCTAAATTATTTGCGAGTTATCGCAATAGCCTTTGCACATGATAGGTTGCATCCTCTATTTTCCGAGTTTAATATAACTTAATATAAATGTTTAGGTTAGATTTTATAAGTTTGTCTTTCATATGATAATTTGTATTTGACCTACATATTCATCAAATGAGTGTAAGACACTTATGGTTTAAACGTGGAAGAAGTTGTTTAGTGAATAAAAAAGCAGGGTTAGTTAAGTACCTAAAACATGAGGGCTTTTAATATTGCAAGGTCTGTCCTATTTCCCTGATCAATTTTAAAATAGGAAGAAATAAACAAATAACAACGAATTTAGCATAGTATAACACGTGTCTCCCTTCTAACCACACAAACATGAATGCCGTATAATCATTTCAGACGACGGCAAAATGTTATCATTGGTATTGTGAACATTGAATTACAAATCCAGAGAACATGACATTTACGGAGTGACGGATTCGTGTTGGTTACTTGACTTAAGTTTTTAATATCTCTTTTAGTCTACTGACATTGCCGTGTTCCTTTTCTTATGCGGGAGAGAGAGACGGAAAGATCAATGATACGATGAAATCGTGTCCATAAGTAAATTAGATGATATGGATTATTTAATATATTTCATGTCATTTTATTACATTGCTAATTATTATTAAGTGTCCATTTATCAAAGATGTAGACACACAATTGAAGCGATTCTAATGCAGAAATATATTTTAATGTCAAATGATTTTTTTTGTAAAGATTTATGCATGTGCCATGAACAGATCACATTTTAATACATACATATCTGATAGAGAAATTTTAATTACTACTCTACCGACACTCGAACTCTTTTGACCAAATTATATTTCCTGACCTTCACGCACCATGTCCTTCAACCCAAACATACAAATACATGAAAGAAAATGAAGTATAGAGCAAAATAGCCGATGGAGGCGTTCGCACGTAGCCGACACACTTGAATACTGAAATTATTAATTTTCATATACGTATGCATTCAGGTGTTATAACGTAGTCCGGCTAAAATGTATACAAACGATTGATAGAAGCAATACAAATCTAAATGTCGGTGGTGATACCAGTATTAGTGTACCCATTGCTATGTATATACTTTGATAGAGGTGAACAAATGTCTTAGCAACGTTGCCTCGATAATAATAGTGTGCTATATTTTACAATTCTATTAATATGTTTATGCTAACTCTGTCTTCAAATTCAATATAACTCATTGGATTTAAGGACTGTATATGTCCATGGTCAATAGAAAAACACGCATATGTAATTATAAATGACTATGAACAGTAAGTTTCGTTAATTATAACCAAATTTTCGTATCGCCACAGTATATGTCATCTGTTAGATTTCACTGGCGGACTCCATTTCAACATACCTCTCTGGCCTCAGCCGTGTGTACACACCTGCATCATACTTAGACTCCTCGTCGTACAATTGTATGCTCATTATTCCCACATTGAAAACGGATTCATATGGACAACGTTTTTTTGTTGCATACCAGGACCCAGCAACGTCGAACGAAATGCACATTGAAGTAACTTACAAAGACACTGTGATTCTTTGCAATTGTGCACTTATACCCCACCTTTTAGGGCTACACTAAAAAACTGAATCACCTAATAATGTCTCCTACCTTAATTTTGTTTAGCATTGTTTTATGTTTTCTAAATGCATGTTGTTTGTCCTTTTCTTTATTTAGGTAAACATATGAATATATATGCCGTATAGCGTTTAGATCCTCAACAGATTAGGCACTATACAATGTCATTATTTATTATTATTATTATTATTATTATTATTATTATTATTATTTCTAGCGGGCTTTGCAATACCGTTTGTTTCTTTGATTTTGGTAAAGTGATTCAGCTTGTTGGTTACATTGTTAGAAGTATATGGTCAAAACGTAACAGGTATAGGAAGCAAACCCAACAAGGTTTAACAAATAGTTTTAAAACATTTTTATATGATAATTATGACTGAAAACGTGACGGTCTTATATGGTGAATTCATACTAATTCATATAATTGTCTAAAAAGTCCAACATTAAAGAAAGTTTCTTTATACTTTTCAATATCAGAAAGGAACTTGTCCTCCATCAACCGTGACAATGTCAGGACGGCGCTTTCCGGAATGAGGCTGAGTAGTTCCAAATAGTTCAGGATAAATATTAAAGCCGGAGAAATGAGCACTTTTTCACTGAACAGTCTGATTTTTTTTTTAAAATTCTCTCTTTCAACGAGTATAGCACAAAACACGTATATGGATCTCTAACAGGTACGAAATAAGTGCGAATTACTCCAAACGTCGAGATCAATTTGATTGCTTATTGTATATCATATAGTCTGACTATAATTCGAAATTGACCTACGTGATGCATACACCATCCATTTCGCTTTTTATCAAACATATTCAAAAGACCTCGTGCAACCATAGGAAGTTGCTTAATTATTCTCTAAACATCGACATCCCTTCAGTCAGACATCAATAAACAAGATTAAGATTCGATTAAGATTATTAAGATTAGTATGAGTATTGTGAGCATATAAGCAAACGTCTATTTATAGATAATCCGCAAAATCATAATATTTAATATATTCCAGTCAATTAAATCAAACTGAACTAAATATATTTTTCCACCTTACAGCCAGGAAAACTATGTAGCAAATGTTTAAAACATATCCACAATCATAACAATATATACGATTTACATATGGCTGCTATTGGGGGGTGGGGTAATTATGAAGATATATTGTGTGAAGACGTCTCCTTGCAAGTGAGTCTGTAGAGCCATACAATCGAAACAAGTAAAAATGATTGAAGCCTGCCGACCAGGAAAGGGACAGGCCTGAAAATCTACCAAGAGTAGGAATAATCCCGGTTGTTGACAATAATACAGGAACATTAAAAGGCTCGTTCAAAGAGCTCAAAAATCTTGGGGTAACGAACTTGTGACGATACATATTTTAACAACAAGTACATTTTCTCTAATCATTTTGCCCTGTTCGCCCCTATGTCGATGGTATTCGATGACAATAGTGTCGACCCACTGGACGACCAAGGAAACGATTCAAATATATCACTCAGTCGGCGACACAGATAATGTTCTAGTCGATGGCATAGTCGACGACCCAGAACTAGCATCCAGCAGACGACCCAACAATACAGTTGGCATATTGGAGGAAGACCATGTTTACCAAAAAGCGACCCAGAAGGACAACACACTTGACAACTCGGCGACTAAGTCGACAAGACACAAGAAAGAAGAGAGTGTTTGTTAAACTAGAGTGGGGGTGGGCGTTGTGAAACGTAATGCCAAAGGATACTAACGTGTTAGGCACCCCCACCCAACAAATACAACATTGAATATATATATATATATATAAACCATATGTATTCATATATATATATATATATATATATATATACATATATATATATATATATATATATATATATATATATATATATATATATATATATATATATATATATATATATATAATATATATATATATATAGATACATATTAATACATATGGTTTATTTGCAAATACGTTTGGTCAATGGCTTATATTGAGAATGATGCAAACCAGATTTTAGAAAACGCATGCATAAAGAAGATTTGTGTTAACTCTGATTTTTTTATCTTCTCAAATGAATACATATTTAGTTTCATTGAATGTACATCTTTTTACATAATGTGTCAGACAAGAGTTAAATGTTTTAAATTTCAAGCAATATAGCCAATGGGATATAATGATGTCAATTCATGTTTGTCTCTGACTATTTTACCTATCGCATTCTCTGAATACAAGGATATTGACAATAGACACAACTGTGCTTCTCCGTGATAATACAATTTAGGCGTAAATGTATTTTGTTATTAGACTCAAGTGCGGATTAATAGGTATCTAAGTCGTTAGTATGCACGAACAATTAAATAACTACAGTAGTACCTTCAAACCAACGTTTTCCTCCATATTATTGTTACGGCTATTGGATTAAAATTATTTATTTTTTATTGTCACATCCAAAATTTGTCATATTGGGTTTTAAATTTATTAATTGGGAGATTATTCTAGAAAGTCTCTATGACCTATGTACTTTACGGGTGGAAACCAGATGTTGACCTCATTACCTCATTATCTGACCTTGCTTCAGATTGATAAACATGCCTTAAAAACAATTGGTTAATTTCAAGGACATCTTTATATTTTTAGTTATTGGGGACGGTCTTTCTTCTAGATCATTCTTTAAGTACGTGACTTGGTAAAGGTAGCTTTCTTTCTATTACCTTCCAGAACCACATAATAATTCCATTTTGTTTACGAGGGAATTGCATATATATATATATATATATATATATATATATATATATATATATATATATATATATATATATATATATATATATCTGTGTTTTGGAAGCTAACATTAGTAGAATCTGGGCTTTTATAAAGTTAATAGTTGTGTTTCTATGTTAGAGTGTTAATTTTAATTACCTTGTTCTGGACATTGTGTCAATTCATTGAAGCAAGATGAATTGTTTGGAAAAGAACCTGTGCTCATAATTTCATTTGGATGATAATAAAATAAGAACTGCATCACGTGACATTGTCAGCCATTTATGATTACATCGTCAAGATTCATACCTGGAACTTTTAGAAAATTTATTTATCAGAACTCTTGCAATTCCATTAGAGGATTAGTTTTGTGAATTCTATATTGGCTTAATGTTGGATATGAAAAAAATTGTACTTATTACATTCATTTTTAAAGATTTACAAGCTTGTTAGTTTTCACTCTTTCTGTGTTGCCATTATTCGAGCCTACGCACGTAACATTATGTAATTATGTATAACAGAAATTTCCCACAAATATTTCCCTATCATTGTCAACCATAGCCTATGAAGTGAAACATACATGCATGCATACATACATACATACATAAATACATACATACATACATACATACATACATACATACATACATACATACATACATACATACATACATACATACATACATACATACATACATACATACATACATACATATATATATGATATGATCATGTAGATACAATCAATGCCGTAATAATAAGGCCATATGGATACAAGGTTTCATATATGTTAATCAATCATCTTGTTTTAAACAGTCTGCTAATATATCCTTGCAAAACATCGATTGTCATGAAAGAAACATTATTTTTTGTGATAGAAGGTATTTATATAGTAGAGGAGGACAGTCATGATATGCTAGCAAACTGTATTCCTTAAACGTTTTGAATTGTATGTACAGGATATAAACCATGTTATATTATAAATTGTAACAAATAAACGAATAAATTAATATTTAGTTAGTGTTTTCACTTAGTGAAATCATTTATTTTTGTATTGGAACTACTAATATTGTACTTTAGCTTGTATTAGTAATTTGAGAGGCCCGACGCATGCTACATTTAGATCCAGAAAACTGCATTTTGTACTTTCTGTCGGTTTACTTCTGAAAAAATATATTAAGCAAATTCTTGTATAAAGACGCAGTCTGTTTCACCTATTCAAAATAGTTTGTGCCTTACTATAATGTCGATAAAATGAGAGATAATCGCCTTTCTCAGGGGTATGGATAAAAATACTACCTAGGTTATCATTCAATCTTCAGTAATTTCGAGATACTAGCATCTGCGTCAATGGCGCACTTATTGATCAAGTGGTAGATACACAGATTCACAAACAAAACAAAGCACAATACCACCGTCAAAGTCACCCCACCCAACCTCCACCTCGACAAAAAGCTTTGGTCATTAATTTACATTTACACTAAAATTATTTGCATATTTAGAGAGTGGTCGGTTGAGTTTGATATTTTATGTTGCAATAAATCAGTAGTATCACACAGTATAAAACATGTGACCCAATTCAAACATATACTTTACCAAAATTAACCCTTTTGTAGAAGTTAATTCAGTATTATTTTTTCTTCTTCTTCTTTTTCTTCTACTTCTTCTTCTTCTTCTTCTTCTTCTTCTTCTTCTTCTTCTTCTTCTTCTTCTTATTATTATTATTGCTATCATTATTATTATTATTATTTTTATTATTATTATTATTATTAATACTATAATTATTAGCGATATTATTAGCATTATTATTATCAACAAATATAGTAGTTACTGAAAAGTGGTTTTTGCGTGTAATATAAATGTTGTAGTTGATAATGTGGACGTTAAACAGAGGTAATTATTATAACAAATGGGAACAGTTGATTCCCCACAATTATAAATCGGTATCATTATTTACGACCAATACTTTGTTTACCAGTTGATGAATGTCTTGCCCTGGATAATACACTATTTTCATTTACTGCAAGGTTCATATCTAGCGATAATAATAAGCCTAATATTAATAGTAATTGCGATAATAATATTAATGCCATACATTAGATGCCGTAGCTGTACACGTGGCTGTAGTAAAAGAGGACGTACAAATTCAGTAAACTGAATATATAATATTGGTATTTGTTATAGTTACAGATCACATATAGTATAAATGGTTGTCGGAATATTTGTGAATGTGATATTTGAATCTTTGTCACCGCTATCAGTAGTAATGATGTTTATAATTTATGCAGAAAAAAGAGGAGAAGGACGGAAGATTTTGTGCAGAACGGCAAAAACAACAAATCAATGTAGTGTCAGTTTTAGGATAGATAATTGTTATAAGGCAACCCTCAGATCAGAACAGGACCATATAAGTTAATATAAGTTACCCCCCTTGAATTACTTTTTGCACTCCATGGCTCTCGTAAATGAACGGTTTCCTATCTACAATCCAATACAGGTCATAAAAGAATGTACATACATAAGTAGGCGTATCCAATATGGCAAAGTAAAATATGTGCAAAACGATATAACAGTGCTGTCATACATAACGAACCATTGGCTATTTATAATGTCATACGTAGCGACGCATGGGCTATTTCAGTATTGATATGATTCCTAAAACATCTCACTGTCCAAAGTATTGAGGTTTCCGGTATGTTTAAATAAAATGATCAGTTTCTGAAGAAGAAAACAATGTAATTTTATTGAACTTTGTGGCATTTATTACTAAACACTATGATATACATACATACATACATACAGACAGACAGACAGACAGACAGACAGACAGACAGACAGACAGACATACATACATACATACATACATACATACATACATACATACATACATACATACATGCATACATACATACATACATACATACATACTTTTACATGCGTTTGGATTTTAAGCTATTTGTTAGTTTGATAAAAGATATATGGGTGCTACCATAATTATTGGAGAGAGAAAAAATACTAACATACGAAAAACTACTTGTATATTTCTCACATAACCACATATCCATATTGTCCGAACCGTGACTCAGACCGACGCGGTTAGAGGTGAGATAACAGTAGTTGGTAAAATCCTGCTCTTTTTGTTCATACCCGTAGCCACCATACCTACCTACCTACCTGTCAACCTACATACCTACCTACCGACATACCTACCTACATGCATACTTGCATAACTACTCGTTGATAACAGTATGTTAACGTAGTACATGATATTATATAGCCCTGGTATAATGTATGGCCCTCTCAAACTATGTTTGTGTAAAAAAAAAAAAAAAAATTGACACATTGTAATATACGAAACCATATAAATCTGCCCTTATTTGTAATATAGACTACATGGAAGATTGACTTACTACATTGAATTTATATAAAACTGTTTCTGGATATATGCAAAGCTTGTCTGGCCTATATTTTCAAATTAAAGATCTTATTTGGAAACACTAGCCGCACCTGTCTAGATCAATGACTTGTACTCTGCCATTTGTGGACATGCATAATATCAATATGTTTACCTAACTCAAGACCATATTACTTCAATGTGTGTCATATTTTTAACTTTATATTATATTTGAAGTAATTCGCCGCCATTTACGTCATCATTGCCCTTACCAGTATCAATACAGATAGTAGCAACATCAGTTATAATAGCAGGCAAATTGTAAGTATTCATACTGACATGAACAATGGTAACGTGTCTACTGGTAGCATATAGTGGTAACACTAGTTGCAGTTTTGTCATGGAAGTAGAACTGGCAGTATCCCTGAAAGTAGCATAGTATTAGTAATTCTACAAACAGTATATAAAGAATTCAAATTATATGATGAATATAATTCAATTTCAAGTGCAGTGGATCCAGCAACGAATCACATATGTCATGGATTGATTTAGTACCACAGTTTGCGTGTTGCTCTGAACTTGCTTTAATTCCGTCTTTTATTTAGAGTCGTGAATATGCATATCATGCCAGATTGTTAACAGCTTTTTAGAGGTGATGGACCCGCATCAATTACATGCAGAAAAAGACACACTCGGGATTTTTGTATTCCTTACCGGCGAAATAATAAGGGTTCAATTGGATGCCGAGTTAAATACCAATAATATAATATTCGATGGGTTCAACGCAGGTATACTATTTTAGATGCATCCTAATTGGTAACTAATGTGATAAAATGATGGTGTTCAATTTATTTTTAAACATAAAATTTGTCATAAATGCTATGGGTGATCTAATTAATTTGACAAAATGAAAAATACTTTTTTTAATCTTAAAGACGAAAATGCAATGATTGCTACAAGAGATAAATGTTACTTTTTTCGGTTCTTTTCATACGTCGTACTGTTGCACATAGAAAAATGTTCATTATTGTATGACAAGGTGGACTTAAGATCGAGATTATCGATGTATTCACCTTTAACAAGACGTCGTTTGTGAGACGAGCTATTTCATTTAACATTCGATTACATATTACGTACAAAATGCTAAGACTCCTTTGGAATGTATAGTAACAGAAGTGCTTTAAAAATTGATACTTGGCTAGAATTATGAAATTCGTATCGAGCACTAATTACTTCAACCCCATGTTCATCAGAATAAATAACGAGGCTTATAATTCCTGACAAGTTGAAAAATAATAATATGTAGATATGCAAGTTTTTCCAGCATGCTGGTCCATGCGTTATGGAAAAATCTAAATGTGTATGGATGATTGAGTAGTTATGGGATACTCATAGTGCCATATACAAGTACAATAGCATCATTTACAGGTGCACTGTTTTCACAAAGAAATACTTAGTAACAATTGTAGATAGGTTAATTGATCGCTGCAGAACACCACACGATGCTTTTTTACACAACCGGCACAGCTTATATAACGCATCGTTGCGTCTAATAATAGTAGATTACATGTACACAGACCATGCTTTGTGACATATATCTGCGTAGATGCTAAATCAAATAATATTGAAATCATTTATTTGTAATTCGAGTTATGTAACATTTTAAGACACATGCATAACAATAATACAACTGTTAGAGGATGATAGTAATTGATATTCTAAGCTGAATTGACCATGAACATTTCATCTTGGCTTGTTTCTGATATGATACGAAGAGAAATATGTATAAAACATGAAAAAGAGTTATTTGTTAAGCATAAAATAACTGATAACAACCAAACTTTTACAGCTAGAGCTACATCGTTTAATATGAGAACATCTTTGAGGTAACAGTAGCATTTTACCCAAATTTTTTTACAATTTTGCGACATTATATCGAATACAAAATATTAAACTAATCTACTTAACAATTTTCTACTATGGTTCTTCATAGCTATCATACTAGCTAAACATAATGAGCAATTTTAGAGATGGCAAGATTTCAATATGTTATTTTTGGCAAGCAAATATAATTGAGCCGTACTTTAGCAAGCAAATACAACTGATTCCGGAATGGTGACCGCCATCGCTTAACTGCTCTAGATAGGCTCTTCCGATTTTGTGCTATATTTATGATATTTGTGCTTGTTCTATATCATCGTCTACATTATTGTGTTTCATCGTGCATTAGCTGTTCCGTTCGTATGAGTTAATTGATCTACTTGTTTCGGAAACGATAACAATTATATTTTTCTCATATGTTTTGTCCCAATGTTAAGACATCATTTGGTTTTTAATTAACCGCCGTCGCGTGACCGCGTACAATACGTCGGACCCTCATTAATTGGATTGGTTCTATATACTACGTTGTGCTCAAGACTGAACGAACTGGGAATACATTCATCTTTTCTTAAATGTAAACGGAAGGGATAAAATAAACGTTATTTCAAGGCTGGCCGGCGTAGAATATGAAGAACCATTCCATCAATCACCCCTCGCCCGTAACGGATAAACAACTTAAAAAATCGGCCGTTAATTTTAATACCCTGGTTCAAATTCCTCTTAAATCGTCAACCGTTGTGTCAACTGTCCCAGGGATACCACTACGTATTGCATTATTCAACGCTCAATCAGTAGGATCACCGGAAATGCACACAAACATTGTTAATTTTATCAACGACCATAATATCGAAGCTTTCTTCTGACAGGAACTTAGTTAAATTCGGCAGGTGATGAATGTAAGTGTGCGGATTTAACACCCAGCGTTTGCTCTATCAAGTCATTCCCACGCAAATCTCGCGGAGGTCGAATTGCTATAATTACAAAGAATTACATGGTCAAATACCTTAAGTACAACACAACCTTCAATTTCTGCAACACATCGTTTGAACTAGTCCAAACAACGCTCACACTGGAGCAAAGGTCAGTCCATTTTATCTGTCTGACTGAATCTGTATTTTTGGAGCAGTTTCGAAATCTTTTAGAGTATGGGAATTTGATAGGTGGCAACCGAATTATTCTTGGAGATTTCAACTTTCACTTTGACTGTCCTGGTAAACCATACTCGTCAAAACTCCTAGATTCCACTCATGTGTTCAATCTTAAACAGTCAGTTAACCAACGTACCCATTCAATTACAAATTTTTTATACCATTTGACTGACACCGATTCTAAATTACCAATATTAGGAGGTCAGACTAAATGGTTTGGTGGACCCCTTATCTATTATTGCATTTACACTACCAACGCTCCCTAATCAATTTGATGACGGCATTGACAGGAAACTTTGTTATTCATGGAATGAAAAAGTAGCTTCGAAAATGAATTATTTAGACGCCAAAGAAGTTGTATTGAACAGAGGGTTGATACCTTATTGCTGTCTGTCCCGAGTCTTTTGGAGACAAGAAATGTAGAGAACGGAGGCATAAGTTGTTGGAATAGAAAACAATGGAGTACCAGTTCAGTGAAAGCATAACACGAACGAGTCGAAACTCAGAATAGGCCTATTTCACATGATCGAGTAATAGGGTTTTAAATATTTTATTTTTTTGAGAAATGACTAGTGTTGAAGGTTTAATCATCGTTGTTTTTTTTAATTTCACTTTTTGTGTGTACAATAATTTAAGTATTGGCATCGTTGATTTATAGCTTGGAGCTTTGCCTCTCTCGATCACTACTCCAGTTTCTAACAAAAACAATTCAGGGTGGGTATTCAGGAATATATAAAAATAACACTGGGAGCACCACCACCTCAACTAGTCGATGGGAACCTATATATGTCGCTTATGTATATAACTTGGTTTATATCGTATATGATTTATTAATTTCCTCTTTGTTGGTAAATATTTTCATGTTCAATTTCGACATAGAGGGACTATACTATCATCGTTTTCAAAGTAATATTAGGATTAAGTATTAAGGAAAGAACTGCTCTCAAATGTGTTCTGAAAACATGCTTTCGTTTATTCTTTCTTCAAGATATGAATTATTCATGCTTCGATAGTTTCATTATTAGTAAGTGTTAAGTAAATAAAATATTTTTTTTAAATATTGAAATCATGTCAGATAAATGAAATCAAATTATTATGTAACTCTGTTGAGACGCGATAGACAATGGTTGAATATAACATTTAGACGGACATTACACATTGCTGAATGTAAACATTAATGCTACAAAAGCCAGATTTGTTCGGTTTTTGAGAGTTTAATTGATGCAAACGCATTCCTTAAATATTAATATAAAATCACATCATCATTTACACAAGCATAATTGTTATAACATGTGTGTGTGTTCGTTTTTTTGTGTTATTTTTTAAACCTGGCCATTGATTTAATAAAGAAAAAACAGTCCAGAATAATCATATGTACAACCTAAAAGTATAATATAAAGTATTGAATACACGAGTTAACATAATCTTTCTTTACATATCAATAAACGTTTAAATATTGACAATTCATTTTAAACTATAGATCTTCTTTACAAATCTTTCAGATTAGGCTATTGTCTGACGAACTGTATCTACATTAGGTGAACTGCGTGTGTTTATGAGTCATCGACTCACCGATACGTTCATTACACTGTTTGCTAATCTTAATTTATCTTGCCGATGGTGCTTCAGGTGTGGGTTCTACTTAATGAATTACAACATAGTATGTATTTAGCACAAATATCAACATATTATGGAAAGTAGCAGCTAAAAAAAACTTTTCCCAATTCCTGGTTTAGAGTCTCGATTCACAGTGACAGTTCTTTTATCCTTCAAGATTGGTTCAAATTTATCCCTGATAATCCAATCTCGGTTTTTCGAACGAATGAATCATCCGAAATTCAAACTAGAACCACCGTACCAACCACACCGCGGGGTGATTTTAATGAATTTTTCATTCAACACAGAGTAACTTTGTGTGGGGTATATTTGATGGTTGCAGTTTGAATGTTCAGTTTCATCATTCATAGACATCATTCGTTTAAAGTTATATGTAGTATTGTTTTGTGCTGTCCGAAATACAATTCGCCATAAACTCGAATTGGGAATTGTATAATCATTCATTGACATCATTCATTGTATATAATCCATTTATTATACAACCGCCATAAAAAAATCGAATAGGGGTTGTTTGTATATGTATATTATTAGTATTGTCCTGTGCTGTCCATACAATAGCCATAAAACTCGAATGGAATTGTGTATCTGTGTAAATGCGCTGTCCTTACAATTGCCATAAGACTCGAATGGAATTGTGTATATGTGTAAATGTACTGTCTATCATATATAATCGCAGAAGTTCCCTTGGCGTGAGTAAGATGATAAACATCTTACCACTAACGGGGTTCATATGCCATCGCATACTATCTCTGGACGTGCTAAGATGATCAAACACCTTAGCACGGACGGGGTTCATGTTTTGAAAAAATAGATACATTATTTGTATTAGAAATATATATAATTATATAATATGAATCCTGAAAATATCAATGAGACCGAAATATCAAATCTTAAATCTCAAAAATGCAATTGTCAGATTGTTTAAACTGTGACAGAATCCTCTTTGATTATCAAGATATGGAATTGTCTTCTATAAGTAACTAATATATATTGCCAAAGAAGTATGCATTGATATAAGAATCCAGAATTATATCCGTGACTCTCTTATATTCTGTAACGATATTAGTGTGTTTGTCCCGTTTTTTACCATCGTAGAAAGAGTAAGAAGAGGCAGGAATATGAGGTCAACCGAAGGTTAATTTAAAAAAAAAGAATATAAAGGCGCTAATTAAAAAAAATGAAAATTACCCGCTAGATACCTCTGGTTGTATAACTAACGATTTGACATGTATATAGCGTTAGTAACATTCTCGCTAAAAATGCTTCACTACATGGATAGATGCTGCAAATACACAATATACAGGTACAATTGCAAAGGTAATCAATACCGGCTTTGATCAATGAATGCATTTCTACAAGGAAGTAAATTGCCTATAGCAAAACTGAAAAATAATTTAGTAAATTGTTTTTTTTTGGGTCATTTTTGTGTGATTTTTCATAAATGCTTGTCTATTTTTTATTAATTTTTGCCGACCTGAGTCGGGTCAAATGGTCGATTCTCTCCAAATGAATTAAATAGACTCTTTCCATTTGAAATTTTCGATTTTCCAATTATTTTATGATGACAAAAACCACTGCATTGTACACTAATTGGAAAATTGTTTACAATTTCAATAATGGTAAACTAAGAATTAACTACTAGACTATCGAGAGAAAGGTTGGTCGCTATCAAAATGCATATACCAATATGCGACTCTGTCAGAAGTAACCTACATAATAAGTAGAGTCCTCAGACCGTTTTTCAGCCGGAACTGACGATTTGTTTAGACCAGTAACCACAGCAACGAAGAGGTTATATCAGCTACTGAGCGAGCTATATACGGAGATGTTCCTGAGAAAGGATCAAGGAAAGAAGTTCCTCGTCTTCCTGTACTTGAAAAATAGCAGGAAGATCCAAACAAACAAAAAAAAATCTTTAAAAACGCTTCCTGGTAATATAATAATTGCCGCAAGACAACAAGAACAACAAGTACGGCAACTTCAGGAAGAAATAGAACGATTAGGTGATATTGATATTAGATCCCAAACACCTGAACCACCTGAACAGCAACGTGGTACGGCAAGAGAAGATTATTCACCTGAAAATATATTTACGGCTGATGCGATAAATATAATTAGAAGAATCAGAATAGACTCTGAATTATTTAAATTTACTAAAGACACTTTTAAAAAAAAATAAGAGATACATATTTAAAAGACAAGTCTAAAAATTGTATAAAAGAAAGAGACATCTGGGCAAATAAAGTATTTTTTAGCAAACCGCGGTAAAACTAAAATAACAAAAGAAATAAGTCCTGCTTTTAATAATTTTCTAGCTGCAGTAGCAGGTGTCACACATCCACCACAGTATACCCAATTCCAGGTGAAATACAAATAATGGCAGAAGCTAATTCTGAAAAAGCTGCAACTGGTACAACTAACAAAATCGCCAGTGGATTTTCTGGGAGTGGGGTATCAGATAGTGGTCTTATTCAATGTCCTGGTAATATTCTCAGTGATATTGCACGACTATAAGTTCTCATAGGAGGGAAACGAGCTGGAAATAACTCAACGGAAATAGTTAATGAAGCAGTTGATATTTGTAGGCGGTTATTTCAAGGTGGTATCATGGATATCAATACATATCGAGATTTCATTAACGAGTTAGCAGAGCATGATTGTTATCACAGTGACTGAAAATCCTTTGGATTGTTCATTTCATGACTTCGTCGAAAATTCGAAGAATTTTGCGATTAGATAAATATAATTTAAATTAGAATGATTATACACTAGAACCGTGATAAACCAACCAGCGTCTATATAGTAAAATCACGATTTGCAGTTTATAGCGCGTACTATGGTGATGGTCTCGGTGATACCATTGCAGGGTTATTTGCAAGAATGGCTTCAAAAGTGGCGCCTCTAGCTAAACAATTATCAATGAAAGTCGTTAATGTTATTTGTGATAAGGGTATTAGCGCTGTTGGAGATCTTGCCGGGAAAGCATTTTCAGTCGCGAAGGATAAACTAACAGCGCTAGTTTGACGGCGAAGGAAACCACCAGCGATTCCATCATTGGGACCCCTACCATCTACAGCGATGATGCCTGCAAGTGTTAGCAAAATAATAAATAACGCAGTAAATAAAAAGAACTAGCGTCATTGGTAATCAACGACCAAAGCAAAGTCGCAAATATGATAGCCGGAAGTGGTTAAAAATCACGACGACGACTCTTTAGATCAACAAATATATAATAAAATTTTCAAACGGTGACCTGATCCAGCGTTTGATATGGACGCCTTAGTGTGCAAGGCTGATTCTGTACGCGATTATCAATACTATGCCAATCACGCAATACAACCATATAGTCGATCAAGAATCGAACTTCAAGTCCATGATTCCAGTACATACTTTATACCGTGTGAAGCGTTTATCGAAGTAGAAGCGGAACTTATACGAATAGATGATATAGAATATACACTTCCTTCCCAAGTCGGTTTTATCAATAATTGTATCATTGCGTTATTTGAGAGCGCAAAATATCTGATTGATGGAAAAGAGATCGAGTCGATAGACCGTGATTTTGATGTTGCCACAACAATAATCGAGTTAGCAAGATATTCCGATGATTATACAAGATTGGCAGGCCCTTCTATGATGTTTGCAAAGGATAATAGAAATACGGCTGGAGGAATCCTATTAGTTTTCAGACAACCACAAAATTGTGCTGCTAATCCCGTTAATAATAATGAAGTCGAGGATATGATTATAAGAGAGGATCCCGACTACAACCTAATAGCTGCAACACGTATGTCAATGTTGGGAGGGGTGCGTAGATTATTTTCATGCGCGATTCCATTGCATCATATATTTGGATTCTGCAGAAATGTTCGAAAAGTTATTTATCGAGCAAAGCACACAGTAGTGCTTGTGCAAAAGAATTCTGACGATGACGCAATATGGAGGATTCCAGCAAATCCGGATCCAGCACATATAGATGATGATGCCTGTAAAGTCGTTTTAACAAAACTATAATTGTGTTGACTCCATTAATCACCGCAGAAGAACGATTACTATCATGTATGGACCAAGGAGGAAAATCACTGATAAGTTGGCTAACAGTGACTACAGATGTCATTCAATCAACTATTAATGGGTTATTTACGTGGAACCTAGCATCGAAACAAGATGTTTCAGCTCAACGCATATATTTGTTGCGTTACAGGATACCGCACGAATTAGTAGACACAAATGCAGCCATATGATATTTGATCAACTTGGTATTACTGATATCTCACTGAGAATATACGGACAGCAAGAACCATCCGAGGATATACAACTTAATTACAGTGAAAACCATATTGTTCTTGTGCATCATCGGTTGTTGTCATATATAGAACGTGATCAAAATGTTGATACTGGTCTGCAAATATCACAGTTGGATTTTAAAAAATATTTATCCGATCTAATACTTTTCGTTAGAACTTCTTGATTTAACAAGACAATCTGTCTTTGATATACACTTTAGAGCTACTGTAGACATTATTATTATTGGTGCTGGTGATATTGCCAATTACAGAGCGGTTGCTGTTATTCCCAGCGACAAATCAATGCAACATTTCAATCGAAATATGAAGAACACGTCAAACAGTTTTCAATTTTTCGTAAAAACATCGTAGGTAAATTTCTTGGAACCACATTCGATAAACTCGACATAATACTCCCGAATATTAAAAACTCCATCGACGATCTTAAAGCCACCAGTAATGAAATACCCCCAATTAATCGGCGAATAGAAGCTATTCGCAAAGATATAAAAACAACCAACGATATTATCATGGATGATATGCCGAAGATGATAAAAATACTTGAAAAAACAAATATCCTTTATGAGATAACCAACAACGTAGTATACACGATTCAACATGGATCATTTGAGAGGACACCATCCACTAACACGCTAAGAATCACTGCAACCGTCAAGTGTATTTATCGATTAACACTAGTGACACCGAATCAATTTAATATTTCATCAACGATTTCATTTGGGGGCAACAATAAGATATCAATGATCATCGACAAGGATACAACTGAACAGTTCATGATAACAACGAATGATAATAATTTAGCTAGGGTTTCAGTAACATGGTATGTGGAAATCGTAGCGGATCTAAATAAACAACTAAATTGAAATCGTAAATGATTTGAAAATATAATGACATCACCGACGATACATACAGTATCTCAATACCGCTATGATCAGGTTAAAGAATTTCAAACTAAACTCAAAACACTCACTGAGGAGTATCAAACAAAAATAAAAAAATACCGACGATGAATCACCGCAGTTGATGTTACTGTGTACTGTGTGAATGGTGTAATCACCGGAGCTGGTATAATACTATCCTCGGTGACAATGATTGCTCCGGTAGTTTTACTAATTTTTTGTATATCCCAGGCGTCAACAATCGCAGGAATTATTTCGATTATAACAACAAAAAAACCCATCATGCAGCCAGCTTAAACTACAAGATTACTCAATTAAATTTCATGTTGTATCAACTGCGTACTCACAATTATCCTCAATGATATCGTCGTCGCTCGATGATACATTTATATCAGATAATGAGTTCTCAGCGATGGTAAGTATTTATGATTCCGCGATGTAAAAGTTAGAAATACAACAGGAATATAATAACAATGACACCACCGCAAGAACTATTTCAACTAATAGTAAAAAATACCGAACTGATTCAACAAAAAACGGAAACTACCTCACCGGTGAAGAGCAGCATGATCTCAATAACTTCAACCAATCCTGAATTCAGTGTGAATTTCCCTATTCCGATTCCTGTGAAAGAAAAAGCGCTTACGAGTGTATCACAGTTGGCCTAATATTAGGTCGGTAGCATTTGTCAGTCAACAACCGAATAATTTCTTGGTATTTGCGAGTAAGAATAAAGAAGACGGGACTCCAGACTGGAACGTTGTTTCGATACCATCTGAGTCCTACCAAATTGAACAAATTAATGCTGAATTACAACGCAGAATAAAATCCAATACTGGTAAAGAATCGAAAATCACTATAATAGTCCGTGAGCCAAAAGGTAAACTCGACAAACTCGCATTTTATTTCGTAGATATCTATAAGAGTTCTTTAAGAACAATACTGGGGTTTCCTGAAATACCACCTCGACAGGAACTACTTAATCCTGAACCACACAAATCTGATTATGTTACCGACAGGATAAAGCCCATTAATCCAGTAAAAAGCTATAACGAATACACCAGTTGGGATTTTTTCACTGGAATGATAGACGAGCGCAACTGAAGATATTACGCAACTCGACAAGATAAAATCACTGAAAATTTCACAGCGATGAATAATGATATTTCACTGTTGTTAATATCTCTTAAATCCGGCACAATCACCCAAGATGAATTATCAACGTCGTAGAAACATATAACAAACTCATCAATGACATGGAAATATTTCATTCGTAAATTATTCAAGAGGTATTAGGTGACAGTAATCCTAAAACGTGAACAGAGTTTGCGATAGTGTATAATATACGCATAGAAGATATTCCCACGCTCAAACTACACAGATATAATATCTCAGAACTACAAAAATCTCTCAATGATGCCATTACATTGGTTTCAAAAGAATACACGACGCATGGAAAAAAAACAGCACCACAACAAACAACTATCCTGACATATAAAAATGACTCAGACGGAACCGGTAGACATATCTCCCCGCTAAACGTAAATATATCCTCGGTGATTGCATTGAATTTAGTATGTGATTGTATCGAAGGAGATATCAAATAAATCTCGAGCGATCAAATCAAGCTCAGCAGGGATATATTTTATATTCATTTGCACCAACAGCTCCTCCATGATTTTTAATTACTGAGGATCCAACTAATTCAGTCTATATGCGATGTCATAATAATTCGTTAACGAGAATTAATTTCAAACTCACTGATCAGTCCCATAATCTAATTGATTTACGAGGTGAGGTTTAACAAATTAGTCTGTTTGTGAAATCCTAAATGATTTATATTGTTAACCATAGCAGCAGAGGGGGTGGGTGCTAACGACGTTGGCGTCCTAAATGGACGCTTTTCGAAGACACCTCAGTTTGCCAAATCGACGCTTCTATTAAGCATTTACGAGGAAGCCTCAGTTTGCCAATTCGACGCCTCTACAAGGTTGGTCTGCTCGACCTCTCTGATGCATAAGATGTTCAACGGATAAACCGTAAAATCCAAATGTTCCCTCTAAGATGAGCGCCTGAGCGATCGCTCACTATTTTCATTGGCGGCGCTCATAACTTTTCTCGTGTCGCTTGAAGAAGAGGTGCTTGGGTTTTAAAACAGAGTGGTTGACTGAATGCTATGTTGAAACGGATTTACCGCATGGCACCGGACAGCACGTGCTACTTGAAGAAATTTTTAATTACTCAGAAACTGATGGTGTTAAGTGCAAAATTTGCATGTAAGCGGAATGCAAAAGCGACTGGACATCAGGAAAAAAGTGGACCGATTGGAAAATTGATCATTTAAAACGGCTTTTGAGCCAAAAATCGCACATTGAAGCAGTCACGAAACTGAAAAACAAATGCAGAGGTCTGTTGAAAAACATGTTGATGGAATCGAAAGAAGATCGTGAAAACAGAAAAGAATTAGTTAATCGGCAACAAGCGACTCCTGATGAGGTAAAGATACTCATTGATAACGTTCTGCTTGCTGTTAAAATAAATTCTTCAATGCTATCGGTGCAGGCTATTCATGACCATGTTGCGAAATATGTAAAGATACCAGAAAGCTGGAGAAGCAAGAATTATGCTTTTGAATTTATTGAGTGTATAAATTCAACCATTAGGTCAGAAATATTATTGGAGATTAAAAATGCAGCTTATCATACCTTGATCGTGGACGAATCAACTGATATCTCGGTTTCCAAAATGTTAATTCTGTACATGAAATTTAGAAATGCCAATGATTCAGTCCATAAAACTGTATTCGCTGGAATTGTTAAATTAACAGCTTGTGATAGCTTGTCAATCCTTGGAGCCATTCAGAAATTTTATGCAGACAATGAATTAGATTTGAACAAGA
This sequence comes from Unio pictorum, assembly GCA_030141615.1. NCBI lineage: Eukaryota > Metazoa > Mollusca > Bivalvia > Unionida > Unionidae > Unio > Unio pictorum. Next base: position 880,018 of record JARLTB010000057.1, read on the forward strand.
TGGTCATGTTTACCTCTGATGGAGCCTCAGTTATGCTAGGTAAGCGGAGAGGGGTAGCAGCACTTCTTCGCCAGTTAATTCCACATTTGTCTGAACAACACTGTGTCGCACACAGAGAGGATTTGGGACTAGATGATGCATGGAAAGATATACCACTGATGAAGGAGATAGAAACTCTGCTGAGAACAGTTTACACAATTTTCTGCAGGTCATCTGTCAAGAAGGATAAATTTGAGGCCTTGGCCAAAGCTGCTGAAGCAGAAGTGATTGCATTCAGACCACTCAACGAAGTTCGGTGGTTATCCAGGCATTTTGCTGTCAATGCTTTGATTTTGAACTATGATATTTTAGTGGAATACTGTAGAAAACAGGTTGATGAGAATAATGACCCGGTCCATAAATACTGCTTACAGAAACTACAGAATCCAGAACACCATGTTGCAATTACAATATTGAATGATGTATTATCAGAATTAGGCGACTTGTGCAAACTTTTTCAAAGAAGTTTGCTGTCTACTGTAGAAGCCTTTCAGTTTGCAAAGGCAAAAATAAAGAAACTCAGATCACAGTATCTTAGAGAGAAACCTCACTACACTGAAAATGCCAGCCATTTGCTTTCATCATTTCAGCACCCAGTGAACACAAAGTCAATAATTAAGTTCATTCAGCAGACATGTGAACATTTGGATCATAGATTTCCAAATGAGGAATTACAAGATTGGGCAGTTTTTGACAAAGAATGTTTTACAACAGCTGTGAACTTAGAGGCTTATACATTTGGTCTTGAGGAGATGAAGAGAATTGGAAACCGATATCATGTTTTTCTGGAAAAAGACAACGAAACATTCCAGAAAGAACTTAGTAAGCAGTTTCCAGAATTTAAATTGATTGTTAATGAGAAATTGCAAACTGGAGCAGTTAAGACATTTGCAGATCTAGTTGCATTCACAAAACAGCAGGATCAACTTCAAGACTTATTTTCGCTTCTGGATATTTGCGGTACATTCCAGGTTTCAAGTGCGGACTGCGAAAGAGGATTCAGTCTGATGAACAACATAAAGACAAAAGCCAGAAATAGACTAGATGTTGAGCATCTGGACAATTCTGGACAATTTAATGAGAATAAAGCTCTTTTTAAATTCTGGACAAACTGTAAATGCTGAAAATGTCTACAATGTTTGGAAAACTGAAAAGAATCGAAGAGATTATTTGTGAAGAATGAAGAACTGATGATATTACATAATTAAAAAAACTTTAAGTGAATTGTTATTCTTCTAAGTTTTGAGTATTTAACCCTCCCACAATCTCACGGGCACTCGTCCTCGTGCCTGCTCATAAATTTGTGGAGTATGTAACTTGTCGCTCATGCATATATTTTTTTGCACACACCTCAACAATCCTTAGAGGGAACATTTATATATATATATATATATATATATATATATATATATATATATATATATATATATATAGATATAGATATATATATATGCATCAGATGTTTGGTAAGGATTCAACGGATAAACCATAAAATCCAAATGTAACGATGAACGCTGCCGGTGATGCAAATTGCATGTATGAACGGAAATTATAACCTGAGATTTGCAGCTCGTAGATATATGTTAAATGACAACGATGAGTGTTCTTGTGTGATTCCTCTCTCGCAAATATTTAGATTTTGACTTGATGTTAAAAAAGTTATATTCGGTGCAAAACATACAATTGTATAGAATAGAAAAGGTGTTGACAATGACGCAATATGGAGAGATCCAGAAATGATCCCGGCTTGGTAGTTTTTTCAAAACTATCATTGTGGATGCTAAGAATGACTCCTTCGATTTTACACGAACAACGATTGGGCTCTTTTATAAAATCAGGTGGTAAATCATTGTTATCATTGCAATCAGTGACGACGAGGAGTACCTCTGGTAGCGCCGCTGGGTTGTGTTCGATCGATGTTATTCTCAGTGATAAGGAAATGTTACTCGAAGGTGCTGGCGAAAGGAAGAGAGTTGTTGACGCGTCAGTAGAAAACATGGAACGCTTTCAAAAAGACATGTAACATTTAGCTCAATACGTTAATGTCACATTGACTCCTGGTCAATCAAAGAAATTACAGTCAAAAAACTCTACCACGTGTGGCGCAAAAATAACTTTAAAGCATGAACAGATCGCTAGTGGTGGACCAAACAGACTATCAGTGACGAAAATGGAACTTAATCATTTTAGTAAGGCGTTAAAAGCAAACACAGGAGATCAATTGGACGTTCCACCTTCTTCGCTTAGCAATATGATAAAATCAGGAGGTACATTTCCTTTACTCGCCGCGATTTCAGCGATACTTGCTGCCACGTCTCCACTGCTGGCATTGCATTCAAGAAAGCTACCGGAAAAGGATAAAAAAAGTAAAAGGTCTGAGACTCCCCGGAACATATCTGGGGAGATCCATTTTCGAGTCAGGTCTAAGACTCCAGGAACTTACCTAAGTTAGGTTTGTCCCCTATGTCAAATTTTGATTTAATCGCCGCGGTAAAATAATCCCCCCCAAAATATTTCAGAGGTGTTTTTATGAAAGATCAATTACCCACTCAGCCTTCACATCGAGAAACAGGAATAATTAATCACGATAATAAAACACCGGGCCTGGAACTCTCTTGGTCGCGTACGCGATACACCCGAAATCAATTATTTATTTTGACTCATATTGGATAGCGCCACCGAGGAAAATTTTCACTTAGGTATCCGTGCTAAAAATCCCTGTTTGGTAATCAACGTTACCCACACAGATATTAACTGATCCTCCGATATGTGACCGAGAAGATTTTAATATGTTAACCGCGATCTGAAAATCATCATCGCCACCTCATGAACCATGCACGAATACACCAGCGATAACTGTTTTTAAAGGGATATTTAAGGTATAATGTTGGATATTTGAGGAAGATCTCTCAGTGATAAGGCAATGTTACTAGAAGGTGCTGGTGGACAGAGGAGATTTGTTGACGCTTCAGTAGAAAACATGTAACGCTTTCAAAAAAACATGTAACATTTAGATGAATACGTTAATGTCAAATTGACTCCTGGTCAATCAAAGAAATTACATTCAAAAACCTCTACCACGTGTGGCGCAAAATTAACTTTAAGGCATGAACAGATCACTAGTGGTGGACCAAACAGACTATCATTGACGAAAATGGAAGTTAATCATTTTCGTAAGGCGCTAAAAGCAAACACAGGAGTTCAGTTGGAAGTTTAAGCTTCTTCGCTTAGCAATATGATAAACTCAGGAGGTACATTTTCTTTACTCGCCGCGATTTCAGCGATACTTGCTGCCTCGTCTCCACTGCTAAAACTTTCGCGCTTAGAGCTGTTGGATACCGCCGCTGGCATTGCATTGAAGACAACTACCGGACAAGGATACACAAAAGAAAAAGGTCTGAGACTCCTCGGAACATATCTGTGGCGATCCATTCAAGGGTCAGGTCTAAGATTCCAGGAACTTACCTGAGTTAGGTTTGTCACCTATGTCAAATTTTGATTTAATCGCCGCGGTAAAATAATCCCCAATAAAATATTTCAGAGGTGTTTTTATGAAAGATCAATTACCTACTAAGCCATCAAATCGAGAAACATGAATAATTAATCACGATAATAAAACACCGGGCCTGGAACTCACTTGGTCGCGTAAGCGATACACGCGAAATCACTTATTTATTTTGATTCGTATGGGTTAGCGCCACCGAGGGATTTTTCAAAAAGGTATCCGTGTTAAAGATCCCCGTTTGATAATCAACGTTGCCCACACAGATATTAACTGATCCTCCAATATGTGACCGAGTAGCTTTAATTGTGTTAACCGAGATCTCAAAATCACCATCGCCGTCTCATGAACCATGCACGAATACACCAGTGATAACTGGTTTACATACATACATACATACATACATACATACATACATACATACATACATACATACATACATACATACATACATACATATGAAATGATCATGTACATACAATCAATGCCGTAATAATAAGGCCATATGGATACAAGGTTTCATATATGTTAATCAATCATCTTGTTTTAAACAGTCTGCTAATATATCCCTGCATAAACATCGATTGTCATGTATGGAACATCACGTAAAGTGTTATCTATTTGTGATAGAAGGTATTTATATAGTGGAGGAGTACAGTCACGATATGCTAGCAAAATGTATTTCATAAACGTTTTGAATTGTATGTACAGGATATAAACCATGTTATATTATAATTTAAAACAAATAAACGAATAAATTAATATTTAGTTAGTGTTTTCACTTAGTGAAATCATTCATTTTTGTATTGGATCTACTAATATTGTACTTAAGCTTGTATTAGTACTTTGAGAGGCCCGACGCATGCTACATTTAGATCCAGAAAACTTCATTTAGCTCTCTGTTTCTTTACGTCTGAAAAAATATATTAGGTAAATTCTTTTATAAAGACGCAGTCTGTTTCACCTTTTCAAGATAGTTTGTGCCTTACTATCATGTCGATAAAATGAGAGATAATTGCCTTTCTCAGGGGTATGGATAGAAATACTACCTAGGTTATCATTCAATCTTCAGTAATTTCGAGACACTAGCATCTGCGTCAATAGCGCCCTCATTGATCGAGTGGTAGATACACAATTACACAAACAAAACAAAGCACAACACTACCGTCAAAGCCACCCCACCCACCTCCACCTGGACAAAAAGTTTTGGTCATTAATTTACATTTACACCAAAATTATTTGCATATTTAGAGAGTGGTCGGTTGAGTTTCATATTGTATGTTGCAATAATACAGTAGTATCACACAGTATTTAATATGTGACCCAATTCAAACATATACTTTACCAAGATTAACCCTTTTGTAGAAGTTAATTCAATATTTTTTTTCTTCTTCTTCTTCTTCTTCTTCTTTTTCTTCTGATTATTATTATTATTATTATTATTATTATTATTATTAGCGATATTATTAGGCATTATTATTATCATTTAATATAGTAATTCCTGAAGAAGTGCTTTCTATGTGTAATATAAATGATGTAGTTGATAATGTGGACGTTAAACAGAGGTAATTATTATTAAAAATGGGAACAGTTGTTTCCCCACAATTATAAATCGGTATCATTCTTTACGGCCAATTCTTTGTTTACCAGTTAAAGAATGTCTTGTCCTGGATAATACACTATTATTATTTACTGCAAGGTTCATATCTATCGATAATAATAAGCCTAATATTAATAGTAACTGCGATAATATTATTAATGCCATACATTAGTTGTCGTAGCTGTACACGTGTCTGTAGTAAAAGAGAACGTACAAATTCAGAAAACTGAATATATAATATTGGTATTTGTTATAGTTACAGATCACATATATTATAAATGGTTGTCGGAATATTTGTGAATGTGATATTTGAATCTTTGTCACCGCTATCAGTAGTAATGGTGTTTATAATTTATGCAGAAAGAAGCAAAAGAAAGAGGAGGAGGACGGAAGATTTTGTGCAGAACGGCAAAAAACAACAAATCAATGTAATGTCAGTTTTAGGAGAGATAATTGTTATAACGCAACCCTCAGATCAGAACAGGACCATATAAGTTACCCCCCTTGAATTGCTTTTCGCACTCCATGGCTCTAGTAAATGAATGGTTTCCTATCTACATTCCAATATAGGTCATAAAAGAATGTACATACATAAGTAAGCGTATCCAATATGGCAAAGGAAAACGTATACAAATCGATATAACAGTGATGTCATACACAACAAAGCATTGGCTATTTATAATGTCATACATAGCGAAGCATTGGCTATTTATAATGTCATACATAGCGAAGCATTGGCTATTTATAATGTCATACATAGCGAAGCATTGGCTATTTCAGTATTGATATGATTCCTAAAACATCTCACTGTCCAAAGTATTGAGGTTTCCGGTATGTTTAAATGAAATGATCAGTTTCTGAAGAAGAAAACAATGTAATTTTTTTTACCTTTGTGGCATTTATTACTCAACACTACGACATACATACATACATACATACATACATACATACATACATACATACATACATACATACATACATACATACATACATACATACATACATACATGCATACATTTTACATGCGTTTGGATTTCAAGCTATTTGTTAGCTTGATAAAAGATATATGGGTGCCACCATTATTATTGGAGAAAGACAAAAGACTAACATACGGAAGACTACTTGTATCTTTCTCACATAACCACATATCCATTTTGTCCGAACCGTGACTCAGACGGACGCGGATAGAGATGATATAACAGTAGTTGATACAATCCTGGTCTTTTTGTACATACCCGTAGCCACCATACCTATCTACCTACCAACCTACCTACCCATCTACCTACATACCTACCAACCTACATACCTACCTACATGCATACGTGCATAAAAACTCGTTGATAACATTATTTTAACGTAGTACATGATAGTATATAACCCTGGTATAATGTATGACCCTCTCAAACTATTTTAAAAAAAAAAAAAAATTTGAGACATTGCAATATACGGAACCATATAAAGCTGCCTTTATTTGTAATACAGACTACAAGGAAGATTGACTTACTACTTTGAATTTATATAAAACTGTTTCTGGATATATGCAAAGCTTGGCTGGCCAATATTTTCAGATTAAAGATCCTATTTGGAAACACAAGCCGCACCTGTCTAGATCAATGACTTATACTTCGCCATTTGTGAACATGCATTGTGTCACTACATTGATAAAAGTAATATCAATGTGTTTACCTAACTCAAGACCATATTACTTCAATATGTGTCATATTTTTAACTTTATATTATATTTGAAGTAATTTGCCGCCATTTACGTTATCAATGTCCGTACCAGCATCAAGACAGATAGTAGCGAGATCAGTATAATATCAGGCAAATTTCAAGTATTAATACCGACATGAGGAATAGCAATGTGTCTTCTGGTAGCATATAGTAATAACACTAGCTGCAGTTTTGTCATGGAAGTAGAACTGGCAGTAGCCCTAAAAGTATCATAGTATTAGTAATACTACAATCAGTATATAAAGAATTCAAATTATATGATGAATATTATTAATTTCAAGTGCAGTGGATCCAGCAACGAATCACATATGTCATTTATTGATTTAGTACCACAGTTTGCGTGCTGCTCTGAACTTGCGTTAATTCCGTATTTTATTTACAGTCAAGAAAAAGCATATTCTGCCACATTGTTAACAGCTTTTCAGAGGTGATGGACCCGCATCAAGCACATGCAGAAAAAGACACAATCGGGATTTCTGGATTCCTTCCCGGCGAAATAATATGGGTTCAATTGGATGCCGAGTTAAATACCAATAATATAATATTCGATGGGTTCAACGCAGGTATAATATTTCAAATACATCTTGATTGGTAAATAATGTGATAACATGATGGTGTTCAATTTATTTTTAAATGTAAAATTTATCCTAAATGCCATTGGTGATCTAATTAATTCGACAATGCTCATTTTAATCTTAAATATACAAAAATGCAATGATTGATACGAAAGATAATTGTTACTTTTTTCGGTTATTGTCAAGGTCTAATATTACTGTCGCACATAGAATAATTTTCATTATTGCATGATAAGGTGGACTTAAGATCGAGATTATCGATAGCAGCAGGGGGGGGGGGGGGCGAATCGGACCATTTGCCTGAGACATCATTTGCTCTAAATCTAGCAAACATCTCGAGATAATTAATTCGAATCCTTCTTTTTCAACCAAAAAAAAAAAGATTACTTGCTCGAAACATAGGTTTTTCTCAAATCATACTCAAATACTGTTTTCATCGTTTTGTTAAAATACGGTCTCAACGTGATGTCATCACCCCCCCCCCCCCCCCACCCCAGCTGCTATGGGTTAACCAAATATTTGATTAAGTCTTTAGGACGAAAATCATTTATTGCACAAAAAAACTAATCACTAAAACCTCATCTTGTAGATAAATCAAACTATTTGATTGGTCAGTGAGTCGGAAATTAATTCTCGTTAACGAATGATTATGGCATCGCATGTAGATAGGATTAATTGGGTTTTCAATTATTAGGAATCCTGGAGGAGCTGTTGGCGCAAACGAGTAAAGAATATATCCCTGCTGAGATTGATTGGATTACTCTAGATTAATTAGATAGCTTTCTTCGATTGCATCACATGTTCAATTGAGCGCAATCACTGCTAAAATATTCACATTGTGCGAAGCAATATGCCTACCGCCGCCATCTAGGTCATTATTATATTTAAGGATAGTTGAATCTTGTACTTGTAATACCTTGCTAACATTCCTAACAGATTCTTATAGTTCCTCAGCGTCGTATCCTGGAAACTTGAAATTACGCAGATCGGCTTCTGTGATATTGTAACCGGTTAGGAATCGTTGTTTATTGTCACTATTGTCATTAATTATTGTTTGAATAATTAGTTCATTGATATATCCCATGTCAGATACAAGCTGATTTAGTATTTCAACGTGTTTTCGCGATTTTGTTTGCCGTAGTTGTTCTAGTTGTGTTTTATGTAATTACTTAATTTCATTAAAATAACCAGTGATGTCAGTTAGCGTAAATGCGATAGTAACAGATGATTCAGCTGTTCTTTTAATGATAAAATCTCATTGCAACGTGTTTTTGTTGGTAAATATAAATATATCGGCGATTTTTCCTTTTTTTATATCATGTAAATTATCTCGATACATGGGATTGATTTCATGATATGATTGTACGTCTGTGGTTATGTCGGTGGTGGCTCCGGGTGGTTTTTCAGGCCATCCTAACACTGTTCTTAACGAGCTTTTATAGATATCTACAGCAGCGTATTCCTCTGTGCTTATTTCGATCGACGACGAGAGCGTCGATTCATGAACTTTACTAGCTATTTTTGATTCTTTTCCAGTGATTGATTTTGTTCTACGCTGAATTTCAGCATCGATTTGCTCAATTTGGTACGATAAGGTCGGTAACGAAACAGTTTCCAACGCTGGAGTACCATCGTCTTTATTCCACAAAAAACTTAACGAGTTATTGGGTTGCTGACCGCCATATGCAACCGATCTAATATTATGCCAGCTATGATATACTCGTAATTTTGCCAGCGCGATCTCGCGCACTGGGATCGGATAAGGGAAGTCCACACTAAATTGTGGGTTTGTTGATGTTATTGATATCATGCTTGTTCGTATCGGAGTGGTATTCTCCGCGATTCGTTGAAGCAGTTCGAGTGACATTATTGTTAACGCTGTCTTAAATTTCCAATTTCAACATTGCTGAGTTATACAACAGGGTTATCGCGGAAAATTCAACATCGGATATGAACGAATTATCTATCGACAGCGAGATGAACTCGGATAATTTCGAGTACGCGTCAAATACCACCCGGTACCGGGCTGTATAATCACTGAGTTTTTGTTGTTGCCGGGGAGATAGCAATTGGAACTGCAATCGGAGCCATCATAGTCACCGTCGACAAAATAACCCCGGCGCTGGCCATCACTCCGGACACCGAGTGCACGGTGATGTCGATGATTACTACGCTGCGTCGGTATTTTTTCATTTTTTCACGATAACGATCAGAAAGTGATTTCAAGTTCGCGGAAAACTCTTTCACGGTATCATATCGATATCGATATTGTGATACCTCTGGAACTATTATCAGTTCAATTGATTTCATCGATGTCATTGTTATTTTAAACCCGCTAGTGTTTTCAATTATTCGCCATCGTTATTGGATCCAGGGCAGGCCAGGTGGGTAGATGAGTTGGGTTGTCGTAGGTATGGTAGCTTCAGCCTGAAAAATCATATACAAGTTCTAAACAACAAGTTATTTTTGATCTAACGGTAGAACTATTAACCGCGACAACATTAAAGTGTTGACCGTTACTCCTGATAATTAACATCGCCGTGCCACCAGAGTAGGTTTTACCGCCCGCGATCATATTAAATTGATCGATATAGATCCACATTAGCCTGTAGATACCTTCGATCCCCGTTGGACTGTATATGTCATCGCCCCTCGCCTCGCCTCTCTTCCAGAGACCGGCGGACAGTGTAGTATGAAGGTCTCTTATCCAATCCATGGTTTCATGATCGACCGTATACAAGACATTTTTAATGCTTATGCGTGGATGCGGAATCTTTATGTTTTCAAAATTTTCTTTTAGTTTAAGAATATCATTGTAAATATCTTTGAGAGTCATCGTAGATGTAGCCGGGACACCAAAAACTTATGGACGACATTGTTAGTGGGTTTTTGTACCTTTTCAAAAAGTTGAAGAATATCATCGTAAATATAGAGATAACTTGCCTTGATTCTGGTAGGATCTATTACCTTCCTCGTGTCCCTGTTAGAAAAGAACGAAATTAGAGGGATTTCAAATCCATCGACAGTTTTAATTTAAGAATATTATTGTACATTTCGAGATAATTTGCTTTGACTTCGATATAATTCTTCATCCTCCCATCCCTCTTGCTAAAAAAGAATGAAATCAGAAGGTCGTTGATTCTAAGCCGTGCTTGTTCTTTAATATGCTGGTCGATGTTAGAAAATGTTGTCGTGATATCTTTAGGTTTACTGCCCTCAAAGAACTTATTAACAATTTCGCTGATCGGTTTTTGTTCGTCAATAGCTTTTTTAATTTCAGCGAGGGTCGGGTCTGTCAGAGATGTGGGTCCAAAGAACTTATTAACAATATTTCTGGTGGGTTTTTGTTCGTCAATAGCTTTTTTAACTTCAGCGAGGGTCGGGCCTGTCAGAGGTGTAATTTCAGATTCACGTGTTCTCCCCAAAAAAATATCCACGATGGTATTAAGTGTTGCTTGTCTCACCATAAACATATTAACATCTTTGAGAGTAGTCATCGTAGATGTAGTCAGGACACCGAATAAATTATTAGAGACGTAGGCATTGAGAGTATGCTTGCCAATAAACTCGCTAATTTCAACGAGGGTCGGGCCTGTGAGAGGTGTTGTTTTAGATTCGCGTGTTCTCCCTAAAAAATTATTCACGATGGTATTAAGTGTTGCTTGTCTCACCATAAACATATTAATATCGTTGAGAGTCATCGTAGATGTAGCCAGGACGCCGAAGAAATTATTACTCATTGTGAGTATGCCTGATAATAAACTCGCTAATTTCAGCGAGAGTCGAGTCTGCCACAAGTGGGGATCCAAAAAACTTACTAACGACATCGTTAGTGTTTTTTTTTGTACCTTTTCAATATTTTCTATTAGTTTAGAAATATCCGTGTAAATATCGATATAATTTGCTTTATGTCTGTCTGTATGTCTATGTCTCTGTTTAAAATCCTATGGGCCATCAACTGTAAATTTGTTGTAGTCTGAATTCATCCCGTTGTTTGCAATATATATGGATGAATTTGCCTCTATCAAGTAAATATAATATGCATCCTAAATATTTTTTCAGGTTTACCCTCTTCTAGGGTTGGTGGTTTAGAGTTACCGAGTGGTCTAAAAGGCTCACCGTTACGGATCATTAACATCTCACCTCTGTCTGGATGTGGTCGAGTTTCACATTCGGCAAGCGTGGATATGTTACTAACCTTGCCAATAGATTCTAAAAAAAAACCAAACAATCGAAGCACACATTTAGAGAGACTTGAATTTCGACTTGAGATCGCGCACTAGTAGTTTTAGTTTTAGTAGTTTTAGCTGACATTTAGTTTTAGTAGTTTTAGCTGACATTTATGATTGAATATCTCTAAACACTAAAACCTTACCACTCCCGTCAAAATTAGAAATATTCTCAAACTAATGGACAACATTTGCTGCGACAAAGCATCCCATCTACAAAATGTTTGCAACATTATATGAACCATTTCAATAATTATTCACACAAAGACTCTATTTATAGTACCATACTTGGAGAGAGTGTGAGAGAGACATTTTTATAATAATAATTATTATTATTAACTTTCGTTTATCATTTTAAGTTTCAAATAAGATTATCATATATCATTTAAATTTAAACTATTCCAGAAATAGACTTATCTACAATTTGCTTGGATTTGTTCATTTGAATTACGCATATTTATGTCAGAATAAATTGCCTTTAAGTAAAGGTAATAAACAAATACTTGAATCCTGGAATGTATTTATTACCAGAGTTTGCAGTTGTTACCGGATAAAATTTAAAATGACAAATTTATTCAATTACTAAGTTGTCGCTGGCTTTTGACCAACATGTTGGTTTGAAAGTATTAAAAGTGTATTCAAGGACTTTTTGGGTAGTATATTTGTGGTATATCAGGACATTAAAGACTATTAACAGTCATTAGGAATATTCGTGTTTTCTTGCACTTGCGATTTGGTAGTTAGGATTAATTTAGAGAATTTAGTTCACACTAATGTAAGGGTATATTGACATCGTACTTTATATGTTTTAAAGATATAAATAACTTGATGATTTACTTGAATTGCTTGCTTCATTTAGTTCTGTAAATTAGTTGTATACATAGAATCGTAAAGAAGAAAAACATGGCGATGAAACGAGTATTATAAAGTCGACATAATCTTGAACATGAAAATTCACTCAGTACGTTGCACAAAACCGTGTCCTTATTTGCATTATTTTTTAAACGACATTTTATGATGTTTTGTGATGCCAATTATAAACAGTTGCAAAAGTCTCAAAGCTAACACGATCAAACTACAATTGAGGCTTGTTTTAGATGTTCGCGATAAAATACATATATCGAATGACACCTCTAACAAATGAAAGAAAACTAAATCAGTAGTGTTTCAGCAAAATGAAATTGACTTTATTTATTTATGTTCTACTTTGCATGTCACGGATGAAGTCTTCGGGTGAGTGAAACAGAGAGATGGAGCGGGAATGAAGAAGGATTGAGGATATAGAACAGGCAAATTCGAAACAAAACTAGTTAAAGCAAGTTACACGACGAGACCAGACTTTTCATTGATTTAAAAGTACATGTGTACAATCAAATATTTTGTTTAGGCATAACTAATTAGCAAAGTATTTACCATTTCAATAAATCAGTATAAATTGAAGCAAAAAACAAAATCAGATTAAAATGCGATGCATTTAGATGTTTCTGACTGCTGTTCTATACCATTGAACATACATCAAATAAAGAACATATCTGAAAGCATATTGAGATGCGATTGATATTCCTACTACATGTCGTCGACATTGCACCATCTGGATGCACACCTATATTGGTAATGCTAATATGAAAACCTTCGTAAAACAGACACATTTACGTGTGCTTCAGCAAAAAATTGAGGACTGTACACTGTGACAAAGGTCGCCGGTTGAAATTAGAAATCATTGTTACAAGTATTTTCACTTATGAATGTGCGTGCATGAGTGTGCGACTAAATGTGTACGTGCGTATGAACAATACGGAACGCATGAAGGTTGTAGAGATGAAGAGTTTAGTTAAAATGGAAAGCACCGATTGTTAAATAATGTAAAATAATGAAAAAAAAATGTACAATATGATGAGAATGAAACCGGAAAATTACGATAGACTAATCTAAATAATTCAGATTAAGGAGTGGACGTTCTCAGGTGCAATGTGAATAAAATATGATATGAAAATCTGAAGTTACAAATACATACAATATTTTTTTATATAAATCTATGGAACACAATCTGCAGATTTAGACAAAGCAGCTTGGGAATCGGTATAAAAGAAAATATTTTTCTCACTAGACATTCGACCATTGCTGCTTATGTTAATTATGATTACTGTAATAAAATCAAAAGACATGAATAACTTTATGCAAAATATCGAAACAATTTTAAACCAAATTCGTAAGATTGTTGAGTATTTGCGATTTATTATTCGTTGCAAGAGCATTTTTGGAAAATGAACATGTGATCGCCGACTAGTATGTCTGTTTTTTTTCTATAATTGCTCTCATAATTGTAGTCATATTGCTATGATGTTAGTGTGGCAGTTTATAGTGACGTCTAACACTGGTGCATCATGCATCAGATATGTAACATCCTGTCTGAACCAGTTATGTTATCCTGACACATGGACGTACAATCCTAACACTAACATTTTAAATCTTAAAGATGAACGCTATGCGAGGTTGTTGCAGAGTATCATTTTTTATAAATCGATAGTAGTACTCGGCGGCGAATCGAACCCGAGAGATCCATAATAAATAAATATCAAGATATGTTAAAGATATAAACCAATTAACAGTTATGTTATTGAACCATTTATTTCGATATCGTCACACCTGACATTTTTAGATTACGTACTATTATAAGTTTCTCTTAATTTTATCTGTCCGTCCTCATATCTGTCTGTCAGCGAGGTCCATCTGAGCAATTTCGTTACCGTTCATTTGATATTCCAATTTATTTCATCCATTTTATTATCATTCATTACACGCGTAGTACATGCGTCTCGACTAAGCATTGATGTGCCACTCATTTGTTTTTTTTTTCTCTGGCATGTCCCGTGGCCCGGTATGATTCATTTTGATATATTCCTGACCTTCTCGTTTCAAACATTTGGTTTCAGATAAAGTTATTTGTATGGTTTCTTTTTCTTTCTAGCTCAATAGTTAACACCTCCCATTTGTTTGGTGAATGAGGATATATATATATATATATATATATATATATATATATATATATATATATATATATATATATAGCGGCTCCACACAAACCTATCAATGGAGCAAATAAACAGAATAGAGATCAAATTCAGTGTCTGAGGATGAGAAATCACGCCGTTATGTTGCTTCTTTTGTCCTTGTTTGCCGTCACTTTGTATAGAGGTATTTATTTATTAACTACTTCCAACGTCCATTTTGATATTCATTACCTATGTTTCTTTTTTTATAAGACTATCTGATGTTAGCATATTTTAAGTTGTTCAGTCGTTTTAGGAATTAGTCATTCTCTCACGAGATGTACCTAGACACTCCCAAGACAATTGTCAAATCACGTGGGAACTTGTAGAAAGACCATATGTACAGGCAATTACAATGAGTAGATAATAATTCATTACTTAAACGATGTGTGAAAACAGATCATTTCCTTTTCAATCCCTTCGCTTACATCAGAAACAAATATAGAGATAGTGTTTGTTTCTTCTATATTTAGAATCTAAATCTTTTTTCCTTAGTACAGTTTTGAGCTAAAATGAGATGCATTTATTTCATTTGCAAATGGAAATGGAATATAATTAGTTTATCTTTATCACGTTCAGCACTTCTAATTAAGCAAAAGCAATATTTTTCCCTTATCTGTGTCAGATTTGTATTCATCATATAAAGTAAAAGAAGATATGCATATAATGATTATTGAGAGTTATTATTAAATACAGGTGTAACGTTTTTGTCATTGTTGTATGTTTGCACAAATTCCGAACATGAGCTGATGTGTTTTTTTAAAATAGTTTTCATTGCATCATGTATTTATTTATTCATTCAGGTATTTATTTTTGCAAGAACCTGTATTTTTTTTATTTGTTTCTTTTTGTGCATATGCATGCATATACTTGTAAGCAAGAGTTTGCTGTTCTTACGAAGTAATTTACAATTTTTGGCATTAGCTAACTACAAAAAAAATCACTTTGGTAAGTGGCAAACATATACTTACATTGTGGAGAGGATACCTGGAAAAAGTGTTTACTGCGTGCATAACCAGTGCCCGAAATTGTGGCTTCTACCAGGAATGATATTACTTCAAGGGAACTAATGTTAACCTCGATTATATGATTCAAACATCTTGATCGTAGCGTGAAACAAAATGAAAAAAATGTTTGTTACTTCGTCATAAGTCATAACATAAAGATCGAGTGTTTCTCTGAAAAAATATGCAAGAATGTATCAAATATAATCTCAAACGTGTAAGATAAAACTGACCTAAAATGGGTGCTAATATGTCATACAAGTTGTAAATATATTACAGTTGGGTAATATGCAAGCATCCCGTCGAATACATAATATTACTGATATAGATTTATAATTGCTTTTATTCTTATTATATAAACAGTCATGTAATCACAGCAATGTAGTCGTTCTTATATATTTGGACTATGTTTTTGTTATATATTGCCTTATAATCTGATCTATGAAATCCATGCAATTTATAATATGCGACATATAGTTTTAATTAGAATTCCTCATAATACTGATTCCCGCAAATATACCAAATTTCATAAAACTATATTACGTCTATGCTCGTTTTACACATCAAATATAAGCTACTTTGTGCTCCCATAATTAATTCATACATGTTTCAGCACTATCATATCTGATTTTGTGTAAATTGATAAATGTTACTAAGATGATAAAGGCAACACATTGACAAATAATGCATTTTAGTCCCTTTTGGTCAGCAAAATAATAAGCTTTGTCGCAATGTGTATACGTACATTCGGACACTCACCCTTTATGTTCATAACTAGTTTCCAATTGCGAATATGATTTGTATGATTTACGATATGCTTTTCGATGAAGGATGATATTAATCAACTTGGCCAATTGCAGTATTGTCCGTTCTGCTTTCTTTTAGCTGTTATTCGGCAATGATGTTTCCCAAGGATAAATTTGGTATCTTAAATTAAAGTAGCCAAGTTGTACATATATTTATATAAAGCACGTACAATATGATTACCTTCCTATACAAGGGTAAATAGAAGAAAATAATTGTGTTATCGACTATGATATGTTCATGCTAATTGACTTTGTATATTGATTTCTTACTTGTATTATTTGCTGCAGACCTTCACAAAGGAATGCGAATCCTGAGGCTGATGAGGCTCTTTTAGAAATATTTGCAAGAGCCCTAGAAGAGGGCAAATTAGACAGCAACGAGTAAGTATACATTGCAATCTCGCCCTTTGGCGTATATAACATACATACATAAATGCATAAATACATACATACATACATACATACATACATACATACATACATACATACATACATACATACATACATACATACATACATACATACATACATACATACATACATGCATACATACATATAAATATCTAAATTGATATCTAGCTCAGAAATAGAAAGATGGCCACCTCTAACAAGTTTATTCAATATTTAATCATGAGGGAAGTAAATCATATCAATTAACAAAGCTGTATAATTTTAAGGCATTTGTTTATTTCGTTCGAACACTGGTCTTCTTATTCGTATGTATGAAATGTACTGATGATGAGTGCTAATCATTAACCATGACAGTGCTATGACAGCCTAAATGTACTTTAATTCCGAATATTCTCTCATTCTCTCCGGTTATCTGACTACATGGTTATCTAAGAGAAAATATATGCTTCTTATTCGTATATGTGACCAATATGCTGAGCGTGGTTGCCTGGAATGCAAATTTGAATGTGAGCATAACTGATATTTGTGTGTGATACTGCTTTTTTAGATATCATCATATTTTAGTAGACATGTACTGGAATATAATATTTTTTAATTCGACATAAGCCTGTATCTTTAACTATGCTGTCCTTATTAAATAATCTCTTAAAATAATAAGGTACTATATTCTTACTATTTCTTCTTCCAAAATGTATAAATCCACACATTCTTCCAACACAACCTAAGACTTTTACTTAATAATAAATCAAATAACCTACTCAGACAGGAGCTCAATCTTTGATGAAATAGTCACTAAATGCTCGCGGTTTATTCTCTCTCATGCAGTCAGGTCCAGGAGGCCAGACGAAACTTGATCAGGAGAATGTGGATTAATAAATCAATACCTCGTGGTCCATGTGGCAAAAGATAAGCATTCCTTAACGCAAAGACAACCACACGCCTGTTATGGTTTTGACCCTGATCTGTTGCTGATGTAATCTATACTTAGCACCATGCTTCACTAATATATAGTCTACGCTTTCCGAAGGAGGGTATACACAAATGGACAAAAACGAACTATTCACATATATGCCGGTTCATAACATCATTATTTATTTTGCCAAAATATTTTATATAATTTTTGTACATTGTCATATCCATTTAAAGGGATAAAGAACACAAACAAATGAAGAAACAACGAAGAATACAAAATGATATCGAAACAACTTCCACATATGGTCTTCTCAGATATATTCGACAGTTTGAAAATATAAATGCTTATACTACTACTAGTACTACTACAACTAATAATAATAATAATAAAACAGTTATAAGAAAGTGGAAGTTCTTTATCGAAAATACATATATATGAGATAATTCAACCTTGTAATTGCCAAAAACCATGTGCTTCTTGTTTTGCTGTCTACATCTCTGTCTATTGTACTAAAGTAAGTCAAGATCATTTCAAGGAAATAACAGGGAATATTATTGATATTGTACCAGTTGTGTACATCACAACAAATAATATGTCATTATTCCGATAGAGAAAATTTTTTGTAAAGTCATTTACAATAATATTTCATTCTTAAACGTATTGTAGTACCTCTTCCGATGTCGTCAATAAAGACATCCTAAATGAATGTGAACTTGTGTTTTTCGTCCAAGCAGTCTTCCATATTTAAACAGGGATGAAATGTGCCACATGGATATCATATATATACCTTTTTAACAATATACGTTATTGCCGGGAAAAAAGCTAACTATATACATCGACTATGAATGCGATGGTCATGTGGGTGAGGGAGAATATATTAGTATTTTCTTTAAACATGGAGAGAGAGAGAGAGAGAGAGAGAGAGAGAGAGAGAGAGAGAGAGAGAGAGAGACATATATGTACATGTGTTTATAGTCAGTCCCTTCAAATATAAACAACTTATATATATATGTATCAAAATTCGTATACGATGGGGAGAAAAGATTTGTTCGTAGTATCTTAAGAATTAAAGTTATTCAAAGTTTAGAATAAGATATGTACATACAGTAAAAAAGCTCGCTTCCAGTTTCAAACATCTCGAAATAGGTATTTCATGGAGTCCACCCCCAATGAGGGAGGCTATGGCTTAGAAACTTCGGTTCAGTGATACCAAAGTCTTTTACAAATTGTACTAACAACTGCCTCGCCAAGGGCTATACATTGAAAGCTTAATATTATGACTGGTTGTGCTGTTGCCTGGGTAATGTGACTGAGCTGGCATAATGTTAAATGTTTGCGGCAATACGCTTGCAATTAATATCAACTGGCACACCGCGGACATGGTAGCGTAATGATTGAACATGTTACAGCAACGTTTAACATCCAAAGTCAAACGTTGTTCACCTGCTACATTTCATAATATGTTGATAGTTGTGCTGAAGATATTATATGTTGTGATTCATTAAGTAGAACCCACACGTGAAACACCCTCTGCCAGATAAATTAGGATTAGCAAACAGTGTAGTGAACTTATCGGTGAGTCGATGACTCCTAAATACCCGCAGTTCGACTAATTTAGATACTGTACGTATGATAATAGCGTAAACTGAAAGTTTAGCACCTTAAAAAAAGTATTTTGTTGAAGATTATGTTTACCTGGTTAATCACTCCTCGTTATTTATTATATTAATCGGTACACATGATTTGTCTTGATTGTTTATTGTTTTTTAAAATAATGGCCTAGTTTGAATAATCACACATAAACTCGCAAGCATTTATACCCACACACTAACAAACACGCACACAAACACAGGAACTGAATCCACCATTCCGTGTCTCTCAAACGGGTTGAAAGTGCGAAAAACAATTCTTTTAAACCTAAACCGGTTTAATCAACTTACTAATTAGGGCTTGTGTCAACAATGATGTGGTTGTATATTTTTTTTTATACAAACTGACATGCGTTGGTATCAACTATGCTCGCAGTAACCGAATAAATCAGAACTTGTGCAAGATCATACTAAACTGTAGGACATCTGACTCTAATTGTTATTTATATGTATCAAACGAATCTAACTAATAATTCTAATATTTTTTAGAACACAGTCATCATTCCAAACAATTTTTAACATGATCGATTTTTTGCAATATTGACTGAAAGCAAAAACCAGTTACCGTGTGCAATCTATTTATACAAAACGAGCTTAATGATATGTATTTATTCATCAACGTTTTCATAAACATTAATAGTCGCATTCAACAATGTGTAATGACTAACTAAATGCTATATTTGACCTTTGTATACAGCTTCTTAAAAGAGCTTCATAGGAATTTGGTTTAATTTCTCGTACATCTTTTCAATATCGGAAGACAGTATTGTATATACTGATCGCTTAATAAATCTTAAACAAGCAATACACGATTCAGTATTCTCTTGAAATCATAAAAAACAAACGAAAGTATGTTTCATACAAAATTCAGAGCTAATGTGTCATTATTATGTAATACGATTGTTCCTCTCTTTGTCAAAGATGAAACCTTAGTCACTGTATCTCCGAATCGAACATGAAAATATTTACCAGCAAAGAGGATATTAATATATCATATACAATAACAATCAAGTTATATACATATGCTACATGTTGGGAATTCATTCAACTATTTTGGAGTGGGGTGCTCCCAGTATTTAAATGTTACAGAATATCCTCCCCCGATCGTATTTGTTAGAAATTTGAGTAGCGATATAGAGTTGTAAAGTTCCGAGCCACGAGTCAGCGATGCTAACAGTTAAAGTACTAAATAAACAATAGATGAAATTTAAATAAACAACAATTTGATACCATCCAATAACAAATACTCCTTTATCAAATGATATTCGATATATATCACTCAAATTTCACTGGACTAAATGACGACCTATTTCATTATCTTAAGTTGTGCGATAGATTTTCCTCTTGTCCTGTATTACTACTCATTTGTAGTATGCGTTATATGGAAAGGTATTTCAGTTCCCCTCCGTTCCATGAACGTATGTCTCCGTTCGCTACTTATCTCGTCTCCCAGACACTCTTGACCAGCTGCAACAGGGTATGTCCCTCTGACTCCTACAAATTTCCGGACCGTAAAGCTTTCTTTTCAAAGGTCATATGTAATTCCCCGAATAACAAACGATCCCACTTATTTCGAATGACGTCGGAGTATATGATCTGCCTGTACAATTGCAGCAATATGGTTCAACGACTACCAACGTTTTATTATGAAGACTCTAGATTTAAACTTTCGATTCTAACAGTTGCCACACCTTGCTCAATTCCGAGTAATCTCGACAGGGAAAAGCGTCCCCTTGTGTATTTGTAACACTTCAGCTTCCAGTCCTGTCTCGCATGTGTCTTAGGATACATCTGGTAGGTTGACAACCGCGTCAAATGTAATCCTGTCTGTTAGCGTTTGAAAAGCGTGCTCGCATGCATCTATCCAAAACGCTTTACCAAGGGCCCAGTTCCTGGACAGGTCAAAGAACGACACTGCAATTGTTACATTCCTCCGGTAAAACCCTCCCAATCCAAGAAAAGATCTCACCTCAGTTTTCGAGGTGGGCCGTGCGGCGTTTCCAAGCTGATACACTTTTACTTTTATGAGAAAAGTGCCTTGACTAAGGGTATTTCCTAAATAGTCCAAAGTTGTAAACCCCAGGTGACATTTGGAAGGATGAGACCGCAATCCTTCTATACGTTTCTTTGACTAGAAATATATCATCCATAAATTGAGGGCTCCGCTATCAGGCAAGGGCCCCATCAATTTCCGCTTCATTCTAGTGAAGATTTTGGGCGCATTGAGGATTCCGAATGGAATGACCAACCACTTGCAGGTCACAAAGAGTTTAGCAAAAGCGAAATCTGCTATCTTCTCCTTTGTGACAGTGGTTTGCCATTATCCCGTGGACAAATTAAGCTCTGAGAAAACATTTGCCTTCCCGAAAGAAGCGAAAAAAGTTGTTGGTTTACAAGCATTTCCACTGGAAATTTCGTCACCTGATTAAGTTTCCTGTAGTCTACACAGAACCGGTGTGTATCATCCTTCGCTAGGATCTGTACCAATACTATGCAGGAACGATTTCTCGCAGAACAATTATCTCCGTCTCCTCCCTTACGCCGTGTCGCTTTGCGTTGGGCAAGGGTTAGGGTTTTCGGTGGACTGGCCATTCGTCCACCAGCTTTAACCAGTACTCGACAAGCAACCATCTCCGGGGAATATCCGTAAAACGTAGCAATAGCCGGATAACAACGGCTATATCTCTTCTCTCTGTAATGCTGTCAACGTTGGGATGGACTCTACGTCCGAAGGACTCTTATTCCTCCTTTACGCTACTTGCCCTTTCCATGTCTCCTTCTGCATCCTTGTTGTTGATTGTGATTCCCGGTATAAGCTTAAGGAGATTGGCATGGTACAGCTTCTCCTTAGTGTTTATTCGTATTTAATCGGTTAAAACTCATAATTTCCACTCACTCAAAGAACAATGCAACTTATTGTGTTTTTGGGGCAACAGCAACAAGACCTTGTCGCCTACGTCATATTGGCTAGGTTTCGAGCGCATGTTTTAATACTTTGTTTGATGCGCCTTCGCTCGCTTGAGGTTCTTCCGTGCCAGTGAACAAACGTCCTACAGTTCGTATCGCAAATCCGCCAGGTACTTATATGTTATGATGAACACTGCCCTATAAATATTTATGAATTTCAGTATGCATTTTCATTTCTCTTATTGACTCAAAACATCAACAGTTGTAACATTTTGATTTGTATAAACGAAATAGGATGACAGTTTCGTTTAAAGAAGCATACAGGGTCCTATGGATTTCCGCTCATAAGGTAAAGATTGCCGACTCGCGGCAACGTCTTTAATAATATAATTTTTTATCGATGTCGCTGATTGGATGTAGAGAACAATTTCGACTGCTTCGGTAAAGCGCCCAATACATTTTCTATCACTTTTTGCAGTGCCTTAGCCACAGTCACACTTATGGTAAAATAGTGTCATGTATCCATTCAAATTTATTAACACATACTATGTTAGACACTAAGGGAGCAAATCATGATATACCCTTCAACATAATTTTTTTGGGTGAATTCATAACACATACGTTAAATTGTCTATTCAATTGTAACTGAGAAACAGTGGAGGAATAAATAATATCGTTAATATGGATTTATTCCATAGATGGGAAATACATTTAGAAACGTTTCCTGTAATATTTCACATGTATCCTTTTTTTAGCCATCTTTTAAACAAGATTGATTTCAGGAGCTATATTTCTGACAATATTCCCGTGCGTTAATATTTACTGACCGGGATCGATCATCACACAGGCAAATATTAAGTGAAAAATACTAAGTACTTTTTTATGCAGACTTTCAATTTCACAATACTGATACAATCTCGCATCGCTCTATATCGGATCCATCTTGTTTACTGAAATCCGAGTCCTGTGGTATTTTGACTCGTGAATCAATGGCACCTCGAGATTCAGATAACAATCCAAGCATTCCATGTCCGTAAAAAGAAATATATGATCACATATACGTCTTCAAAAAAAATGAAAAATATATGCACATAACTAACGTTTTATTACGTATAATTTAGAGTCAAAGTTTTTTGTTTTAAAAGATGCCTTTTTAAAATTATATACACATTATTTTTGCTGTCTTTACTGCATGAGTTTTTCTTTAACAGCTTTATGATGAGCGGAATCGAAATTTGGATGAAGACATAATGCTCCGTTGCAACATATGCTTAATGTATTACCATGGGGCACGCTCTATAATTATCATTTTATATGTTGCCGTGCGCTCTTATTATATATAATATAACTACATGCAGGTCATTGTAATTAATAAGACATATTAAACAAATAGATTATAAATGAAGATGTAGATGGGAATCATTCATTAGAAAACGAAGTATCCCTCCTTTGTGTTTAAAACTTTAAGTTCAGAATTATGATTGTCACGTTAGTTATCACCCCACACCCCTAAAACTCATCAAACAAGACAGCAAGTCTGCTTAATGCTACTTTTTTTTCTCACGGTATTCTGGCTTGACTGTATGGTTAATTAAGTTTTTTATATTTCAGCAATCGGATTGTTGATCTCAATATATAAAATGCCTTCGGAAACTGTCATCTTTCAAAATAGGAGATATAGCTAAGAAATATAACAACCATTCAATATCTTATGGCCCGTATCAAATATAATAAAATGTAGCTATGGGGTGAACTCTCGTTCACAATAACCTTGAGAATACACGTATTATCTACACACTGAAGCGAAGCAAACAGTCCAAACATTTAGTACTTTTCCAAGTTCTGTTAAACGAGTTGCGGGAAGGCGTACCCATCAACTTCTAGAATTCTTTTTTTTTCCAAAAAACTTAAGGATCTAACGAACTATATATATATATATATATATATATATATATATATATATATATATATATATATATATAGAATATATGTATAGTATGTACGCTGTATCAATGATATACCACGAGATGTATAAATTTTTCATTAAAAGGAAACGAGGCTTGCCCGAGTTTCCTTTTAATGAAAAGTTTATACAACGAGTGGTATATCAATGATACAGCGTACATACTATACATATATTTTATTTATATCACATACAAATACAAATATTTGCAAGTTGGAGTTACGATGTGCTCCTGATATATTGCCAGACTAAATGACCTCCTCACAACCAAGTGGCTGTCTGCTACAAAATCTAGTTCTACGATTTTTCTTGTTATTCACAATCACATATTCAAATTGATAAGTTGATTGTTTTCTTTTTCATTTTCTTTTTTTATTCACATTTATTAAATCAATATAAGACACATGCATTATTTAAACATAAAATATGTTGTTGTGTTGTTTTTTTAATGAAGAAAGTAGTGCACTGCAAACACGGTGATCTTATTATAGACTATGCATGTACTGTTAGGCATTGACCTACTGTCGTATGGAAATTCGCGTGGAATATAAACGAATTGGAATCACAAACCAACAAGAGGTAATTAAATTATTTTGATATATTGACAGTTCAACTAAGTCATCATTGTGATTTAATCAGCGATTCTACAGACTAAACATCTCTCTCTCTCTCTCTCTCTCTCTCTCTCTCTCTCTCTCTCTCTCTCTCTCTCTCTCTCTCTCTCTCTCTCTCTCTCTCTCTCTCTCTCTCTCTCTCTGTACGTCTTGACTAACATTGCCATCATTCATAGGTCCAGAGACATCGTCGTATGACACAAGCAAAAATCCACAATGCTTGTATTTTATTTTTCGTGTATTTTTGCTCCAGAGAGGGGGGGGGGCTGGTGACCATTTGGACAGTTTTATATTTAATTATTAATACTCGATTAAAACGGGTTTCAGAAACAACAACAAAGGCTTAAAACACAATACAGCATGTGCGCATCGTAACCGACAAATTTAACATGTAGGCCTTGTGTGTCGTCTGACGATTGCAACTATGTATCATTGATATTATGAATACTATAGATAAATCCCAAGGAAAGCGTAAGCATAGGTTTACGAGGAAACAGAGTACTGTGGGTTACTTGGTACAAGTTCAGCTTTAATGTTTTCGTCCAGCGCAATATATTTCTCTCTCACTCCAGATTTGTGCTTATTTTGCATAAGAGGGGGAGAGGAAAAAGACATGATTCCGATGAAATTGTGTACCATTGTAATATTTAGAAAACAGGGACTATTAATATTTGTGTCGTTAATTTCATGTCATTTATGATTAATGAATGAGTAGAAATTCTTCATAGAGCTATAGGCCTACGGTAGAAAGAATGTTTATATATTCGTATTATTGCGCTATGGGCGGATCACTATTTGATATACCAATAGTATTGGTATATAGATTTGCTTTATACCAACACTTTAAATGCCATGTATATATATATAGCACCACACCGATTCCACTAACTGACCGAGAGTGTCTCTAATTCGGTTAATTTAATTTCTTACTGTATTTTTATGTCCTCTGTTACTCAACAAGTATGCTTGCGAGTTTACCCATCTTAACACATAATTGTGTCGTGCCCACCCCCCCTTCAATAGTTTTAATTAGGTCAGTAATAAATATCATTGGCACGACACCTGCTGCAGAATCATAAAGAGCTAGATAAGCTCGAGAGCGAATAGAGGCTCTTATCTTATACAAATTATACCAAATCTGCGAACGCTCTAGAACAATTATTTAAATCAATTGTGGATCCAGGAAAGAAAAATATTATAGCAACTGAGGAGACTCAAAAAGGCTTGTGACACTACCTTATGATATTGCTGACCGATTTTGAGCATCTCGACCACTATCCTGACAGCCTCCTCAACCAAAACCTGGAACTCACCCTGAACCTCTAAGTCCCCAAACCAGTAAAACATATACATTTATGCCTGACTTCTTTAACGATATCAAAACCTCAAGGTTATTGATATTGCAGGGTGATTCTCTAAATATTGCTACTTGCTTTTTTCTACCCAAGTAAGTGGCCTTATATATTGTCATAACATCATTAGTTCTGATATAAATCGATTAGATATTCTTATTGGAGGAAAACGGGCTGGTAATAATTACACACAAAAAAAAAAAAAACCAGCTGATAACTGTTAACGATTGTTTTCAGGATAAATTATGAATAGCAATGTTTATCTGTAACACATCGATTAAATATTTAAAGATTAACACTATTATTAAATAAATGGATAAAATGCACAAAAGTTAAGTACACACAATGCTCAATTTTATCCTATAATAAACAGAGTGAGAATTTGTGGATTACCAACCTATAAATGATGGCCGTCAGTGTTTATTTAAATATTAAATCCCCAAATCAATACCAATTGCAAAGCATCAATGAGTGAATGCTATCGACTTTGTTCGTGATAAAGCTCCTGGTTATATTTGTAATGTCGCTCATAAACGATAGATACAAAACCATTTGTTCAGAAATATGATTGTCACGTTTGCTATCATCCCCTATACCTAAAACTCATCATGCAAAACATCTTACTTTTTTCTAACGGTATTCCGGCTTGAATATGTGGTTAATTAAGTTTTCTATCTTGCTGCAATCGGATAGTTGATTTCAATAAATTCATTGTCTTCTGAAACTGTCACCATTCAAAAAAGGAGATATAAGGCAAGAAATATAAAAACATTTTAATGTGTTAAGGCCCGTATCAAATATAATCTAATGTAGCTATGGGGTGAACTCTCGTTCAAAATAACCTTGAGAAAACATGTATTATCTACACACTGAAGTGAAGCAAACAGTCCAAACGATTAGTACTTTTCCAAGTTCTGTTAAACGAGCTGCAGGAAGTCGAACCCACTAACTTCTAGAATCCATTTTTATTGAAAACTTAAGGATCCAACGAACTATATATATATATATATATATATATATATATATATATATATTATATATATATATATATATATAACCCACACCAAAGCCTCTAACTAAACGAGAGTTTCTCTAATTTGGTTAGTTTATTTTGTTACTGTATTTTATTGTCCTCTGTTTTTCATGAAGTGTGCTTGCGACATATTTTTGTTGGGCCCCCCCCCCCTTCTAATACTGTGATTTAGATCTTTACTATATATCATTAATATGACAACTGTTTCAGAATCATAAAGAGCTAGATAAGCTCGAGAGCGTCCAGAGACTCTTTAACAAATTATACCAGTTCGTTATTCTGTCAAACAAAAATTACAAGCGAGACAGGAGTCTCAATTATAATTTACAGACGCTCTAGAACAATTAGCTAAACCATTTGCGGTCCCAGCCAAAAAAATGTTATAGAAACTGACTCAGAAAGGTTTTATACATTACTTACTGATTTTGCTGGCCGTTTTTGAGCAAGTAGACCACTTACCTGACAGCCTCTTCAACCACAACCTCGATTTCATCCTGAACCTCTAAGACTCCAAACCAATATAACATATACATTGATGCCTGACTTCCTTGACAATGTCAAAGCCTCAAATTAATTGATATTGCAAGGGTTATGTATACTATTATACATGATTATGTAAAAGCTGAAACATTGGTACTTGGCGTAATAATATATATTGCATATATACTAATACTCCGCCCATTTGAACTGATGATGATGTTAGTTATGTTTATACACTTACCTGGGCAGTAGTTGAGTATATAGGACATAAAAGTCAAGAAAGGAGAATAAGAGAAGACGAAATTAAGCAGCAACTAGAAAAAGCCGACACAGAAAGAAGAGCTTTTAAAACAAGTAAAACCAAAGCAGTTAAAGCAACAGGTGAATAATAAGGTCATGAAGTAGACCATGTCCTCCCTGGTGCCACTGAAAGTGGTATTACTGCTTAAGGAAGTGCTTTTTACTCAGGTAAGTGGCCCCCCCTCCTCTATGTTTTTCGATTTAAAATCGATTGTTTTCAATATTTGGATGTCCGTCGTTAACTATCGCCTTAGCTAATAGGGCTGTCTATCTTTGCGGCCCCGTTGTTCGCGAGTTATCCGTGTATATAAATTATGAGTGTATATAAATTATGAATGTTTGAGTTATACGTGTAAATAAAATATTAGTGTATATGTTATACGTGAATATAAATTAAGAGTGTATGAGTTATACGTGTATATTAATTATGAGTGTATGATTTATACGTGTATATAAATTATGAGTGTATGTGTTATACGTGTATATGAATTATGAGTATATGAGTTATCAGTGTATATAAATTATGAGTGTATGAGTTATACGTGTATATTAATTATGAGTGTATGATTTATACGTGTATATAAATTATGAGTGTATATGTTATACGTGTATATGAATTATGAGTATATGAGTTATCCCTGTATATAAATTATGAGTGTACGAGTTATAAGGGTATATAAATTATGAGTGTATGAGTTATCCGTGTATATAAATTATGAGTGTATGAGTTATCCGTGTATATTAATTATGAGTGTATGAGTTATCCGTGTATATAAATTATGGGTGTATGATTTTGCAAGGATTATGCATCAAGTCTTAGTGTGGTAATTATTTTTAGAACTTTTGTGGCGGTGCTACTGCACTTACAATCCTTAGTCAATGAATTTTGAACCCAGAAAATCAAATATATTTACCAATAAATAAATATATCAATAAATTAAATATACAACTTAGGATGAGTGGAACTATCTAATAGTTAGAAGGTTCATTAAATATGATTTTTCATAGTTGCTGCTGCTGTCATGGTTGGGTGGGTAACGATATTTTGATGAATTTATTATTATTGTGTACTCGTCTTAAATAGTTTCTTTGCTCCTTGATTAAAAGATTAGTTGTGCCCACCTTGATCTCAAACATTTCTTCTTACAAGGGGAGCATATTTATTTTTTTAATCCCACTTCTCATAAATAGTTTCTTCCTAACAAAGTTTACAAACCATCTTTACCACAAGGTACCATATTGCTACAGGGTGGATGAGCTTGAGGTTTCCAAACATACCATTGAATATGAATGCAATGTATTTATACAATGAAGGGAATAAAGCTGCTTGTTTTCAAAGGCTTTACGAGTAAGTGGTTCATTCCATTATGCTAAGAAAAGTTAACATATGGTTTGATACATTGTGTTGTATCGAACATGCTTTGTTATCAGAGAAGGTAAAATAGTGCAGAAAATTGCAAACAGTATATTGCAAATTGGCGTGGTGTTTCAATGATTAAATTAAATTGTCGATTCAGAAGTCTGTCTCGATGTATACTAGGATTACGAGTGCCTTTTTCTGTCTAAATATCTGATGTATTTCATCTGGTGCTACAAAGGTCGATGTGATTTATCTATATGGTTCATTAAATATGTTTTTGATTTCGATCACAAGCAAGAGGCACAATGCAAAGTTTTACAAGACAGTTCGAAGAGTAATGACTCAAATGCGTTGCGATAGCTTCGATTCGCACCACCTCCGTTAGCTGCAAAGCAAGGATTGATGGAAACGTTGTTAATAAATATAACGTATGAATCCTTCAGTCAATCAAATCCTAGCAAATGAATTAACAACTAACCTTTGAGTAAACTGCGACATTGTCTAATGTATTCTGAATATATTGATGTGTTGTTTTTATTTGTGAGAGCATTTATGACGAAATTGTTTTCTTAATGCTTCTTTACGTACTACGTCAACCTTTACTTAAGGGATAAATAATCCGGATGGTCTATATTTCTCACATAAATTTTAACACAAGTACTTTTCCATAAAACATATAAAAAACCATGATATATACTTATCAAACTAGAGCTGCGAAACAGTTGGTCTTTTCGTTATGGTCCTATCTATCATAAAGAGGAATCAGTGACTGCGTTCATATATGCAGTGGAGATAATAAGCTGGTGTCATAACTTTATGGTAATATCATGGGTTGTATTAAACCATGGCACTAGATTGTAGTTATGAACAATGTATCTAGAAGTTTCACCCAATTTCAGCGAGGATACATCTGTATGTGTGCACGGGTTATAGAGTGAACCTTGTGAGTGGGAAAGCCGAACTTATTGAACTCCTAATTCCATTATTGAAAATATTCAGTTTGCATGAAGAGACCAGTTCTAATATACACCCAAATTGTTTCATTCGTTGTGGGTTTATGTTATGGCGCATGCGGCTGTTACAAAAATGTTCATTTCTTCCCAAAGTATAAGTTGACATGACGTAACAGTAACGCTTACAAACAAACTAAACAAACTTCATTCATAATTATCTGATTCCAAACTTTTTGTGGACTATAACCCTTATGAGATTTGCACACATTGATTCAGAGTAGATTCATTTGATGTCCATGTTTTTTCGTACATAAAAAGTGTTTGGTTTTGTCTAATGCCTAAAATTAAACCGTGTTTGGTAATATAATTGTTTTCTTTTTTATCTCTGGATATGATATGGTTGCTGCTTTTCTAGTCAATAATAAGCAATACATTTTGAACTAAAATGAATTATCGAATTTGTTGATCATCTGCATAAAGAAAAGTTTAGCTTAAGACTATGATGGTGTGACTGGCATGTACCATGTAAAAAAGTGGTGTTCTCTGCAAATTTTAACAGTTCTTTATATTTTGTAGAAGTCCAAATTACGCGACTGTCATGATGAAAATAGAGCCGAGTACACAACAAAGAAAATCCTGTTATCTGACTGTCCAGAGAAGAACGAGGGGAAGGATATATATTGAGAGGAGTGTTAGGAAAAATGGCGGAAATGTAGAAAGCAGAAAACAGACTCCATTTCTAGAGAAAAACTAAACATTCCGTATTGATCTTATATTGCTCAATTTACATGTTTAAATCATACATAGTATTTATAACATGTGTGCACTTATTTGTATCAATGCTAGTGTAACAGAATTGTTACCGAGTGGATGGTGGATCAAATGAACAACACAAACACAATATGTGAAAGAAAATATAAGTTTATGAAATAAATTATTAATGAAAAAAAATGATGTATCAACACAATAACTCATGCGTTCAACCCACAATTACACTCGCAACCATTTACAATACATGAATAAATTTAATACAAAATAAAACACAGATAACAAGGAATCTCTTGGACTTTACACAGATCCAAGGAACCTTTACAAAAGTTATATTACCGGAAGTAGAAATTGCGATAACAAATACAAAACATCAAACAACACTATCGCACGTACCCTGTATAACCATACAATTCACCAACTGTTGAATCGCCGCCCAGTTTCCCCGAATACCTAGGGTTGACCAATACTTTTATCGGCCGTTTGCCCTTCACGGATCCACCACAGTTATACGTACAGACAGCATACAGCATCTACTAGAACCAACGTTCCCAAATACCTAGATCCCACCCCGGATGTTTACACCTCTAGACAGCTCTGACACTCAAGACTTCTAGATTTCCGGATATTTACACATCACGACAGATGTAGACGGACATACAATCCGACAGACAGACAGTCAGATACCTTAATTTGATCTCACAAATGGCACAATTAATCACATTCAGCTTCAATCAGATACGTTCAGCTACAATCAGCAACAATTTCAGAGATGCTTCACTGCAATATCAGAGACGTTCCACTACAATATCAGAGATGCTTCGCAACAAATCAGCTACGATATCAGAGACGTTAACAGCTACAATAAAGAAACCAGACTAGTTGTCTCTAAAAATAATCTAAACCTTAGATTACGCTACTGCATTTAAAGTCTAATAGTGACTAGTAATACCAAATATTCCATGTTTTAAATCTACATTGTAATAAAGGCTTCATTACATGAAATGATAAACGGAATAAAATTCACAATAAAACGAAATATAAATTTAATATAAACTCACCCATTTGGCTGGAGATAGAATGGCGAGCTATCTTTCTTGTGATAAGATACTTTTGGACTCGTAATTATTATCAGAAATATTCTGCTTACATATCCTCAAATAGGTGAGCACAATTCACGGCAAAATTACCTTGCACCCGGTGAATCTAATGTTCCGGACTTCATGTGATTCGAAGTCAGGCACATGCAAATCGTTACACGCCGCTTACCTTGGAGAAAAACACTTATTTACCCCTTGTAACGCATGTACGACGAAACAAAAAAAAAATGGTGAAATTAGTTTGTAATTCAATAAAAAGAAAATTCAATTTTCGCCTAATTCTGTGACAGCTAGTAATTAATTTGACCGTATATTCCTTGAAGAACACTGCCCTATAAATAGCCATGAATTTCAATATGCATTTTCATTTCTCTGATTGACTCGAAACATCACAAATTGTAACATTCAGATTTGTATAAACAAAAAATGATGACATTTCCGTTTAAAGAAGCATACACGGTCGTATGGATTTCCCCTCTGAAGGTAATTATGGCCGACTTGTAATTTAATCGCGTATCATCTACAATTGTCATTTGAGGTGGAAATAGTCGGATGACCTCACGACTGTCTATTTGGATGGTTTGGCGGTAAAGTCTTTAATAATAAAATTATTTATTGATGTTGTCGATTGGATGTAGAGAACAATTACGACTGTTTTGGTAAGGCGCCCAATATATTTTCTATCACTTTTAGCGGTGCCTTAGCCACTGTCATACTTATGGACAAATAGTGTCATGCGTCCATTCAAATTTATTAAGACATAATATGTTATATTTTTGAATTCATGGCACATACTTTAAAATGTATATTCAATTGTAACTGCGAAACAGTGGAGGAATAAATAATATCGTTAATTTGGATTTATTACATAGATGGGAAATAATTAGAAACGTTTCCTGTAATTAATATTACACATGTATCCTTTTTAGAGCCATCTTTAAAACAAATTTGAGTTCAGGGGCTATCTTTCTTAAAAGATTCCCATTCTTTATTATTTACTGACCATAAGCGATCATCATACAGGCATGTATTAAGTAAAAAGAAAAATAAACCCTCTTTATAAACACTCTTTAAATTTCCCCATACTGATACAATCTCGTATCACTCTTTCGTTTCCTGAAATTCTAGCCCTTTGGTCTTTGGACTCGTGATTCAATGGCATCACGAGATTCAGAGGACAATCAAAGAAATCCATCTCCGTAAAATGGAATTTATTATCACATATACTTGTTCAAACTAAATGAAAACTATATTTACATAACTAATGTCTTTATTATATATAATTTAGATTCAAAATGTACTATTTTAATTGTTTAAAAAAATTATATTTTCAATTATTTACACATTATTTGTGCTGTCTTTACTGCGTGGAGTTTTCTTTGACAGCATTATGACGAGCGGAATCGGTATTTGGATGAAGACATAATGATCCGTTGCAACAAATGCTTAATGTATTTCCATGGGGCACGCCTAATATCACTTTACCTCTTTACGGTGCGCTCTAATAATATATGTCATATGTCATATATATATATATATATATATATATATATATATATATATATATATATATATATATATATATATATATATATATATATATATAACGCCACACGGACGCCATTAACTAAACGAGAGTTTCTCTAATTTAGTTAGTTGATTTTGTTTCTTTATTTTATTGTTCTTTGTTCTTCATGAAGTGTGCTTGCGACATATTTGTGTCGAGCCCCCCCCCCCCCCCCGCCAATACTGTGAATTAGATCCTTACTATATATCCTTGATATGGCAACTACTGCAGAATCATAAATAGCTAAATAAGCTCGATAGCGAATAGAGGATCTTAAACAAATTATACCAGTCCGTGATTCTGTCAGACAAAATGACAAGCGAGTCAGGAGTCTCAAGTATAATATGCAGAAGTTCTAGAACAATTAATTAAACCAGTTGTGGTTCCAGCCAATGAAATGTTATATCAACTAAGGTGACTCAAACGGTTTGAGACAGGTGCAATGTGAAGAAAATATGGTATGAAAGCTGACGTTGCAAATACAAACAACATTTGTTTATATATAAAGTTATGGACATAGAATATGAGCCTCTGAACGAAAACGAGATTTAATCAATTAGAGAAAGAAAACTAAAATTGAATACGACATTTAAATGAGACACTTTCTCACAAAAAAATAATTCCAAAATTTATGCGAAGTGGAATAACTCTTCTGTAAACCCGATAATAAAAATTTCGTCATATGAACCGTTGAATATTTAAAATTTATGCAATGCATTACAGCATACTCTTGTAGCATAAGGTCCAATCCCAATCATTGTTATTACCATGTTATTTATACCTTATTGATTCGTTTCGTCTGTTATGTTCTCTCGATTAGTCTGTTTTTCTGTCTGTCTATATGTCTCTGTCTCTGTTGAAAATCTCATTGGTCATCAACTGTAAATTTGTTGTAATCTGCATTCCTCCCGTTGTTTGCAATATATATGGATGAATTGGCCTCCATCAAGTAAATATAATATGCATCCTAAATATTTTTTCAGGTTTACCCTCTTCTAGGATTGGTGGTTTAGAGTTACCGAGTGGTCTAAAAGGCTCACCGTTACGGATCATTAACATCTCACCTCTGTCTGGGTGTGGTCGAATTTCAGATTTGGCAAGCGTGAATATGTGAATAACCTTGCCAGTAGCTTCTAAAAAACAAAAAATCTAAGCACACATTTAGAGAGACTTGAATTTCGACTTGAGATCCCGCATTAATAGTTTTATCTTAGACATTTATGATTGAATATCTCTAAACACTTAAACCATATCACTCCCGTCAAAATTAGAATTATTCTCAAACTAATGCACACCATGTGCTGCGACAAAGCATCCCATCTACAAAACGCTTGCAACATTATATGAATCACTTCAATAATTATTGAAACAAAGACTCTAGTTATAGTACCATACTTGGATAGAGTGTTAGAGTGGCATTTTTATGATCATATTTGCCATTATTAACGTCATCATTATATGCTTCAAAAAAGATTCTCACATATAATTTAAATTTAAATTATTCCAGAAATTAAGTTATCTGCATTTTTCTTGGATTTGTTCATTTGAATTATGCATATTTATGTCAGAATAAATTGCCTTTAAGTAAAGGTAATAAACAAATACTTGAATCCTGGAATGTATTTATTACAAGAGTTTGCAGTTGTTACCGTATATAATTCAAAAGGACAAATGACAAATTTATTTAATTACTAAGTTGTCGCTGGTTTCTGACAAAACTATTGGTTTGAATGTATTAAAAATGTATTCAAGGACTATCTGGATAGTGTATTTGTGGTATATCAGGACATTAAAGACTATTAACAGTCATTAGGAATATTCGTGTTTTCTTGCACTTGCGATATGGTAGTTATTATTAATTTGGAGAATTTAGTTCCAACTAGTGTAAGGGTATATTTTCATCGCACTTTATATATTTTAAAAATATTAATAACTTGTTAATTTACTTGAGTTGTTTGCTTCATTTATTTCTGTAAATCAGTTGTATACCTAGAATCGTAAAGAAGGTAAAGATGGCGATGAAACTAGCATTATAAGGTCGACGAAATCTTGAACATGAAAATTAACTGAGCATCTTGCACAAAATCGTGTCCTTATTTGCATTATTTTTTAAATGACATTTTATGATGTTTTGTGATGCCATTTTTAAACAGTTGCAAAAGTCTCAATGCTAACACGATCAAACTGCAATTGAAGTTTGTTTTACATGTTAACGATAAAATACATATATCTACTATGACCTCTAACAAATGAAAGAAAACTAAATCAGTAGTGTTTCAGCAAAATGATCTTGACTATTTGTTTATGTTCTACTATGTAAGTCACGGATGGAGTCTTCGGGTGAGTGAAACAGAGAAATAGGGCGGGGATGAAGAAGGATTGAGGATATAGAACAGGCAAATTCGAAAAAATGTTTAAAGCAAGTTACACGACGAGACCAGACTTTTCAATGATTTAAAAGTACATGTGTACAATCATATATTTTGTTTAGGCGCAATTAACTAGCAAAGTGTTTACCATGTCAATAAATCAGTATAAATTGAAGAAAAAAAAACGACTTTCCTAATTCAGCACGTCGTATTAAATAATCTTAACCTATGACTGGTGATTATGGTTCTTACTCTTAGTCCTATATGTTGTCGGAATTTTAATTATACGTAACCATGTTTTGAGCAGTAACATTTCACTTTTCTGTGAAGCATTTTGGAAAGAAGCCTACGAATTAATTCTGATGGAACCACTGTTTTATATAATATTTAAGTCCATACCTACACGATTTATAAACCTTACGTGTTTCCTTTCTTAAATAAAACAAAAATTAGTTATGTTTGACTATTTTCTACTTTAATTATGAATCTTCATTGTGGTTTACATTCCTGCTATGGACACTAATATTGATAGTTATCGAGTAAGGATTAAAGTCAATATAACGAATCAAGGTTTTATTTTATTTTATTGATTTTAGTTTTAATACTAAATATTCAAAACTGCAGTGTATCCATCCAAAACGTGGAGAGATTAAGTGGCGATGAAATTAGATGTTTCTGACTTCTGTTCTATATCATTGTATATACATCAAAGAAAGCACATATCTGAAAGCATATTGAGATGCGATTGATTTTCCTAGTACATTTCGTCGACATTGAAACGTCGGGATGCACTCCCATATTGATGCTGCTAATATGAAAACCTTCGTAAAATGAGATATTTACGTGCGCTCAAGCAGCTAATTGAGGACTGTGCACTGTGACAGAGGTCACAGGTTGAAATTAGAAACCATTCTAACAAGTTTTCACTTGTGAATGTCCGTGCGTTGGTGTGCGAGCAGATGTGTACGTGCGTATGAACAATAGGGAACGGATGTAGGTTATGTAGAGATAAAGAGTTTAGTTAAAATGGAAAACACCCATTGTTAAATAATGTAAACAAATTAAAATAAAATATACAATATGGTGAGAATGAAACCAGAAAATTACGATTGACTGATGTAAATAATTCAGATCACGGAGTGGTTGTACTTAAGTGCAATGTGAAGAAAATATGGTATGAAAGATGACTTTGCAAATACATTCAACATTTGTTTATATATAAAGTTATGGAACACAATCTGCAGTTTAACATAAAGCATCTTGGGAATCGGTAGAACAGAAAATATTTTTCTCACTAGGCATTCGACTTTTGCTGCTTATGTTAGGTAGGATTACTGAAATAAAAAAACATAAATAACTTGATACAAAATGTCGAAACAAATTTAAATCGAATTCGTAAAATTGCTGAGTATTTGCGATTTATTATTAGTGGCAAGAGCAATTTTGGAAAGGAATATGTGATCGCCGACTAGAAATGGTATGTCTGCTTTTTATTTTTATATACGTCACACTGGCAAGGTTTCGAACGCATGTTTTAATACTTTGCTTGATGCGCCTTCGCTCGCTTGAGGTTCTTCCGTGACGGTAAACAAACTTATTACAGTTCGTTTCGCAAATCTGCGAGGTAGTTATATGTTGTACATACCTCTTCGACAGCATGATTCTTTCAAGTATGGGCCTGCTTTTCAAGTGTTCAAAGGGAGTAAACCATATACCCGCTTGAGTTACTTTCCGATATACGAAAGGCATTGCAGGAATGTGCCGATCCCGCTATATGGGGCTGCTTTCGCACAGATTCTTGAGATTTGCCATCAATGTCCCTTTAAACCTTTTAACCAATGTCCCTTACATTTTGGGTGATATGGCGTGGTCGTTAAGTTTTTTTAATCGACATCAGTCGGTTTACCTCTCCCATTACGCGACTCATGAATTGTGTCCCTAGATCGGTCGGATCTTGTCGGAAAAACCAACCCTTGACCAAATCCCAAATCCCAAATCCCAAAGGTCGTCGATATTGTGGGGAACACCCCGAGCGAACATTTCGAATACAAGTCTTCGATTCAATTAACTGACACTTGTCACAGGAGAGACATAACCGCCTGACATCTCCCTTGAACCTTCCCCAATAAAATACTTTGATAAGACGGTTCCACGTCTTGCCAGTTCCCATGTGTTCACTCATGAGACTTTATTAAAAGAGTTTTAGCGACAACTTTTAAATTGTTCGCTGCCTATTCCGGATTGGCGATACAAGATCATATTCTTGTACGCGAACATCACTTCGCCAATAGGAGTTTCCTTCTCCATTTCGTCTTTAGCATATATGTGTATCTGCGTCATGAATGAGTCATCCTATTGAAACTAAGTCCGTTCCAAGGTCGAGTCCGTGAAGAAAATACAATAGTGTTGACACACCATGCAATTTTTGTCATACGTTTTAAAATTATTGAAACGCCTCTCTTTTGTATTGATGACATTAGTTTCATCGTCATGACGTTTGCTACGCGGAAGCTCATCTTTAGCATTCAAGACATGATTCTAAGAGGCGATGTACTAACCGATTGTGATGAACTGTCTATCCATGGAGCCAAACTTTAAAGCAATATATAAAATAAAACTAACCAATCAGACAAAACCAGATACCGTTCAAAATCTAAAACCTAAAGATTAAATAAAGAAAAACACCGTGATTTATTTTTTCTACATATGTTGTTCGATTCGGTCATCTCTCGGAATTAAATGGTACATTAACTATTTTTTCATCCAATCCTTGAGAGCCAAATATGTCATGTATACCGATGATGCTTTATCTTCTTTGTGTCAACATGGAGCAGGAAACTATAAAGCAACAAAGTAAATATGTCATACTTGAAAGCCAATAACCATAATATTTAATACTAAACCAGTATTATAATCAACTTTCATGAAAAAATATAACAAAAACTTTCTCTATTAATTGAGTGATTGTATTTTTTTTGTCTCTAATTATATAACATAAAATAAAAAGCGTCCTCCGCCGGTAGAGACCTGAAGGCGTGCACAAGCTTATGGATACGATGATATTAATACAAAGACATATACATTGCGATGGTTATTTACGTACCTCCAAACACTGAAAATATCCGCTTTGAAATCGATAAAAGCTTGGTGTGGTGCGGCGTTAGGGAAGTGGATGTTTAATGGCCGAATCCTCATTTTAAATCACCTCCATACTAGTTTTAATCAATCGTATTTAATAATGTAGGTGTTTGTTTAAATAACCTTTTATTCCTTCATTTGTTAAAGATCGTTCCAACTGGTTTAAGAATCATAACGCGTACTTGAAAAGTCCATGTATTACGTCACTGCGTTTTGCTTTATATATGAGTCTGGTTTCCAAATTGGGTGTCCACACACCAGGACACTAGAATAACTTTTGAGACACCACCAAACAAGATTCATATTTGCGATATAAAAAAACCAGCTACACTTTATTCGTTAGACAATCGTCTACGTCGAAACTCAAAGTTTGTATAGTTCAATAAAAAAATATTTATGTCGTGATATCACTGGAAGTTTTAATGTAATTTTTATCATCCTTGGTGGTGTCTCCAAGTATCAGTTTAAGAATTGCTCTGAAACTCGCTTGTTCACAATGGTTCGTTTCTGTGAAATCAGGCAATAATTTACGAAGTATTTCATTCGCTTGGAGGCTTAGCTATCTTTGATCACAGTCATGAAAGAGCGTCCGTTAATTTTATGTAGTTTATGCTACATACCCGAAAACAAGTATAGTTGTTAATTTGATCAAATGATGACTCCACGTATGACACATGGTCGTGGCCGCTAGACTTCATGTTTGATGTAACTTTGTGCCTTTTTCCTTATCTTTTATTCCACTTTCATTTTTTGATTCAAAGTACATAAATTTTTTTGATTCAAAGTACATAAATGACGTGATAATACAAATGAGGACATCTTGAATTCAGTACAACAATATAAGAAATACTTTCGCAAGTCAGTTATCAAATATCGGCACTTATTTATGTTCTCAGAGAAATGTTCGTTAATATAGCTGCGATGGGAGATTGACCCATTTTACGTTTTGGTACAAAATGAGAATTTGCATTGATGACGATCACACTTAAATGAACTAAACGATATAACTAAAGCCCAAATTGCAATAGATTATACACATATTAAATTTGTATTTATATAAGTACTGCCCACACTTGGTGTAAGTGAAACTTTAGTCGATCTAAATTCCTTACATAATGTTCATTGCGGTGTGCTAGGAATGTTGATTGGAATGAAAATGTAATAAGTTGTATAATCTATTTTACATGCTGATATGCACATAGGTTTGATTAATATTTACTTGTTCCATCTAACGTTTAGACGATAAAACGTATTGTTTTTAAATGGGATGCGTTCTAAGCTTGTTCGCAGTGTATCATGGCGGGAGTTATCGCGGGAGTGGTGTAATAATACATGTCATGAGGTACATCATAAAGCGAACACCGAACCATCAAAGCTGTTAATATCCGAATTGTCATGGTCAATGTTTGGTATTCAGCCCTCACATTTACCTTTCAAAGTAGCGAAGCCAATAAATTGAACATGGTGTGCTTGTAAATCGCCATTCATTTGTGTTTTTATGAAGCGTTTGATTTCTAGTAACCACTCTGTGTGTGTGTGTGTGTGTGTGTGTGTGTGTGTGTGTGTGTGAGAGAGAGAGAGAGAGAGAGAGAGAGAGAGAGAGAGAGAGAGAGAGAGAGAGAGAGAGTTAAAGTTGATCCTGAACTTACACGAATCTACTCACCACGGTTGTGCTCATGGTTTGTAAAACTGTTTAAACTTAACATAAAAGAACAGTTTTGATCTTTCAACGTTATAATTTTTAACGTGTGTTTTTGTTGCAGGGTCTAACGCCACTTTCCAGCACATGATATGCTATACACGGAGTCCAGTATTATTGGTTGAAGAAAAAACCGGGAAAACCCGCGGAAATAACAACCGACCAAAGAAAAACTACTGGCAAGCTCTCTTACATACCGCACTGTCTCGTGTTAGTATAATATGACTGGGTGGTAGAGGATATTACATACCTGCAACATGATGCCCTAATGTTAGACATCACTATAAACTACGACACTGACATCATATAATTATGACTTTAGCTATAAAGTGCATTATAAAAATGAATCTTATACACATCATTTCTTGTCGGGTATAAATACTTCCTTTTCTAAATTTACCCTAATTACTGAAAACAAATCGTAAATCCTTAACAGTTTTTCACATTCGTTTTAAAATTATGTCCAAATATTGTATCTAGTTATTTCTCTTTATTTTATTACCGTTACTATATCAAATATAAGTGAAAGTAAAGTGATGACCAGTGAGAAAAACCATCATGAAAATGAAACTCATCGCCTTTACTTTACTACCGATTCCCAATCTCCTCACCTTAGAAATTAAGATTTATTTGCAAAATCAGATTAACACATAATTTGTTCTATATATTGCACCTCATCCACTCATCACATGTCAAATATTTTAATTAGTACATCGTTCTTCTCTCCCTCCCTTCTTATTCCATTCTACATTGTGTTTTATTACGTTACATTCTTTATTAATTTCTGTGTTGTGCAGTTTAATCAAACTCGTCATCTCTACAACATACATGCATTCCACCTCGCTCTCATGCATGCATACATGCAGTCACACACGCACTCACGTACATTCCCTATTGAAAATTATTCTTATTGTAATTTCTAAGTTCGATTTTGGGAATTTGACATAATATTAAGTTGCCGACGTTAGAGTTGAGTGCATTTGAGTGACCTGTTAACTTATTAAAAACATCCAATCTACGTGTGGGAGAAGATCATACAATATGAAATTTATATTACTTTCCAGCATTGGTCCGGATCTTAATTCCTTCAGTAAATACACATAAAGACAATAATAATAATAATCAAGAATAATTATTGATTCTTGACAGCCGAATATTGATGTTCAATCAATTAGAGACATGACTTTCCTGCGCAAACACTTTTGTTCTATTCTTAAATTAAAAGGATGTTGTACTTAAAGCTACTTTCCCCAGAGCGATTGTAATTACTGACCCTGAGATCATTAATTAGAGGGCCAAACCGGTTTTTGTATTCACAAGTGCCTCGCTTCAACCCATGTATGACTGTGTTCATTGAAGCGGACAACTGTTATTGCTACCAACTGGAGACGCGAGGAAACATTTATTAATCCGTTGTGACTTAGACTGGAACCCACGCAGACAGAGGTGAGATGGCAGTGATCCGTAACGGACAGCCCTTTAGACCACTCGGCCACTAGTGGCCCCGTGTATTAAATATTTAATGTTAGTTGTAAATAAGGCCACTTAATATAAGAATATTTTCTTCTTCAAATTTGTTTAATTAAAACCGTATTGACTAGTGTAACCAATTAAGCAACGTCATGCTCATGAGCTTTCATTTTACGAATAAACTGGTAAAAAACCAGCCTAACTGAACACTGGATAAACAAACATATTTTGTCACATAATCTGGTTTTTCTACTATTAAGGAAAGTTTTACTAAATTAGAAAATATGCAAATGCATGACTAATAAATTGAAGAACATTTTTAACAATTATAGCTTTGAAAGTTTCATTCGGCCCTTTTAAAATGAATTGTACACCAAACTTTGAGTTGACTTTTCACTTTTTTTTTACGCTTTACTTAACATTGAAAATAATTCTTCTTTGTAATCCATATATATATATATATATATATATATACAAACAATTACGGCTGTGCTCTTTCTTTATTTATCCGTTTTAATATAAGAATTAAATGATCAACGTCTCCATTAAGGTCATTTTACTTGTAGCTACATGATCCACATATATTGGTACATGGTTAATATACTAATTGCTTATCTTTTGAATCTTCTCTCTCGATTGAGGTATAATTAAGTCTGACATATCAATGTCATGCTCTCCATTTGATTAAAGATTAGCGTTTGTTAGAAACATCGATCTGTGTCAGCCACAACAAATTTAACAGATCGTTTATGTTCGTGTTTACCTTTACACTGAAACAATGTATATATCTATAAGATTTAGTTATTACGTTGTTCCTATATATGAATGATAATCTGTTCAAGTGCGTAAATATTGTAAAAGACATCATAATTCGACAATGTTCAAAAGAGTAACATTGTACAGTTCATCACAAGAAGTTGGCAATTATGTATTTCATACAAACTTTCTAAGAAACGAAATTTTCTGATTCTTTTGCGTACGTCCAAAATAGAGATTTCATATATAGATACTCATTGTTTAACTGTTGTTGCAAGGAAAATTATTTGACCTTATATGTATCGTTTAGTATAGCATTTTAAAACTAAGTGATCTTGATTTCTGAAGTAAAAGAGCACGTATTATAAATATTTGACTCGTCTACTTTGGACAAATGAAACAAAACTAAGAAGAAAAAACACAAAAAAACCTAAAACAAAAATAATACGTTTCACTATGACTTCAAATGCAAATGATGTAGCAGTATTTTCGGTAGGTATTTCCTTGACGATACATTTCTCGACGTATACGTATGTGTTATAATAAATGATATTGATACTGTATATATATATATATATATATATATATATATATATATATATATATATATAT
Source organism: Unio pictorum (assembly GCA_030141615.1). Classification (NCBI taxonomy): domain Eukaryota; kingdom Metazoa; phylum Mollusca; class Bivalvia; order Unionida; family Unionidae; genus Unio; species Unio pictorum. The sequence continues at coordinate 923,971 of JARLTB010000057.1, forward strand.
ACATGTTCATATTTGTACTCATTCATACAATTACTCTTGGTAGTTTCACGTAACTTTGCATCTCTCATCTGTAAACAGGCAGCTACATATACCATATTATGAATATCCCTTATTATTATTATTATTATTATTATTATTATTATTATTATTATTATTATATGATTAAATATATTGAGATTGGATTCTGAGATTTGCCTGATGAAGATAACTGACAATATAACGAGCGTCTCGCAACAGAGATATTGAGTTGCATTTCAGTTCAGCTGTGCTACTGGTGGAAACAATCTATGATAATTAGTATCCAACGCAATAAAATATTATAATTAAAACATAAACGTTTCTTTACCGCTTGTCTGCTAACAGGCATCGACTGCAAAATACAGGGATTATATAACTCGCGTATTGGGGTGTCATGTTACGTCTGACACATTATACATTTATACAGAAGTGGATTAATTCCACTTTATTTCAGTAACATATTAACTGAATATGAATATTGAGTTATCGTATTGCACCTAGGACAAATTATGACACTATGGAATGTTACAAGTTTAAAATGATATCAATTAACAATTTTGTTAGACTATACCGTAGACTTAATTCAACTAGATTAACAAATCGTAAACCACGCGATATTATAACTGTAACAATAGTTTCAAGATATATGAATTTGTCTCCTAAGCCAAATATAAAGTTTTAATGACCCGTGTTACATTTTTTAAACTCAAGTATAAATTAATTGAAACTCATGAACATAAACTAATATATATATCAGATAATATTACTCAACAATACGATAAGATGACATATTAGAAAATTTCAATTCGATATGTGATACAATAAAATATATGACTTCTTAATTTTTCCAGCGTCATAATTTCATATCGTACAATGAATTTGTCAGTTTATGGATATATCACAAGGTCATTCATGATGGCACGTTGTACATATAATATTACGCTCATAATCTTTTGTCATGAAATTTATGAAAGTCGTTACGTTGAGGAATGGTACATTATACTATTATAACTTGAATTTTCATATATTTCCTATTAAGATTATACCCGTGTAATTATTGTTAATTAATATTAGAATCAAAAGTCTTTTGATATGTGTGTTTACTGTTCATTGAGTGTTGAAAATTGACCAGATCCCATTTTAAACTACACTTTACTAACATAATCATTATAACCAGTTGAATGTTTTCCTAATCTGCTTCGTAGTATATCGCCATAGTAAGACTGATTCAATTAGCCCCTCATTACATGTATATACAAGCAAACTATCTTACGAAAAATTATTTGCCCAGATACAAATTTGATGCGATCCAAATAATGACATGAAGACGTTTATGACGCTAACCACTTTTTTAGTCTAGTGTTTAGAGCTTCCGACTCGTGTCCGTAAGGTCGCTGGTTCGCAAGCCCGTCCGAGTCATGCAATGTCTAATGAAAATGGTACTAATAGCCGCCTAGCTAGTTATTGGCATTACGACGATGGTTTTGGTACTAGTCCATCTTGTTTTAGGGTCGACTGACTTGTTCGGACAACATGCTGCATGTGTGCGGTATGATGACTCAGTATTTTACGACATTATAAACTGACACACTGCATACAAATCTAAAATACACATGCACAAACACTTTTCGACAAGATTAATTATATATTTTACCCCTCAGCATCAAGATGGTCCACTCTCCTCAGTCGTGATGCAACAAAGCTGGTAACGTAGAAAGTGTTTTGTTTGTTTTTATGGCTTAAAGCCATTTTTTAGCACAATAAAGGCTATACATGGCGGCCAGTATTAATGGTGGAGGAAGAAAAAAGTCAAACCCCGGAAAGAACCACCGACCCACGAGAAGCTACTGGCAATCTTTCTCACGTAACTACAGTTGCCGAACCTTAGACTCGAAAACACACAGACAGAGGTGAGATGGCAGTGGTCCGTAACGGACAGCGCATTAGACCATTCGGTCACTCTGGGCCCATCGGACAAAGTGAAGATTCTCAATATGTATGATGCGGACTTTAATCGTGTATTAAACTGCCTTATATTCACCAATGGTAAGCCGTTAATCGTCTGCTCCAAGAGTCACGCAAAGAATCACTTGAACGTTTAAACCTATATGAGATCTAGATGAAAATACGCATGCTTCGTAGCTGCAACACTCCTAATTTAAACTCAATCCCAGCACACATATACAAGGAAGGTGATTCAGCTCGGACAGACAAGCTCAATTCGGTGTTTAAGCTTATGTGAGAGAGAGAGAGAGAGAGAGAGAGAGAGAGAGAGAGAGAGAGAGAGAGAGAGAGAGAGAGAGAGAGAGAGAGAGAATCTCACTTGAACTCAACGACGATTTCATTTGACACATGTATAAGCGTAACGGGAATTATCAGAGTATGACAACCAATTAGTTTTGCCTTTGTTCTCCATTGCACGCAGACTACGAGAAAAAATTCATAGAAACACTCTCACATCACAAATTGACTATTGATCCCTACCAGAGAGATCGAGTGTATTGCTTAAGTAATGCAATTACGTTGACATTTGGCTCGTTCCAAGGAGCTTGCAAGAGATGGACCAGTAGCAGAGTGTTGACCAGATATCCAACTATAAAGGATAAAGTGTACATTTATATCTGGCTCTAAAGAGAATTACTCTCAACTCTCAAGTAGTTGCACATCATCATGGTTACTCTTATCTTAGCTTGCGCGGAAGTTCTGCGGCAGGATTTTTTCTTAGGCGACTCATCAATTTGACAATTGGAATCTCAAAACCCCATCACCACAATAGATTAGAAAAAGAGGCAGAGGAGGATCTAAAGGTCTGGCATAAGAGGTTCAACAGTTTTCAAGGTATGTCTTTATCCTTACATGATATTTGGCAGAAACTGTACAATATGCTTCTGCCTCAGTCGGATACGGTGCCATCCTAGGCAACACTATTTCTACGGCATTTGGGATCAACCATGGGCATATCAAAATATAACGCTTCTAGCATTCTACCCCACCGCTCTTGCAGCTGATGTGTGGGGAGAACACGTACCAATAAATACTACACACTAACAATCATGCCTTAGTTGAAACCATAAACAAGCAATCCTCTAAGAACACGCAAATTATGCATTTCACTCTCACATCTGTCCTCTCTTGCTTTCAATTAAATACCGTGTTCACGGCAAACTTTAAACTGGCAATACGTAAAAGACTCGCCGATTCCTTTTCTCGCCAATAGGTTTCGAGTTTACACGTCAAGGATCCTTATGCGGACCCGCACCTTACTCGCAATCCGTTTCTTCTGAAATTGCCTAGCTAGAGTGTACGCTTGAGGATTTGCTTAAAAAACATACTACAACCGGCTACATAATCCACAAATAAGCGTGCTTGGGCGCTTTAGAAAGAGTTCAAAATAGACACTTTGATAAATTTCCCTCTCTTGCACTTTGAAAAACCAATTTATCTCCTTTTATACATCACTTAACACGTAACATGCCACATCTTCGACATCTACTTCTTTTATGCAGTCGTATATGTGCACAAACTTAACGGCTGCGTATACCCATCTTCATCTTTCCTTCTTCAAAAACTCATCCATACCATTCACATCAGTAAATCGCATGATGTTTTTTACCCAAATGATGGAGTTGCGCTGGATATGCTTATAGTTTATATGACGGATACCGTATCACACCATTTCAGGCGTACCAAGTATCCGGCCATGCTTATATGCCTCAGAATAGGTGCAAACATCGTCACGTATGAATGAGAATTAGATACAACTATATCGAATCACACTTCAAACATTGCTTAGGACAGCCAATTATAATACACGTTGGAGCCCAACATAATCATGCGACATGTCTGATGAGTTATTTACAGGCATACCTAACCCTCAGGGGCAATACTTTAGGACCACTTTTAATGAACCAAAATGGGCATCCATTTGCAAGAGCAGAATTTATTACAGACCTCAGAAGGGCACATTGCATTTCCGGTTTCAACTCTAAGAACTGAGACGGCAAGACCAAGTTTCAGATACATCCAAATAAGGTAATTAAGCCGTTGAAGATAAGATGCTTTTACGAAATACATAAGGTTAACGATCGGCTTTCTGCCGAGTGTGCTATTGTTTCTTACAGGTCTCGTGATTTTCACAGACCAAGCACCCTGGGCATCAACAGTGCTTTGCTGGGATATCGTTCACTCGACACGAACTAATATGTGTCTATTTGCCTTTTCGACCGCCCTCAGCGTGTGAGTGTACTTAACAGCTCCATAAGACCAACAGCGCATTCCGGAACTATGCACATTCATTAAACTGTCTTCCCAACCTTTCCTACACGATGGATATATCCTAACTACCCGTGAGTATAAAGGTGCTCTACAGCCAGGCACTAAATAATTCATTTGGTTTCTTATAAACGCCTTTCTATTTTTGTGTCTGTGACGCTTACATTTTGGTTCTTTGTACTAACCGCCTTTTTATAGCTGCCTGTAATGTAGGAAACTGTATTTGCTGTATTTCTGCTGTATGGCGGTTGCAGCCTTAAAAAGGTTTCTGTATTATATGTTATGTATTTTTGTTCATTTTTTTAGCAAGTTTAATCTATCCAAATTGTTAAATTATGCTGTACATACATAGCAACGTTTTTGGTTCACTTACATCCTTTATGTTCATTACAAGGTTACGAAAGTGGCCAGCATCAAACACAACGATTATCTTTCTCTTAATTAAATATCCATATACTTGACGTGGTAATATTTGCACGCATGAAATAAGGAATTATGTCTCTTCACTCTATCTTCCTCTCGAATCCATCGATATAGTAAAGAGTAGGTTGGTCTGAGCTCATTTAAATTTCGCTAAAGAAGTTGATTATTGCATGGTTTTAAGAAGGATTAGATATTATATTATCCTTCGCTCTGTATCACGTGTTCATCATAATTACGTATAATGGACACCTACACGAAATACAAACCCTGTGCACAGCATTCCGTCTATTATGAATTGGTCGACAGAGCAGTTATGCAAAACTCAATAGCTTCCACTTGCACACAGAACTAAACTAGTCTGAAATAGACATTTATATCATCTAATATTATTCATCACTCATACAAGTGCCGACGATAACGTGCGTGGAGGGAGGATTTGTAAATGTGTGTGTGTGTGTGTGTGTGTGTGTGTGTGTGTGGGCGTATGCTTCCAATTTTGTGTGTGATGATTCAAACGTGGCCATTGATTTAAAATAACAACAATCTAGAATAGTCATGTGCCTAAACGTATACATATCAAGGAGTGAATAAACTTTGTGGACTTATCCATAAACTTTTACATATTGGGAATCCACTATAAACAATAGCTCTTTTCTAATTTAATTTGCTAGTCTGTATGTATTTGCATTACGTGAACTGTGGGTATTTAGGAGTCATCGACTGACCCACCGATAAGTTCACTACACTGTTTTCGAATCTTAATTTATCTGGCAGATGGCGATTAAGGTGTGTTTTCTAGTTAATGAATGACAACATATTATGTCTTAATCCCAACTATCAACATATTATGGGATGTCGCAGCTGAAAAACATTTAACTTTGATGTTTTACTTAGCTTAGAAATTTTCATTCATATTGCTATCAGCGGTGTGCCAGATGCTAGTAAGTGCCGCCATGGGGAATCATGCCGCAAATAATGTAGCATGATGCCCGCCCAGTCACATTATCCTGCACAAACGCAACCAGTCCTAATAGACCATTCTTATAATACATTTATGTATTAATGTTACCTTGGGTCAACGCAGTAAAAACGATGATTCAACTGCTGCTTTGACTGTTGTATTCGTACCTGTGTTAAAGCTTTTCGTTTTGTTCTTGCTTTTGCAAGTTGGTGCTTCATTTCGTCTTCTCGTAGTCTCCTTTCATGCCTTTTGTGTTCAATATACTCATCTATTGCCCAATTCCATATATCAAAATTACTAACATCTTCCTTAGTTTTAAATTGCGGGGTATTAAAAAATATGTAATAAAATCCCAGTGTCATTTAGGAAGTTTTAGAGTATCGGGTTTTTTTAAACCCTGCAATATCAATAACTTTGTTTTTTTGGTTTTAATAGCGGCAAAATATTCGGGCGTAAATATTTATGTTATAATGGTTTGGATCTTAGTGGTTAATGCTGAATTGTAGGTTGTGGTGGTGGATGTTTTCGGGTGGTGGTCGAGCTGAGCGAAGATGACCACCAATATCAACAAGTAATGATGTAACAAAAACATTTTCAGTAGCCTCAGTTGCTATAACAAAAAATATCTTGTTTGGCTAGACAATCGGTTTAAAAAACATTGTTCTGAAACGTCTGCAAATCATACATGAGACTCCCGCTGCTTGTATATTTTGACAATTATATAATATTCCATAGTTGGTGCCATATTATTGATATATAATAATGTTCTAATTCATAGTAGCGGTGGAGGGAGGGGGAAGAGAAAAAGACAAATAAGTGCCATGGCGGGTAATATACCTTGCATATGTGTTGAAAAACAGTAATACTGTAACAAAATAAACTAACTCGATTAGAGAATGTCTCCGTCAGTTAGTTCGCATCGTGTGGGTGTTATAGACCTATATTATAAAGATTAAATTTCAATAAAAAGACTTTTGAAGTGGTGTGTTCCCCTTCCTGATTTAGCTCAACAGCTTGGCTTGTTTGATTCTTTTCAGTATATAAAAAATAACTATAATCTCAAGGTTAGTGTGAAGGAGAATTCACCCCAAATTTGCATTATATTATACGTGATAATGGCAATAAAATACTGAATGGTTGCTATATTTTGTAGCTCTATCCCCTTTCTGGAAATATGACTATTTTGCAAAGGTTATTTACCGATTGTGATCAACTATCCAATTTCACCCATGAGCCAAATTTTAAATCATTTGATTTTTGCAATATATGAAACATAATTAACCATCCAGATAAGACCAGATACCGTGGGGAAAAAAAAGTGTCACTAAGCTGTCGTGGTTGATGAATATCGCAATTTGTCTATGGTATGATAGCTGGCATGACTATCATTGTTTTGAATGAATCGTTTTAAAAATCAAGGACAGATACTTAAAGTTCTAACTAAATTTTCTCAACAACATTTTCCGTTCTCATCTATTTGTTGAATATGACTTATTAATTACCAAAAGGGTTATGAGAATATTTGGACATGTAATACCTTATCTCCGTTCAAAACTTAAGCCTAAATATTAAAAAAAGAAACACTCCGTGATTTATTTTCTCTACATATGTTTTTTGGTTCGGTCATCTCATGGAATTAAAAAGTAAATTAACTATAACCAAATATGTCGTGTATACGGATGATTCCTTATCTTCTTTGTGTTAACATGGAGCAGGAAACTATGAAACAACAAAGTAAAAATTTCACACTTGAAAGTCAATAACCATAACATTTAATACGAAACCAGTATTGTAATCAACTTTCAAGAGGAACATATAACTAAAACTTCCTCTATTAATTGAGTGATTGTATGTTTTTCGTCTCTAATTATATAACATCAAATAAAGAGCGTCCTCCGCCGGTAGAGACCAGAAGGCGTGTACAAAATTGACCGGGACAAGCTTATGGATACGATGATATTAATACAAAGACATATACATTGCGATGGTTATCTACGTACCCCTAAACACTGAAAATATCCGCTTTGAAATCGAAAAAAGCTTGGTGTATAGCGGCGTTAGGGAAGTGGATGTTTAATGGCCGAATCCTCATATTAAATCACCTCCAAAATAATTGTAATCAATCGCATTTAATAATGCAGGTGTTTGGTATTTTCCTTAAATAACTTTTTTTTCTTCATTTGTTAAAGATCGTTCCAACGGGTTTAAAAACCATGGCTACATATTGTACAGCACGTGCGCAAAGATCAAACGTTTTCCCAGCTACGTTTAGTGACTGAAATATTACTTATTCACCAGTCTCAGTATTAATAGATTGTTTATTTCTCGTAAATTTAGAACCTTTTCTAATATATCCAAGTGCAGATTCTCACTTTGTTGGATAGCTCGTAAATTTCATAATTTATTATTTTTGGGATCTTTGTCAATATGGCAATCACATGGCCATCCTTGATTTCTCCGTTATATACTTCGAATACGTATATGTGACATAGATATGTCTTCCCAAAACTAAATCTGATATAAGAAGTATTATCGACAGCACCGACTGGTTTTCTTTCAACCGGAAGTTTCTGACTACACCATCACGAGATGATTTATAGTTCATAATCGTGCGATGCGATTGAAATTCTTAGTTCATTTATATAATATATTTTTCTTTGTCTAATTGATTATTTGTCTAGATTGTAACTTGAGAAACCTGATATACTGTCTTCAGGGGTTCTTATAACTTCTTCACTGTCTATATTCTTTATCATAATACCGTTATTTTCTCTGTTTCGCATACCACCACACTGTGCTCACAACTGTGTTTTTTATCGTACTCAAACACCGTATCGTATACAATGTTTCGAACCTAAGTCTCCCCGTCGCACACTTAGTTAATTATATCTGTAACAGAATTGTTACCGAGAGGATGGTGGATTAAATGAACAACACAAACACAATATGTGAAAGAAAATATAAATTTATGAAATAAATTATTATGAAAAATAATGATGTATCAACACAATAACTCATGCACTCAACCCACAATTACACTCACAACCATTCACAATACATGAATAAATTAAATATTAATACAAAATAAAACACAGATACAAAGGAATCTCTTGGACTATACACCGATCCAAAGAACCTTTACAAAAGTTATATTAACGCAAGTATAAATTACGATAATAAACACAAACATCAAACTATACTATCGCACATATGGATTGCGACAACTAGCACGAACATATATATGTATTTAATCAAGTTGCTAGCTTTTATTGAGATTCATGCAATGCCTTGAAATACTATTGTGATTTGAAGTAACCATGTAAATACAACAATGTATTCAATTGTATTACAATTGCAACACACACATGTGTCTCGACCCTGTATAACCGTACGATTCACCAACAGTTGAATCGCCGCCCAGTTTCCCCGAAGACCTAGGGTTGACACAATACTTTTATCGGTCACTTGCCCTTCACTGATCCACCACAGTTATACGTACAAACATCACAAAACATCTACTAGAACCAACGTTCTTCAATACCCTAGATGTCACCCCGGATGTTTACAACTCTAGACAGCTCCAACACTCGGACTTCTAGATTTCCGGATATTTATACGTCACGACAAATGTAGACGGACAGACAATCTGAAAGACAGACAGTCAGATACTTCAATTCGATTGCACAATAAATCAGCAACAATTTCAGCTACGTTCTCAGAGATGATATCAGAGATTATCAGATGTTATCAGATGCGCTATCAGATGCGTTATCTGATGCGTTATCAGAGATGTTAACAGATGTTATCAGATGCGTTATCAGAGATGCTATCAGACGTTATCAGATGGGTTATCAGAGATGCTATCAGACGTTATCAGATGCGTTATCAGACGTTCTCAAATGCGTTATCAGAGATTATCAGATGTTATCAGATGCGCTATCAGATGCGTTATCAGAGATGGGTTCAGAGATGTTATCAGCCGACGTTATCAGCGATGCTATCAACGATGTTATCAGAGATGTTATCAGACGTTATCAGATGCGTTATCAGAGATTATCAGATGTTATCAGATGCGCTATCAGCTGCAATAAAGAAACAAGACTAATAATAGTTGTCTCAAAAAATAATCTAAACCTTAGATCACTCTATTGCATTTAAAGTCTAATAGTGACTAGTAATTTTAAATATTCCACGTTTAAAATATGCATTGCAATAATGTCATCATTATATGAAATGATAAACTGAATACAATTCACAATAAAACGAAATATAGATTTAAAACTCACCCTTTTGGCTGGAGATTGAAAAACGAGCTATCTCTCCTCTGATTTGATACTTTAGGTCCCGTACTATTTATCAGTAATATTCTGCTTTATATACCATCCAATTTGTGAGCAGAAATCATGGCAAGATTACTGTGCAGCCTGTGAATCTAATGTTCCGGATTTCATGTAATTCAAAATCAGGCACATGCAAATCGTTACACGCCTCTAACCTTGGAGAAAACCACTTATTAACCCCAGGTAACGCATGTACGACGAAACAAAGAAAATGGTGAGATTAGTTTGTAAATCAAGAAGAAAATAAATTCAATTTTCGCCTAATTCTGTGACAATATCTGCATAATTAATCTATCCATGTTTTCTTACAAGCGGTTGCAGATCCTATCATTAATCGTTTGCAGTTTTTTATAACATTGTTGCTTTAAATAATTGTCTTTATGATAGGATTGGGGAGTTTGAGAGAAGATTTAAACTTGAACCTAGGAAAACCTATAGATTCAATATCGATAGAATCTCTGTTGACTTGCTAATAATGGGTCTAGTGAGGAATAAAAACATAATCGGTAAAAAACATGATACTAAGAACAATTGAAGAAGACCGATGCATGTTTATCTGGTAAACATTTCGAATCATTGGTGGTGTTGATGCTACCATGAACAATAAACGAGCAGCCAGTATAATTGCTCATCTCAAACATAGAAAGCATTTCATCAAAATGAAATTTATTATACTAGCAGAAGCAGGAATTTGAATTATTCGTGCTAAATACTACAACGTTCTCAGTAATTAAAAAATCTGTTATTGTGAGCAAAGGTTTCAACCCGGAATATTGACCGGGATTGACAAGCCGTATTATGACTGAGCACATCCTGTGACTGCGGTTATTTATGGAATTTCTCCGATAAAGGAGAAACCCAGCGTAGAGAATTTGAAACCGATGAAAATGTCAAGGGCAGATACTTGAGCCGAACGAGTAACGGAACATTGTACAAATGCGATGCGTGGAAACTGTCTAAGAGATCTAAGGCGTACAAAAACTTAAACGAATCGGCTTTATCAGGCAATGACAATGGTTGTACACAAAAAACGTATCTGTGCTAGAAATACCGTTTCAATTCTTAATCACTGACACAACGATAACATCAGTGACTGAAATGCCTTTGTTTACCGTCAGTGGTTCAGGTGCATATGTCCGAGGCCAGTACATCCCAGCCATCGGGTTCAATGCCGCATGCCTAGTAGTAGGGCAAGTGATTAGATCAATTTTATAAAGCCTCCATTTGGTAGCTAAAAACCTTCTATTTTACATGTCAATAAATATGTCTGTATATACACTGCGTGTGTGAAAACAAAACACTAGGTGATAACACGTGGGCAGATAAACAGACCATTTTTACAAAGCCTCCATTCGGTAAATAAAACCTTATGTTTTACATGTAAAAGAAAGTTTCACATGTACGCGCACATGAATGTCCTTGTATGTAAAAAAATACACAGGAAGGGTAGGGTGTCGCGATTAGTCGGTTACCAGGTTTTTAGTCATATCTTTAATCTAATCCTATCCGATACATCGTTTGAGAGTAATGCAAATGTATCGCTATTAATCCATGTGCGGTTCATGTTGCAGGACTACAAATATTTCCAATTTTAATATAACCCATGTTCCCCTTGCACCAGGTTTGATGTCACAGATAAATTAAAGAATCTTCAGATACGACGTATCGCAGATGTGAAATTATTGAAGAAAATTTTGCTTCTTGGTTATAAAAAACTTGTTTGAAAAGTAAGCTCATATTAGGTGCTTATAATTAATATTAATATGGGATCAATATATTATTCCCCGAAGGGATATTATAAAGTAACACCGCGATAAGTAAACCAGCGCTACAAATGTTAAAAATACTACCGCGAACTATTGATTATCCATACAAGCGATATTGCAGATTTATTTACCACCTCCTAAGAAGATTCAATTTGCATCGTTTGATATTAGCGTCCCCAATGAGGTTCATGCGAATATATTATTGTTGCCAATGATACTGTCAATAAGTATACTTATAAATACCCGCTAACCGTTGTTGATATTAATAGTCGATAAAAAGAAGCAGAACTGTGACGACTAAGAACTCATCTGAAGTTTCCTCAGCGTTTTTAAGAATATATCGACGAGGACCTCTACGAGGGCTAATCTAATGCAGGTTGATTCCTGTAAAGAATTTCAAGGTGAGGTATAAGAAAAGATGAAACAACAACAAAAAAGAGGGCATCTGCAATTCATCGCCATCAGGCAATCGTTGAGAGTTTTAATCGACTCAAGATACTGCTAAATGAAATAAATTTGACCACTCGATAAAATCGCCTAAGATTTAAACGAATTTTATCGGAAATAGTCAATCCATGACATGCATGTATTGTCATCGCGTATCCTAACTTCCATGGAGATTATTCAGCATGTATCGCATCTTCCACAGCAGTAATATCAACTAGTATAATATCATTTAATACTATATTTTCTCTCACGGATTTAGCCGGGATATCAACATTTGCGTTTTGACAATTATTGGGGGATGATCCATTAAATGGAAATGGTTGCCTGTGATCTCCATACATTATCTCAGCGGTATTTTTCATTTTTCATTAGTAACCATTCCAAGAATATTTGTAATGTATCTAACTGCACTGCACATATTTCATTAGTAACCATTCCAAGAATATTTGTAATGTATCTAACTGCACTGCACATATTTCATTCCAAATAATAATCTCGGGGATATTTTTTGTACCCATTCGATCAGGAGTCTAAGCGTCACCTTTTAACCGAAAAAAATTTGATACGTATAGGCGTTTACTCCTCTGTTTATCATCTCTCTTGCGAGTCTGATTGTAGGAGTTAATACTATCATGTCATAATTCGCACCGCATCATCCCGGTCCGATCAAATATATAGTCTTTTATCTGGATATCGGAACGTATACAGACGGCGACGATGATAATTCTGATGCTGTATCTCCGCGGTAGTTATCGTCGATATAACATCCATTTATTCGCAATATCCGTGTAGTGTTTAACTTATAAAACTCTATAATATCTTTTCGTTCAAGATTGTAGTAAACGGTTCTATGATTTTCCAAAGTTCTCAGTTAAAATAAAATGAATCTGTTGCAACTCTAACCGCGATGTTAGAAATTATATCATCGATAATAAATTAAATAAATCATGACCGAGCATCGAAGATCGCAAATGATTATATACTGCGCAGATTCTCCATCAAATTATTTGATGGGAGTTTCGATTGTTTCCCCTTTTGACAAATATGCGTTTTTCATAGATACAATTTTATCATCTTGGAAAGTATCCACGATTATAAAACCTCTTTCATGATCATCTAAAATCAATCGTGTACAACTTCATTTATGTTCACATGATCCACCTTGAGTAAATTTACCGATTATTTTTCTACCGAAATCTGTTGAGAGTGTTTCCTTGTAGTATTTTGTATTGTAATCTTGACAATTTTTGGGAGTTGGTAACCAAGCTTGAGTCCGCGCCCGCTATGAAATAATTGCCTCGGAGACAGTCAGCGATGTCAACATCTCACTATCGAGCATAAATCGTAGGAGTGCTATTGGAGCCAATTTCTCCGTTGACAAGTGTCTTCCAAACCAAACATTATATATCGAATGAAGATTTTCAGGAAAACTAAACGATGTCACACGAGAGAATCCCGTCAAATCCTGATGCGGTAAAAGTCCGTTTATAGCAATTCTAATCATTTCATGAGTAGGGTGACCAAGCCATGCAAAATATTAACTACATTCACCACGTCCGAATGAACTTCCTGGGTAACATGCGATCATATCAAACGAAATATTTTTTTGTGATCGTATTTGGTATTCCACAGTCCGCAATGACCGTATGCAACACAGCTCGCACGTACATCATCGAAAAATTCAAATCGACTATAGTAAACAATACAAATAACTTAAACGATATTATGATAAAGGTATCAAGCATGACACTAAGACTAAATTTATAGAAATTCAAACAATTACATTAATTAAACGAACAATTCAGACGAACAAAATGTATATGGGATAACGAACCAAAATGAATTTTTTTCTCATCCTATTTACGACAATTACAGCGCATGTCGCGTTGGAATCGTTAGACACTGTAAACGAAAAAAAAATGGGTTTTATTAATAATACTGGTCATGCAAAGATTACTATAGAAGGGAAGCCTCATTTCACTCACAGATTTATCAACGAGATTTTCGACAATAGTCTCGTCGTTGATCATATTAACCGAAATCCTTTTAATAACCGCATACATATTTTTTTTTTTTTTTTTGGGGGGGGGGGTACTTTCTCAACAAAATTTAATGAACGAGTGTAATTTTTATCCGCGTGATTGTTTTACGATACAAAACAAATAAAAAAAATAATTTTTGACATACCTAGATAAGGGGATATTGATTCAGCCGAGAGTTTAATCAGTAATGCCAAAGATTATATATCAAACCATATTGATCTCGTTTAAGAAAAATGAATTGAATTGATATTAACTCCCTGTAACAGTAACGACGATGCGAATATTATCAAAAATCGTTTTCGATTTTTAATCGATGAAATCAAAGATGATATTCCAAAATATACATATAATCTTAATATGAATTATTGAGTACAATCATCTATGACATTCTCGATAGAGGTTTGCCAACAGAGGAATTCTCGATGAACGGCGGTGATGAGATCCTTATGTGGAAGCCATTTCTGTTTAATTTTAAAAGTAAATTATCCAAACAAATACAAGTTTATGATGATATCAATAAAATGATAATGTATCCAGATATAGATTATTCCGTTAAAAAAAAATTAGGTAGGTCTGTACCGCTGTGTGGTACATTTAAAAGTATATCGACGGTTTAGACAAAAATGATTAAATATACAATGAACGAAGAAAATATCGCCAAATTGAAGAACGAATTTGATCGGATACACAATTTTCACACGAGTAATACGTTTACTAGTAAATTTATCGCCGACGAATATGGAAAAATTACCAGCGCGAGAATCAGGTTTACCGACATACAAATCTGAATACAGGATATTGAAAACTATAAACAGGGAGCGAAATAAACTTATTTAAAAAAATAAAAACAACAAGGATGTTTCAGCGAAATGTCGAAAATCATGAAAGAAATTTTTAAAAATGTTACTGACATTTTCGAGGAGCAAGCTCAAATAGATGTTTGTCAGTTAACGAAACACAGGTAATTTCATGAGTTTATTAAAATCTAGATTATCCTTTTCAAAATCTATACCAATCCTTTTCTTTTCTATTTTAGTTTTCAAAACATTCTTCTCTGATATAAGTTTTTAAAAGCGGCTGATAAGCCCGCGTTACACAATTTTTATTTCGATATCGCGCTTAGATATGTTTCATTTGCCGATTGTACAGCGTTTAATATTTTTCATTTTCGTTGTTCATAGTTCTTGCTCTATCGTATTCAGTTTGTTTATTATCTATGGTGATCTGTAGTTGATTTCGCTTGTTTTCCAAGTCTTTGATTTTCCTTTTAAACCAGGAGAGAGCTTCTCGAAGTTTTCTTTTGTTAGCTTTATATTCTTCTTGAGCCGTATTTATTTGTTTAGCGTCGCCTTGAGTAACAGTGCTCATTGGTTCATATTCCCATATTTTATATACCTGAGTTGATCCAATTTTGTATTCCTTGGCAACTTTGAGGGGTCTTTTAGCACCATTCAACGCGTTGATTGTTTGTTTCTTAGCCGGTGGACAGATCAATTGGAGTTCTTATAAATTTACACGGGTAAAATAATTATTTAAATCAATTACGCGATAAAACGTACAGCGATAATTATTATAAAAGAATCATTGCAATAATCATGGTTAGTAATCACATAAAAAGTTATCATTTACTGGATTTTTCAATTACACATTTTTTTATGTTTCTTCGATGTCATCCTCTATATCGTCCAAATAATTCAGCGATGAAATATCAGCGAGGTGTTTACTGGAAATACAAGATTGAGCATAATTTAAAATCTGGTAGCGGTAACATGAGATCTCAGTAACATGATCTTGTTGAAGCTGGTTATTGTTGACGTTGTGTCAGTAGAAAATTATCGTCACCAAATTCATCGAGGAATATATACAAATTCCCCATGTTTGTTTTATAGAAGAATGAATCTCTGAAAACGTCTTCGAGGTGCTGCTTATAACGGATGTATATATTTGCGTGATAGTACATTATAAGCATCATTAAGATTTTTAATTATAAATTTGTCTTCAATGACGTCTTCGAAGTTTTGTAAATTTTCCACCGATAAAATATTGTGTCAATGTTCAATGGGAATACAAATCACGGCGAAATAATAAATCTGATCGCGGGTACATGAGATCGTAATAATATGTTCACGTCTTAGTTTATTTATTTCACATGTTGGCAGCATATGTATATCATCACCGAATTTGGCAATGGCTATATTAACATTCCTCTAGATTAATCTCTCAAATATTATTTTGATCGCGTTTTTGAGTGTTTGTTTATCATAGATATGTACTTATACGTGATCATACTTGATACTGTATATCGATGTTTTTATAATTTTAATTTCCGCGAGAAAATCTAAAGATGTAAATCCTTAAGGCTTCACATACAGATTAATCTGCAATTACTCACCAAATACATCAATGAAATCAAATTTGTTTAAACTTTTTTTGACCTCCAGCGATTATTGCATTTTAAATATTTCGAAGTTATTGGTACTTGCGCCACCAAACTTCCATGATATACATGAGGATTAAAGTATTAGAAAATATATACCTGTGCTGCTTGATTCGATAATTCCGTGTTTGCGCTATAACATGAAAGATTCACAGCGATCCCAGAGGTTATATCAACGTTGGTCGGTGAGACGTGTCTCCCGGTTCCGTCTGGATCGTTGTAGTATCTGAGAATATTTGGCAATGACGCTTTCATCCACACGGCGAGTATCCTAGGAAAATATTCAAGGATGAGATCACTGAGCTTTTTCTTTAGTTGTTTGATTTCATGCGCTACTATTACAAATGTTAGTAATATCTGTCTTGTTACTTTGAAATTATTTAGAAACGCTGTAGATATCTCTCGTTCACTATACCCTCACTACCCCTCCGGGGAACTTCCACCATTCCATGCTCATTAAAACATTCATCATTTCAATAGCCTCTTCATTAAACACATCGAAATCTTTTTTTTTTTGTATGATTTAGATGTTGAACTATTTCGATAATCTGTTACTTTATGATGGATGAATTATATATGACCACAGTGTACCCAGGTGAGTCTATTTCGATCGTGGCCGACAACGCTGGTTCGTGAACTATTATAACGATCTTAGATTCTACTCCTGTGATAGATTGTATCCTAAGTTGAATTGTATTATCGATATCCTCGACGTCCTAACTTCCCTTGGGAAATTATATATAGTCTGACAATCAGGAGTAATCTATATTTCGCAAACACGAATGTGATATTAGTTGGTTTACCAGAGAATAATGCTGATCTGATATTAGACCAACTGTAATACACCCGTGTTTGAGTAAGCGCGATCTCTTTTACCGGAATCGGTTTTGGAAAATCTACACTCAATTCCGGACTTTGTGGGGTTATTGATATGATAGTTGTTGTTACTGGATCTGTGTTCTCGACTATCCGCTGGAGTAGCTTTTATGGAGTTGCCATTGTTATCAACATTATGTTTTGCTAATTTTGAGATTTTGGTGTCATAAATGCTAACCATCGCAGAGAATTCATCATCGGATATTACAGAGTCATTTAGGCTAGATCATATGATCTCGGATATGTGCGAATATGCGGTTGACACTGTGTGTATTTTAATCGTATAGTTATGTAGTGTACGCTGACTAAACGATGATAGTTGTTTGTGATGATCCCTGGAAGTCATAATTGTTGCCGTGGTTAAAATACAAATTGGGACAACTGCAGGAGCGATACTTTGGGGTAATTATGTTAATTAGAAAGTGTTTTTTGTTCAATTAGGCCATGGAAAGTGACTCGTTAAAATTATTTCTGTATCTTTTCTCCAGTAATGTGGGCATTAGCTTGAGCTGATTTTGGATTACTGTATACTTGTGTTTGCAAGGTTCCTTGCAACCCAAACAGAAACCCTTTTAAAAATTTAAAAGTATGTGTTCCTTTGTGGCCGGATAGGAATCGTGAAGCCGATATTGGAATCAGTCGATTTCGACAGGACAAGGGAGCTATCAATACTATTTGCCACATGTTTACTGTCGTTTGTGTTAGTGTTCACTAGTTTTTTGGATCGTTGTAAACGAAAACGCTGGTTGTTTGGTTCATGCGCTGCTGGCTGTGGAAGCATTTTAAAGAGCTGATAAAAAATTTTTGAAGCAGCGAATGAATGCGTGTCTCCCAAAACAATTGTAGTAATTTTGATGAGTTTCCTCCCCCTAATTAAGTATAGTACTTGTACTGAAAAATTGCTTTAAAATCCCGAAGAACATCGATGGTAGCAATAACAAACTCCCCTCGGATATTGTATGTTTGTAACGTGTGATGGATTGATGTCTATATAGTTGTTATGATCCGACACTAACGCGGCCTTCATGTCGTGTTTTAGATGCGTGGTAGCTTTGCCTTTCGCAACCAATTGTCTAACATGTTCAACATATTACCTCCAATCGGCGTGTCTCTCATGTTTCAGGATAGTTGCTATGTATTAGGGAAGAATGGCATGAACCAGGGGATATTTTTCACATATTGTACAAGTAAACCTGCGACACACGATACTCCATTATAATATTATGAGTTGGACATTAGAATGGAAACTTGATACAATAAGTGAATACTTAGATTTCGGCACGATTCGTCTGGACCTAAATTATAGAAGACGAAGAAGGTAATTAACAACGTGGACCGATAACAACAGATACATAATATAATATACAGAAGATGGAAACACGTGCACGCCCCTAGAAAGAAACTGGCTGAACTGACGCGACAGTCAATAGCAGATAATCCATCGGCGTGCGACATTATTCTGATTGGCTGGGCAGAACACGTGCAAAAAAGTTTATATAGTTTGGCCCTTTACAGCGCTTTACACGACAAATACGAACGTAATTGCTTCAATTGACGTCATCGTCACTGTGATTCGCTAGAAAGTTTACACCCAATCAGACCGTCTATAAATGTACTAACGTGACCGTAAATAGTTATAGATACATAAAAAAATATAAGTCTTATTTGATTTATTTTCTAACAAGTTCATTATCTGGTATATAGTTGTCGCTCGCTTCTTTTATATTTGTGTACTTGTAAACACGTTTATATTTTTAATCACATAATGAATGGAAATTGTACAGCACATATATGCAACATCCTACAATGTACAATATCATCTCTCAGAAACATTTTATAAGTTTAACTAAACTTCAATTCTTTACCGTTCGATTACTGTTTATTTTCTTGGTGGTCACTTTTTAAAGTATTTAATATAATATTTAGCCATATGTCCTTTACGCCTATAATAGTTTTGAAGAATCAATCACACTCAGCTGAACTTCACTTTGTACCAGTTCAATCTGCTTTGTATTATGTCTTTCGCATGTTTGAGTCACACAAGTATTACGTTTGGGCGATTGAGAAAAATTGGGACATCAGTTATCAGATGCGCCGCGGAACGTGAGGGATAATGCAACATTACCATTAGTGTGTATATTCAAGATCGAAAGGAACGGAATATAGGGAATGTATTAAGAAACATGTACTGGGCCTGTATAGGGCAACAATAAGTATAAGGGATGGCATAACGACAATGGAGACTGGGGAAACAATTGTACTAATGGTGCAAATGACCGAGCTCAATCTGGCAGAACAGTACGTCTAGGGGGCTGACCTGAACATGCGTAGCTCACTGGATATACATATTTACATAGACAAAAAGACATTGTCATCATTAACTTTGCTTGTTTTAGAGATTTTAGGAAATATCATCCAACACACGCGAATTCGCACACGTCTGGATACATATTTTACTGCCTAATGGAAAGTAGAACTTTATAATTCAGAGAGATCAAACTCAAACCATGTAAGAACCGCATAAGGGCAGTTTCGATGTTCCTGGTAAGAAAATTATTGCTCATCAGTTATACAAAGTGGAAGAGTAGTGAAAGAGCACGCGAATATATATATATATATATATATATATATATATATATATATATATATATATATATATATATATATATATATATATATATATATATATATATAACTTTAAAACAACAAAATATTACTTTTTTAAACAATTGTTATCAACCAACAGACAACCGACACATAGTAGACATCAGAACATGTTATCAAATGCACATATTTTTTGACAAGCTGGACAAGTTAGATTTCCATTGTTTTACGTCATTCTTTATCTCTCCTAAAACTGACATTACATTACGTTGTTGTTCTTTGTGTTGTCGTTTAGCACAATCTTTTCCGTCGTTCTCTGTTTTGTTTCTCTCTGTATAAATTATCAGCACCATTAGTGCTGAGAGCGGTGACAATGATACAAATATCATATGCACAAATATTCCGACAACCATATATAATAATGGTAATATGCAGCTATATCAAATATTAATATTATATATGTAGTTACTCAATGTTTTACTACATCAATGTGTACAGCTAATGCAACAAATGTCTGGCACCATTATTATTATTTATGTTATTATTAATAGTATTATCATTATTATCTCAATATATGAATCTTGCAGTCACTAAAAAGATTGTATTCTCCATGGCAAAACATTCTTTGGCTGGTAAACAAAGTGTTGGTTGTTGAGAATTATACTAATTTAACTTCATGGTGAAACAAATCTAAGTGAATATAAATTAGACATAAGTCAATGTTTATTCATGTAATCGTGATTACAATAATCAAACTCATGATCATACAGTTTGTGTCGAGACGGTGGTGATGTTGACACTATAATTAATGCTTATAATACTGACTATAATGATGTAAATATGTATATGTTGATGATAATGACAATAACGTCAATAATGAGAGTGACATCGGTTTAATCAAGCAAGAATTAGGCTTTTAATATCTTTCATATTGAGCAATACATAACACCATACCAAACTTGGTTATGGAAGGATGGAAGGGATGCTGCTGTGATAACCGCAAAACAATAAAACACAATAGGGTGGATTTAAATGAGACATTACCAAAATTAAATAAGATTTCATGCACAAAAATATTGTTAGACCTGACGAACATATCACTAATGTAAAATGAATCAGATACATGTAAAACATATTTTCACTAAATGAATCTGTCGTGTATTGAAATCCAATTAATACTTGTGTTGCATGCACTGTGCTAAATCTTTTTACACTTAAACAATTGCCAGTGTATAGCCATAGCCGTTAATGATAACATTGTAATATTCTTATTTATTTTTTAAATATACTTTCACTGAAGGTGGTTAAAACTTTAGACGACCTTATAGAACGACGCATTAAGAACATCGAGGACACGTAAATCGTTATCGTAAACTTGGGATAAACTTAACTATTCATATATCATATTTAATGAGAATGTATTAAAAGTAAAACATTGTTAGGAAAGCTTCAGGTTTTATCTGATCCATCCAAGTCAACTGTAGATAGTATAACAATAACAATGGGTATATAGCTAGAGTCAAATGTTCATCGGGTCGATAGAATTCATGAATTCTATTAGGTTTCGGCATACAAAAAACAACGTCGAATGGATCCATACCGATGAAATTAATAGGGACATTACTTTTTTTCTCTTTCTGAAACTGCATATCTGATCTCCTAAGAGACAAGAGACACAATCGCACCATTTATGAAATTGGATATGACAACAGCTACCTTTATACCTATGGTTATCATTATTCACACCACTATTTTTTTAAATGTGTATTATATACTTTGATGTGACACTAATGTATTTTGTCTTCTGCCAGGTTCAATGGCCAGGTATAAGACATTTTTAATGTATTCCTGATTTAATCTTTTCACCATTGGCTTTCCGATACTATAGTTAGCATGGTGTCATTTTCTTCGAAGTTCAGTAATTTACTCCTCCCATTTGTTCCATTGGTCAGGATGTTCACCACGGCGAATGAGGATATATATATATATATATATATATATATATATATATAAATAGCGGCCTCAAAGAAGAACATCAATAGAGAAAATAACCAGTAAATAAATCAAACTCAGTTTCTGAGGATGAGGAATCACGTCGTTGTGTTGCTGCTTTTGTCCTTGTTTGCCGTCACTTTGTGTAGAGGTATTTATTTATTAATTACTTCCTACCTAGTGTTGATATTCATTTACTTGTTTTCGCATATTCAAGTTGTTTTCGGAAAAAAGACATTTTGTGACGAGACTTGCATAGAAACACAAACGATATATATATATATGTGTGTGTGTATGGTACACACATTTTCACTCTAAAAAAAAATTGTCACATAACTCGCTAACGATACATGAACAATATTTAAAAGTACTTGCAATGAGTACATAATAATTTATTACATATTCGATGTGTCACAACTGATTATTTTCTTTTCAATCGCTTCGCTTGCATCAGGAAAAGCATATTTTTTTATTTCTCCTGTATCAAAATGTTGCCTCGTACAGTTTTTAGTTAATGGGATGAATATCAATTATTTCGTGGGCAAATGCAAATGTAATCTACTGATTTTATGTTTATCACGTTCCACACTTCTTATTAGTCTAAAGTGCTATTGTCCACTCATCTTTGTTAGTTCATTATTGATCTTATACAGCAAAATAAGACATTTATATAATGACAATTTAGAGGTAAAATTTAACATTAAGTACAGATGTAACGTGTCTGTTGCATTTGCAATCTTTCACATATTTGCGATCGCATTCTCAACTGTTGCATGACTTTATTTATGTATTGATTTATATAGGTATTTATGGATGAATTAGTGTGGTTTACATTTGTTTATATGTGTACATTTGCTTGCATATTATTGTAAGTAAGGCTTTCATTGATAATTGCTGTTCTTCTTATTATTTAAATATAAATGTAATCGTCGATATGTAGTCGTTCTAATATGTTGACACATCTACATGTTACAGATTGCATTTTAATTTGTGTAATGTAATCCATGCAATATATTGTCTTCGCCATATATTTTTAATATGTATTTCTCTTAAGATTCTCAAACATATACCAATTATTTCAAAGCTATATTACATTTATGTTAGTTATATATATATATATATAAATATATATAAATATATATATATATATATATATATATATATATATATATATATATATATATATATATATATATATATATATATATATATATATATATATATATATATATATATATATATATATATATATATATATATATATATATATATATATATATATATATATATATATATATATATATACGTTACATTGTACAAACATAATACAAGCGACAAATGAAAATTCAAGAATTGTTGTGGCATTCCTGTCAGCAAAATCATATGTTTTGTCGTCATGGATACAAGAAAAGTTAGACACTTAAACTGTATGTTCAGAACTACTTTTAATGTGTGAATATGACTTGTATGATTTACTAAATACTTTACGATGCCATGTGGTCTTAATCCATATTTTATTCTGTGATAAAGTATTACTAGACTGGGTTGTTTTCCAAGGGTCAATTTAGTATATGAAATGTAAAATATCCAGTTAATTAGAAGTAAAGAATTGTATTTTCAAATATGTTTAGTTTATAATTATTTGTTTTGTTCATTGACTATTTGTATATTGATTTCTTTTCAATGTACTTTTTCAAGACCTTCAAAAAAGGTATGCAAATCTCGAAGGTGATACGGCTCTTCTAGATGCATTCGCACGAGCCTTAGAAGAGGGCAAATTAGACAAAAACGAGTAAGTATACAATCCGATATCATCCTTGGATGTATAGACAGACAGACAGACATACAGACAGACATACACACACACACGTACATACATACATACATACATACATACATACATACATACATACACACACACACACACACACACACACACACACACACACACACACACATACATACATACATACATACATACATACATACATACATACATACATACATACATACATTCATGCATGCATGCATGCATACATACATACATACAAAGAAATATCTGTAGCAATATATAGCTCATGAATAAAATGGGTTGTCAACTCAGACAAGTATATGAAAAAGTATCTCCTATCGATTAAGAAAAAAACTTAATTTTAAGGCATTTGTATATTTGTTTCACACACTTTTATTCTGATTATTATAGATTAAATGTTCGTCGTTCATTCATCGCAATGCTCATGACAGCCTACGTATGCTCTGACTCGGATAGTCTCTTTTCTTATCAAAGTATATTAGTATCTAAAGGAGAATCGCTGATTTTTTGTTTCATATATATTACAACTGAAATTGTTTTGGGTTATTTGCTTGTTATGCCTATATTGAATATGAATAAACCGTTTATAGTGAGTGCTAATGCTTTGTTTGATACTAACATATTTCAAGAGACATGTACTATAGTATTTTCAATTTGACATATGCCTACTTCTCCAATTGGTATGTCCTTATTTACTAATTTTTTATAATAAGAATATCTTACATTCTTAATATATTTGAAAGAAAATATATTCATCCACAGATTCTTCCATTACAAGTTAAGATGTGACATAATAGTAAATCATTTAACCAACTCAGTCAGGTTCTCAATGATTGAAACTAAATGCGTACGTGTCTCTCTTTTTTCCAGCCTTGTTCAAGAGGTCAGACAAAACTTGATGAAGAGATGGTGGTGGGGCTACAAAGGGGGCATTGAGCCTCTTTAGGGCCCATTATAGAGATGCTTGAACCATAAAAATAACCACTTGTCTGTAATGGTTTCAAGATCAATGACTTGTTCTGTAACATGTACTCATATAACTGTATGTATAGCCTTTCGTGATGAAAATAGCGTGCCACTAAGTTGTTATTATTGCACGTGTATACGTAGCATCATATTGCACTAACATATAGCCTATACTTTCCGATGCAGAGTACATACAACTGGACAAAATACGAACTGTTCAGATATATGACGATTAAAAACTTCTATATTTATTTTGTTGCAAGAATATAAATACTATTTTTTATTGTCATATCCATGAGAAGGGTTAAAAAACAATCAAACACTGAAGAACGCAAAAGGTCGTCGAAACAACCTCCATATAATGTCTACTCAAATAAATTTCCACTTTAGAAAACGTACATGTTTATAATGATAATATAAATGGTAATAATAATCATAATAAAAAGTGGAAGATATGTATCGAATGTACATATGTTTGTGAATATAACTGTCTATTGTATTAATCGAAGTTAAGAACATTTCAACGAATTAGTAGGGAACCTTAATGATTCACGTACATCAGACAAATTATATTACATTGTTCCGATACTGAAAGTATATTTTAAAGTCATCATATGCTACGATTTAATTCTTAAACATCTTGTATTACCCTCTTTCGATATAGCCAATAAAAACTGCAAAGTAAATGTGATCTTGTTTGTTTTTCTAACAGTATTCCATAATGAGCGGTCCTAAAATGTGCTACTTGGTTTTCGTAACTATGGTTTAAAGGATTATAGCTTTGTGAAACTCTATCCGATGAATATGAAAGTGATATATATATATATATATATATATATATATATATATATATATATATATATATATATATATATATATATATATATATAAGTTTTCCTTCATTCAGTTTGGGTGAGGTGCTCCCAATATTATTTTTTATTGAACTTATAGCATGCAGACCAACTTTGGCTAATTTTTTTTTAGAAATTGAAGTAGTTATAGATGATTTGTTTCATATATATTACAACTGAAATAATGTAAAGATCTGAGCAGCGAATCTGTTACAATAATGAATACACACATTGTGATATTAAAAAAAAAACAATTTAATTTGATTCAATGAATTTCATCTCTCAAATAAATATTTAAAACTATATGACTAGTCTTTCAATCAACAATTTGTCTTAGTGTGATAGATTTTATTCAGGTCCTGTGTTCTTACTCATATGTATGATATTTGTCGAACGGAAATCCAACTCCCTTCAGTCCGTCTAAGTTCAGCTTCCACTGCTCTTCCTTTTTCATTTGTCTCACGAGACTCTGACCAACTGTATTTGAGTAATTCCATCTGGTCCCTAAAAGGTTTATGTATTAACACACAAGGATATTAGCATAGCATATTCCAATTCTTATTTAATCTCACTCTAAATATTAGTATCATCAGATAAGACATTACATATTTTCGTCACGTATTCGTGCCAAATTAAATACACATACTCCCTGATAAGTGCACATTATATATATATATACATACATATTTATATAATCAAACACATTTATGTACAATGGACACATACATGCATTCGCTGATATATACTTTCACGTTATATTCCTACAATGTATACACAAATGGTTAATGTTAAACACTGCAAACATTGTAAAAAAAATATCACTCAGTTCACCATTTGCAAATCCAGGATATACAATAGGTATATGCACGAGGTTAATACGAATTACCAAAATAGCGAAACACAGAAGAAGTTTGTTACATAAACAATACTCAATTCTCAAATATGCTTGTATGTCAAACACTATGATTTAATAACCTTAAAACAGCTAGTATTCGTACAAAAGTGTAAAATACATTTCCTTTGAAGCAATATATTAGAATAATCCTTGAAAGTCCCAGAATAAACAAGTTTCCCGCCAATTTTTAATCGCATCGGAGCTGCTTTTTACCCTTATAATTTCCGCAATCAGGTTTTAGCGACTACTGGCGTTAAGGTCACACGAAACCATATTTAATTTTGCAACTCTTATGTTGGCCGCGCCTTGCTCAATTCCGAGTGGATGTTGATTTATAAAATTATCAGACAATGCCCCTCCCAACAATCTGTAAAGGGTTGCGTGCGACCACCACTTGTTGTTCCTTTCATCCGAAAACAGAATTAAATCAATTACCTGTGAACTTGTGATCTCAATTATTACCTATCAGAGTTGCCCAAAATAGAGCAAGTTATAGATTGCATGGCCATGTCAATTAACTATCTTGTCACTTCTTGTTCGCCGTTTCGAGCCTCATACATACGGACGGCGCAAAATTATTAACATCAGGTTATATATATATTTATATATATATATATATATATATATATATATATATATATATATATATATATATATATATATATATATATATATATATATATATATTAAGAGAGAGAGAGAGAGAGAGAGAGAGAGAGAGAGAGAGAGAGAGAGAGAAAGAAATATACACATGTGTTAATAGTAAGTCCCAACAAATATAGACAACTGATATACCAACATCCGCGTATGATCCAAAAGCCAGATTTGGTCTTAAAATGTTCACTTCAAGTTAAGAAATGTATATTTGCCGCTCCGATTGCGTATTGCTGAGAGTATCCACCTATGATGATGGATAATGCAAGATCGAATCCTCGGTAGAGAATTACCTTAGACTTCTAAGAATGGTAGTAACATCTACCTCGCTCTGCGCTCTACGTTGAAAGGTTATTATTACGACTGGCTGTGTTGGTGCCAGGATAATGCGAATGGGTGCACATGATGCTAAATCTATTTAGAAGGATGTCCCGTTTCTGTAAATTGCTAGCATCTGACACACCTTGGATATAGTACCGATTTGAATGAATATTTTAAAATTACGTAAAGCATCAAATGTTAAGATATTTCAGCAGATATGTTTCATAATATGTTGATATTTGTTGTTAAGAAATTATAGTTTGTCATTCATTTAATAGAACACACACCGGAAATACCATTTGCCAAAAAAAAAATAGGATTAGCAATCAGTGTAGTGACGTTATCGGAGAGTCGATGAAAACTTACGGCCTTCACTTCACGTAATATAGCTATAGGATGCAGGACACTAGCCTCATCTGCACGTTTTAGACCTCAAAGAAGGATAATCCAACCACGACTATCTTTATTCATTTATTTACTAATCGTTATCATTTATATTAGACTGTACACATGATTATTCTAGTATGGTATTTTTTTTTAATCAATGACCAGATTTAAGTAGTAACACAGCAACAGAGGGGACGAATCGGACAACTTTTTACAGGCGTCGATTAGGTAAACTGAGGCTTCCTCGTAAATCGTAAAAAGGGCGTCCACGGGCAAACTAAGGCATCCTTGAAGTGCTAGCAATTTATCGTAAAAAAGGACGCAAATGTTGTTGTCACACAAAATGCCGCTATGGGGTTAACCAAATTAACCATAAATACGATCTTATCCAATACGATCTCATGTCCGAGGATCATGTAAATTTATCGTTACAAATCCATGTGGGGTGGCTTTGGCGCCACTAAATAAATTTCGAAATTGGTTATAATCCATATCACCGTCACACCAATATTGATAAATATTTTGTAGTGTGTATTTTCCAGTTCCGTTAAACACAGATACTAAATTGCAGTTTTCTCTGATTACACATGGAATCTGTGCGTATATTTTGGGTGACATATATCACGTCTGTGTTTTTATGGTGCAAACGGAAAATATTTTTTCGGGATTTTTTTGTTGTTCCAACATGAAATCATCGTACACAACAAGGTTATTAATGGTTCCATCCAGGTCTTCCACGGACGTCAGTTCGTAAATATCTGTGATAAACTCAATAACATCTTCACCGGCAATTTTTGAAGCATTTTCGTTGTAATCTTTTAATACTTAATTACAGTTTTGATCGTCTACGCTCGGGACAACTACATATAATTTGTACCATATCATATATTTCATTATCATCGTGAGCAACAACTGCGTTTCACCACTTCCTGAGGGTCCGATGATGATCATTCTGATAGAGTTTGGTAACATTGGATGATGTTTTATATGTTATTTTTTCTTTAGCGCTGAGAAATCAATTACTTCCATTAGATATAATATAATAGTATTATGGATCTATATTGTGTGAAATGTAAGAAGCGTACACCAACTATTGACCCATCGACTGTTACCACAAAAATCAACAGAGAAGCGGTCACCGGCAAGTGTGAAATATGTGGTACAAAAAAATATCGATTTGTAAAAAAATCGCCGCCAAGATAGCTAAACTTGCAGGAACGCCATGTGCAAGGTATCCAGGGGAAAAACACCTTCCTGGGTATAGTTATTGTGAACTTTGAACACGATTAGATATCAGACTTCATAATCAAGATAATTCTAACCCGGGAGAAAAGCCGATAAATGCAATGAAGCGTGTCGGGTACACGATATAGCTTACCGGAGCGGGGATTTACAACAACGTCATTTCGCAGATGTGAAATTGATTCATGCGTTGAATTCTATCATTGATAAATCCTTCAAAGAAAAATTGGCTTCATGATTAATAAAATCGGCGATGAAAGGTAAATTGATGTTAGGTACTGGTAACTAATAACAACATATAATCTATTTAACATTTCCCCAAGAGGATACTGGAGGAGTAAAGCAGCAATCGGTAAACTCGCTAACGCCGCAGCGGTGATAAATATCACTGCAGTGAATTGGTTATCCAAACAGACGATTTGGCAAATTTATCTACCGCCACAAAAAAGAATTAACTACTCACATGTTGATGTGCCGGTCCATAATGAAGTTAAGCTGATATATTATTTCTGCCGCATGATAGTGTTTACAAGTACGCGTTAACCGTAGTTGATGTTACGAGTCGATGCAAACAAGCAGAGCAGCTAAAAACAAAATCATCAACTGAAGTTTCTTCTGGATTTCAAAGGATTTATGGAAGGGGTCCCGAGCGGTGACCAAATCTGTTACAAGTAGATCCTGGCAAGGAATTTCAGGGCATAGTGTTATCAATAATGAAGCATCATAATGTCACCATCAGACGAGGACATTTTGCACTACATCGATATCAGACAATTGTTGAACGATTTAATCGGACACTTGCTGAGCGGTTATTTGGACATCACTACGCGAAGGAATTCATCCAGGATAAAAGATATCGTGAATGGGTCAATGCTGAATAATGAGATTACTCGAAAAATCAACATGAAACCTAACAATGCGATTAAAAAGAAGTATAAACCTGTAAAACCGCAAAATGATTTTTTAAAACAACCATTACTCAGAAGTGTCAATGGTATATGAACCAGGATAGCTCGAAGGTGGTAAAAAGGAGCTACTGATCCTATTTGGAGTGTTACTGTACATAAACTATCTAGCATAACACGAACCACGGGTAGACCAGAAATCTATAGATTGGATTCAACTGCTACTCAGCGGGGTTTTACTCGTGAACAACTACAAGTGATACCCAAGGATACTCAATTACCACCGCGTGGGCGTAACTAGCACCGTTTCCTCTCTTGCACTCAAGACAAGTCAGCATCACATTATCGTTGACATGACCAAAACTGCTATTTTTTTCTGTCTAAGGTAAATTGTCGAGAGTTGTTATCCGACCAACACCAACTCATTATACAATTGCAACTCGCGCAGTGATTATTCTGTTCTTGTTTCAGAGTGGTTATTAATTCAACATCAATACAAAAGTTTCTATTATTTTTTTATCTTGTTGTTTATAACCAGAAATTTTTTTTGTTTATTGTGTCAACGCTGACAATATTGTAACAGAATTGTTACCGAGAGGAGGGTGGATTAAATGAACAATACAAACACAATTTGTGAAAGAAAATATAAATTTATGTAATAAATTATAAATGAAAAAAATACAGATGTATTAACACAATAATTCATACGCTCAACCCACAATTACACTCACAACCATTCACAATACACAAATAAATTAAATAATACAAAAGGAATCTCAGATGTAAAGGAATCTCTTGGACTAAAACAGATCCAAGGATCCTTTACGAAAGTTAAATTAATGTAAGTATGATTTACGAAAAAAAAATACAAACGACAAACTATCTATCGCACGATGGATTGCGATAACTAGCACGATCATATACTTGTATTCAATCAAGTTGCTAGCTTTTATTGATATCTTTGTGATCACTTGAAATATTATTGTGATCTGACATAAGCATGCAAATACAACAATGTATTAAATTGTATTACAATTTCAATACACCTATGTGTCTCCCCTGTATAACCGCACGATTCAGCAACAGTTGAATCGTCACCCAGTTTCCCCGAAAACCGAGGGTTGACCAATACTATTATCGGACGTTTCCCTTCACGGATCCACCACAGTTATACGTTCAGACAGCATACAACATCTACCAGAACCAACGGTTCCTCACTCCCCTAGATGTCGACCCGGACGTTTTACAACTCTAAGACAGCTCCGACACTCGGACTTCTAGCTTTCCGGATATTTACACGTTACACAGATGTTGACGAACAGACAGTTCGACACACAGACAGATACTTCAATTCCGTTTGCACAAATTAACGGCACAAGCACATTCAGATATTTATACAGAGATGTTCCAGAACAAACAATAGATGTCCCACAACAAATCAGACGATATCAAAGACGTTTATCAAAAGATGGTATCAGATGTGTTAACAGCTACGGTATCAGAAATGGTATCAACTACGTTAGCAGCTACGGTATCAGAGACGGTATTAACGATGTTATTAGATGCGCTATCAGTGATGTACTTCTACGGTATCAACGACGGAATCAGCTATAATAAACAAAACCAGACTAATAATAGTTGTCTCAAAAATAATCTAAGCTGTAGATTACGATATTGCATTTAAAGTCTAAAAGTGACTAGTAATTCCAAATATTCCACGTTTGAAATCTGCATTGCAATAAAGGCATCATTATACGAAATGATAATCTGAATAAAATTCACAATAAAACGAAATGTAAATTTAACACTCACCCCTTTGGCTGGAGATTGCAAGACGAGCTATCTATCCTTCGATTAGATATTTTGGTTCCCGTAAATAATTATGAGCAATACCTCGCCTTATATACTCTCTATAGGTGAACATAAATCACAACGAGCTTATTGTGCACCACGTGAAACGAGTATTTCGGATTACATGTAAATTAACATCAAGCACATGCAAATCGTTACACGCCACTTAATCACCCCAGGTAATGCGTGTACGACGAAATCAAGAAAATGGTGAGTTTCGTTTGCAATTCAAGAAGATCAAAAATCAATTCAATTTTCGCCTAATTCTGTGACAATACCTCCCCCCTAAGAATAAAAATGTACACATTTTTAAAACTAACACAGAATAGAAGAAAAATAACTACTGATGATATCTTACAACATTTACACTGGTTATACTACAAACTGGATTTTATTACTGGGCAAATTCATACAAATTTCCCATCATGCCCTACTCAAGTAGTCTGCACCTACATTTTCAACTCCCCTTATTGACATTGTCGCTCTGTCTCTTGATGTATAACTTGAGCATATTCGCATGCAATGTTTTTACAATACCGTCCATGTCAATTTTATAGTCCATGTCACCTTTTACTTCTTTAACTTCATATGGACCTTTCCACTGGACTAATAACTTATTCGAACTAGCAGCAGAGAGGGCGAATCCTACAACGTTTTGAGACAAAATTTGATTGAAATCTTAAAACGAGCCGTCCTATAATCTCATTTTAACCAAAAAGAGGGCGAATCCTACAACGTTTTCAGACAAAATTTTGATTGAATACTTAAAACGAGCCTTTCCACGATCTCATTTTAACCAAACAAAAATGTCTCAGGGGCAAACCCTAGAACGTTTTCAGGCAAAAAATTTATTGAAATCTTAATGAGCCTTCCCTCCGAAATCTCATTTTAACTAAAAAAAATGAAAACGGAGACTTTTACGATTTTTTAATCAATTTTGATCGCAACTTGTTGTCATCGCCCTCTCTGCTGCTAGAACTTTCAGTTCTGGGTTAACAAAAAATAAGAAATGATTTTAACCGAATATTTGATCAAGTCCGATACGATATCGTGTCCGAGGATCATGCAAATTTATTGTTGCGAATCCGTGTGGAGTCGACTAAGCATTACTAAAGAAATCTCGAAATTGATTGAAGTCCATATCAGAACACCATGTCTGCCATATGTTTCTAAGAGTATGAGTATCAACTCCGTTGAATACAGCAAGAATATTGCAGTTATCTCTGATGACTTTTGGAACCTGAGTGTAGCGTTGAGTGACATATATCACGTCAGTGTTTTTATGCCTGCCTCTGGAAAAGATCCTAGCAGGATTTTTTTGTTTATCCAACATTATATCGTCATATACGACTAAATTGTTAATATCTCCATCAATATCATCAATACTCGGTGCTTCATCGATATCGGTTATGAAATCAATGGCGTTCTCACCTTTAATTTCTGATGCATTCTCGTTAAAATCCTTTAACACTTCATAGCATCGTTGATCATCTACGCTAGGAGCAATTAAATACAACTTATCCCACTTCATCCATCTCATTATTAAATTGAGCAACAATTGCGTTTTACCGGATCCAGATGGCCCGATTATAATCATCCGGATAGAGTTTGGTAGCGCTGCATGATGCTTAACTGGTTCTCTTATTTTAGTCGCTGAAAAATCAATTATATCCATATCTCTATACATAAATTATGGATCTATATTGTATGAAGTGTAAAACGCGTACTAGCACAAATGATGTGACGACGGTTACAACTAAAAATAACAGATCAGCACTTACTGGTAGATGTGCAACATGTGGTATTAAAAAGTTCAGATTTGTTTCTACAAAATCAAAGATTTTACAATTCGGAGATGTTTTTAAAAAAAACGAGGAGGTGATATCGCAGCCAAATTGGCAAAGCTCCCTGGAACCCCATGGGCAAAGTACCCCGGAGAAAAGCACCTTCCGGGATATAGCTACTGTGGACCGGGAACCAGACTTGATATCAGACTCAATAATCAAAATCAACTCAACCCCGGTGAAGAACCAATAAACGCCATTGATAAGGCCTGTCACCTTCATGATGTTGCTTATAAAAGCAGCAATCTGCAACACAGGCATCTAGCAGATGTGAAATTAATTCATGCGTTAAATGCTATTCCTGATAAATCCTTCAAAGAAAAATTGGCTTCCTTTTTAATAAAATCGGCTATGAAAAGTAAATTGATGTTAGGTGCCGGTAATTAATAATATGGAATCAATTTATTATTCCCCAAGAGGATACTGGAGGGGTAAATCAGCAGTCCATAAACTCGCTAGCGCTGCAAAAGTGAAAAAAAAACCACTGCGGCTAATTGGTTATCCAAACAGGCACTATGGCAAATTTATCTACCACCGCCTAAACAGATTAATTTCTCGCATTTTGATGTGACCGCTCCTAATGAAGTTCATCAGGCTGATATATTATTTCTGCCACATGATCGTGGTTACAAATACGCTTTAACCGTAGTTGATATTGCAAGTCGATACAAAGAAGCAGAACCGTTAAAAACAAAATCAGCCACTGAAGTCGCTTCTGCATTTGAAAGGATTTATCGACGAGGTCCTCTGCACTGGCCAAATCTATTGCAGGTTGATCCTGGCAAGGATTTTCAGGGTGCAGTGTTATCTACAATGAAACATCATAATGGCACCATACGACGAGGGCATACTGCGCTACATCGCGATCAGGCCATTGTCGAACGATTTAATCGGACGATTGCTGAGCGGTTATTTGGATATCAATACGCAAAAGAATTCATTCAAGAAAAGCGATCCCGTGAATGGGTCAAAAGGTTACCAGCTGTGATTACTGCACTGAATAATGAGATTACTAGAACAATCAACATGAAACCTAGCAACGCTATTAAAAAGAAGTCTATACCCGTACAACCACAAAAGATCTCCCTAGAAACGCTAGCGTTTCCCAACCAATTCTTGGTAGTAATGTCACTGTTAGGTATTTATATGAACCAGGAGAGCTTGAAGGGGGTAGAAAAAGGGCTACTGATCCTATTTGGAGTGTTACTGCACACAAGATATCTAGTATAACACGATCTACGGGTAGACCTCCAGTCTATAAATTGGATTCAACTGCCCCTCAACGAGGATTTACTCGACAACAACTACAGGTAATTCCCGAGGATACTCAATTGCCACCGCATGGTCTTAACTAGCACCGTTGCGTCTATTGCACTCAAGACAAGTCAACATCACATTGTTTCTGACATGACCGAGATTGTTATTTTTTCTGTCTACGGTGAATTGGCGAGGATCCTTATCCGAATACTGCCAACGCATTATACAATTGCAACTCGCGCAGTGATTATTCTGTTGTTGTTTCAGCGTAATTATTAATTTAGCATCAATATCAAATTCTCGTTGTTTTTTTTTGTCCTGTTGTTTGTAACCGGAGAGTTTTTTATTAATGATGCTAACATCAATATCACTTATTGTTGTGTCATTATCATCGAAAACAACTCTTCGAAGTTGATTTATTTTTCGTACTCTGGATACTGCGAGATAGACTAAATTCGACCATTCGATGTGATTATCCACCATCCAAACAATTGTATCCGATATAGTCAATCCCTGTGAAGAGTGTATTGTTGCTGCGT
This sequence comes from Unio pictorum, assembly GCA_030141615.1. Classification (NCBI taxonomy): domain Eukaryota; kingdom Metazoa; phylum Mollusca; class Bivalvia; order Unionida; family Unionidae; genus Unio; species Unio pictorum. Next base: position 959,674 of record JARLTB010000057.1, read on the forward strand.
ATCCTAGCGTCCACGGGGATTTTTTAGCACGCAATGCATTTTCGACGACGCTGATATCAACCAGCACAATATCATTTAATACGAGAATTTGTTTTTCACTCTCTCCTGGAATATCAACTTCAATGTTCTGTTTTCGTGTATCCGATGGCCTATAACAAAGGGGTACTGGAAGCGTTGCAAATTTTTCTTTATGCAATTCAAATAACTTCATCTGAAGTGTGTCCCTGACTATTTTTCTACTTGCAATTATCAAATCATTTGGTCTCCATGTTTCCCAGAAATCATTCATTGGAGTTTCTGAAATCACTTCACGCGCTATTTCGCATTGGATTCTATCCGGTTGTAATCTAATTAGCGCTTTGAATTCTCGTAATCGTTCATCAAGTGATCTATAATCAGTGGTAATTTCTTCATAATAGTCTACAAAACCCCTTAGCCATTCATGTGGAGATGCACCGACAAATGGTGGTGGTTGGCCGTGATCACCGCACATGACGACGTTTGTGTTTTTGTTTAACAACCACTCGAGAAATGTTTGTAATACATCTAATGACACTGTGCATATTTCATCCCAAATGATGATTTCAGGAATGAATTTATCACCCATACGCTCAGGAGTCCATTTGTCACCCTTCCATCGAAAGAAACTATGGTAAGTACAGGCATTTACCCCTCGCTGTATCATCTCTCTGGCGAGTCTGTGAGTCGGTGTTAGCACAATCATGGTTGACCGACGAAATAATTCAATTGCACGAGTTGTCTTTCCTGACCCACCACAACCGTTTAAATAAACTGTCTTGTATCTACGTACTGGATCAGATACCGGTGGTGCATTAGAAAATTCTGATTGAATTTCAATACGGTTACAACAAAGATATTTATCATCCATGGCAACGTCTGCTGATTCACAATAGTCATGTAGCATCTCCTTTTTAAATCGCCAATGCCCCCAATTTTCTTCGGGATCTGTGAATGCCGCTACAGCTGATTTGTACTTATTGTGTATATACATCGAATCAGTGGCCACTCTAACCGCGGTATTAGGAAATCTATTTATCATCGAAAATAGATTAATAGAAGCATAGGCTAGCATTGAACTTCTCAAATGTGTATACTGGGAATTATATCCATCACAGTAGGTAACAACCGTACCCATTTTCTCACCATTGGATAGAAAAGCTTCCTTACGGGATACAAGTTTTCCCTGTTTCATTAAATCCGTTACAATAAAATCGTATTCAGCGACGTCTATGATCAACCGCGAAGAATATTTTGCATTGTCGTATCGTCCACCCTGGGTAAATTTGCCAATTATTCTTCGTCCAAAATCTTTTGCTTGTTCTTTTTTAATTTCAAATAACTTCTTAGACCGATTCATGATTTGTTTTTCATTGAAATCAGGGAATTGTTTTCGCTGTTCGCTGATTATTCTATCTAGATCGGGTTGTGGTAGCCAAACTTCTTTCTGAGCTCGATAGCATATAATAGCCTCGGAAACAATCAACGATATTAGCATACCACAATCATTCATATATCTCAATAGCACTATTGGCATCCAGGCCTTTTCAGATAGGTGTCTACCGAGCCAAACATAACTACACGGATGTAATCCTGACGCTAATTCAAATGATATCACACGAGCGAATCCGGTTAAATCAAAATCAGGCAATGGTCCATTAATCGCAACACGAGTCATTTCATGCGTGGGGTGTCCAAATCGTTTGAAGTACTCAGCACATTCCCCATACCCGAGAAAACTTCCGGGATAACACGCGGATATATCAATTGAAATCATACCATCACGTGAGTATTTCGTATTCCACAGTCCTCCATGACCAAATTCGACGCAACTCAATTTAACATCCTCGAGAAAATCACTTCGTGTTGGACGCCATGAGTTTTTTTCTCTTGCGAAGTGAGCTACCACTGATGGAATAGTAAAACTATCCGTGAGTAGTTTTTCATGGGAATTCTCCGGTGAAAAATCACTAGCGATTTTTCTCATTCTGTTATCTAATTCTTCAACGCGATATAATTCACCATTTGGTCTTACAAATTGATCGAATCCTATTTCGGGATCTTCATCACTTCTAAGTAACCACACTGACACAGGATCATCCTTACACAACGCATGAATAGCATCGAATAATTTCTCTTCATAGAAAACATACCCGACGAACTCCTTAGGGATATATTTCACGGTTCGTTCTCGTGGAAATACTGTTACCGCAGGTGTCCACGCGTGTTTGTTATGATCAATAATCTGTATTGGCGCTCCATTTTTGTTATATTTCGGTTCGTATAAAACCTCTCCGGTTATCGTCATAACGGTTATTGGAAATCTTAATGATGTTTCTAATTTAGCTATATCAGAAATCTTTGCACCATGCTGTTTCACTGTCAGTTTCCATTTGGTTATTTTCCTACGTCGCAGATCAGTTAGTTTATTTCCCCGGGACGCATTTGTGAAATGTTCTATTATTCGTTCTGCTGCACAATTAAGCCCTGACGAATATTTCATAGGAGCTAGTTTTGCGATATCGGGTTTATCATTTAACGGATATATCCCATAAACCATTGCTGTTACGGGATAAGATCTTTCGTAGTATGGTTTGTCAATGCCGGTTAGAATTCCTGGTTTGGAATCTCTACTCACAATGACAGCTTTTTTATTCTTGAGAATTGGTTCAAATTTATCCCTAATAATCCATTTGCCATCGACTTCGATAATGAATTTTATTCGGAAAAAATACTTTTTTTCCCCAACACGTGAAATTATCACTGCTGCTTTTTCATCAGTCATGGTAGCATCAATAACACCATCAATTCGAAATGTTGACCAACAATAAGATGCTCCATCACGCTTGAATTCATTAAAACAGTCTCTGATTTTACTAATCATGGCTTTATCAAGAATTGTATTCTTTGGTGTATTAGAAACTATATCGAGATTGAATTGAGCATCTTTCCAGGGTAATCTCTTGGACGTTTTTTTTGGTTTATCGAGATTAAATTTAGGATTAATTTTTAATAATCTTTTAAACTCTTTCATGTTTCCGTCTATTAAACTTTTTTTGGTTTATCGAGATTAAATTTAGGATTAATTTTGTTACGTTTTTTGGGTTTATCGAGATTAAATTTAGGATTAATTTTTAATAATCTCTTAAACTCTTTCATGTTTCCGTCTCTTGGACGTTTTTTGGGTTTATCGAGATTAAATTTAGGATTAATTTTGAATAATCTCTTAAACTCTTTCATGTTTCCGTCTCTTGGACGTTTTTTGGGTTTATCGAGATTAAATTTAGGATTAATTTTTAATAATCTCTTAAACTCTTTCATGTTTCCGTCTCTTGGACGTTTGAGATTAATTTTTAATAATCTCTTGTTACGTTTTTTGGGTTTATCGAGATTAAATTTAGGATTAATCTTCAATAATCTCTTAAATTCTTTCATGTTTCCGTCTATTGGACGTTTTTTTGGTTTATCGAGATTAAATTTAGGATTAATTTTCAATAATCTTTTAAACTCCTTATCAGCATTGAATTCAGCGTTCTCCTTAATTCTCTCATGCTATAATTAAAACAAGCATTTAAATGAAGAATTTATATATAATGAATCACTGCAAGTGGCTTATGATTGGATCAGTAACCCCGTGTAACAAATCATGCAGAAATGAGTTTTGTGGGTATCATATGCAAAGCTTTCGACGTGGAAGCCTTGGCCCGTTACCCTGCATACGATGTGGGGTTGGGGTCAGCGGAAAATCTCAGTTGTGTTTGAATTGCGGTGGAAAGCGATACAGGGAGTTGAAGCGTTATTATGATGAAAGAATAAAAAATGGACAATCAATCAGAAATTATGACCCTGAAAAAGTCCCTGACACTGACAACGTCCCTGACAAAATCATAAGAACTCCTCAAGACTACATCGAAAGATTCATCATTAAACCAAACAATGAATTAGACAAACAATAGTATTATGTATACGAATGAACCAAGAATTCAGACACCATCCCTTGATTACAAATTATGAAGCATCCAGTGATGGTGTTGTAAGACACTGTAGACTGAATAAACCAGTTGGTGCTGACAATGGTATGAGGTATTTGGTGTTCACTGTTAAGGGAAAGAAAACTTATCGCAATCATCGTTTCTTGTATGAATGCTTTTATGGATTGATCGAGGATGATTTTGTTATTGATCATATCGATTCTAATCCAAAGAACAATTCTTTATCAAATCTGCAGGCTATCACACAAAGTGAGAATATCAAACGAGGAGAGACTGGAAAATGCTCAAAAAAGCGAGACCAGTAAAATCTTTGAATACAATAACTAACGAAGAAAAAATATTTCAATCAATATATGAAGCCGGCAAGTATTTCGATATTTGTAGAGCCTCAGTACGATTCGTTGCAGAGGGGATTTATCGATCGGCTATTTCAAAAAGGACGGGACAAAAAGTTCAATTTAGTTATGTCTAATGCGTCATATTTTTCATTTAGAAATATATCATTATTATAGAATAATGAATTCTGAAAACATGAATAGCATCATATCCGAGATTTCAAAATTGAAAAGTTGGGATATTGAGCTATCAGGTGGGTTAAATCCTGATCAAATCATGTCTGATTTTCAGGATATAGAATACGGAGTTAGCACTAACAAGTATATGCTACCAAAGAAGTATGCGCTCATCAAGAAAATTCAGAATTCTATTCGGGACTCTCTCGCATTTTCCAGTGACGTAAGTGTGTTCGCTCCGTTGTATACCATCGTAGAACGAATACGAAAAGAATTGGGGTACGAATACGAATTGAAAAGGGAGGTTAATTCTAAAGTTAGAAACCTACGGGCGTTAATTGAAGAAAATGAACAATTTTGATTGACCATTTATCATTATTTGATTGTGACCGCTCCTCATAGAGATGTTAATTTGTTTTTAGCATTTTTTGATTAAAAATGTCAAAATCAGTGAATAAAAAATTTATGGCTGGTTGGTCCGGTATCAAATACACTAAAAAAAATCAATGTGGAATCGGCACATTACATTTTATTATTATATGAAAAAGTGCCGTTTTCACATCAATCGTAGAAGCTGTTATAGGATGAAATAACGCTTCTATGATCGTGTTAAAAATTAACTGACATGTCTGACATGTAACAAAAAGTTTTTTCGTCTGTTAGGTGGGGATTGAAAAATTGTTTTGCAATTGAAACATTGTTTCTGATTTCAAATAATGGTCAATGAAGCATTAACAACCCGATTGGCTCGTGAACGACTGGATGCAATTAAGAGATTTGTACCAATTCGTGACTCTGTACGGAATAAACTACAACAACGACAGAGTCTTCAGACTGATTTTGCTGCGGGATCTGAAGAATTGTTTAAACCAGTAACAACAGCAACGAAGGGAGTAGAGCGCGCTATACTGGGAGATGGTCCCGAGACGGGAAAATCTGTTTTGGTGAACTCGAAAAAATAGCAGCGAAAACTGAACAAACAGAACAGGCCGTACAAAAAATAGAATCAAAAAGAACAGTAGATGATTTACTCGTGAGATTTAACGAAGAAGGGTTAGCAGAAATTGATAAGACTGATCCAGCAGAAATTCCTGCGCTTGTTGTTACGTCCTATGAAAACAGAAAAAAATGGTTGAAACCAGAACATCATAAATATGTTAGAAATATAACTCACTGGGCTGATATATTCTATAAAATCAAAACTGAAAAAGGTCTGATTAAGAAAGATAGTGCATCATACATTGAATATATCAATACGGTGGGTACAGTGTATAATCAATACGAAGAGTTTAAACAACAACAAAAACCGCAAAAAACGCAAAGGCGGCGACAGCAACCTGCAAAGAAAATATATTTTTCACCTAAAAAACAACAAATACCACGTGATGATGATGATCTTCTTGGTTATTTACAAGAAAAGAATTTAGAAAAACAGGATGAAGCAACTGATTATAGCGGAAGCGGATTGCAAGATTCCAGTGGACCCCAAAGTGGGGTATGTCCTGGTAGTGTTCTCAGTGATATATCACGATTAGAAGTTCTCATCGGAGGAAAACGAGCCGGAAATAACTCACCGGAAATAATTAATGAAGCAGCTGATATCTGTAGACGATTATTTCAGGGTGGTATCATGGATATCAGCACATATCGAGATTTCATTGGCGAGTTAGTGGAAAGTGGGTATCATAGTGACTGAATTGAAAAATCTGATGACGAAGTCATTCGATTAGATAAATAACAATTGAAAAATTGTTTCTGATTTAAAATAATGATCATACACTACAATCATGATAAACCAACCCCCGTCTACGTAGTTAATTCACGGTTTCCGGTTTATAGAGCATACTACGAAGATGGTTTAGGTAATACCATTTTAAGGTTATTTGCGAGAATGGCTCCAAAAGTGATGCCGTTGGCTAAACAATTAGGAATGAAAGCAATTGATGTTATTCGTGATAAGGGTATTGGCAAAATCGGAGATTTCGCTGGAGATCTTGCCGGAAAAGCGTTTTCAACTGCGAAGAATAAATTAACATCATTAGTGAAATCACGGATGAAATCCAAAGGATTTTCAAAACCGTTACCGTCTACAGCGGAAATGCCTGCAAGTGTTAGTAGAATTATAAATAACGCAGTAGATGAAAAATTAGCGTCGATGGCTTTAACCCCCGACCAAAGCAATATTGCAAATATGATAGCAGGAAGTGGCTTCAAAAAACTACGACGATGAAAATGGAAAATCGCGATTTAGACTCTGATAAATAGAATAAAATGTTCAAAAAGTCACATGATCCAGCGTTTGATATAGACGCCCCAGTTGGCAAGGATGATTCTGTACGCGATTATCAATATTACGCCTATCATGCAATAGACTCAAATAGTCGAGCAAGAATTGATCTTCAAGTCCATGATACCAGTAAATACTTTTTGCCCTGTGAAGCGTTTATCGAAATCGAAGGAGAAATTATACGAACAAATGATACAGAGTATCCAGCTGGTACTCAAGTCGGGTTTGTCAATAATGGTATCATGGCGTTATTTGAGAGTGCAAAATATCTCATTGATGGAAAGAAATTGAGTCGATAGATCGTGATGTTGATGTGGCTACAACAATAATCGGGTTAGCGAGATATTCCGATGATTATACAAGATCAGCAGGACCTTCTATGATGTTTGCAAAAGATGCTACAAATACCGCTGGAGGAAAACAATTTGTTGTAAGACGACCAAAGAATAATGCTGGCACCGCTAATATTGATGCCGAAGATATGATTATAAACAACGATGTTAATTTCAATCTAGGAGCTGCAACACGTATGTCAATGTTGCAAGGAGTGCGTAGATCATTTTCATGCGCGATTCCACTGCATCATATTTTTGGATTCTGTAGAAACGTCCGAAAAGTTATCTACGGGGCGAAGCATACAGTATCGCTTGTACGAAAGAGTGATGATAGTGACGCAATCTGGAGGATTCCAGCAGACAATGCAAATCCAAATGCTGATGCTGGTAAAGTCAATTTAACAAAAATATCATTGTGGATGCCAGTGTTGACTCCAGCAATTACCGCAGAAGAACGATTACTATCATTTATGGACCAAGGAGGAAAGTCGTTGTTGAGTTGGTTATCAGTGAGTACAGATGTGAAGCAATCAAATCTGAACGGGTTATTCACGTGGAATCTAGCATCAAAACAAGGCGTTTCTGCGCCACGTCATATATTTATTGCGTTACAGGATAACACACGAGTTGGCGATCAACGTTTCAGTCATATGATATTTGATCAATTAGGTGTAAAAGACGTCTCACTGAGAATAAACGGCCAACAGGAACCATCCGAGGATATACAACTTAATTACACAGAAAATCATATTGCACGAGTTTATCATCGTCTGTTGTCATTTATGGCACGCGATCAAAATGTGGATACTGGTTTGCAAATATCACAATATGATTTTAAAAATCTGTATCCGATTTATTACTTCTCACTGGAACATCTCGATTTGATGAGACAATCTGTTGTTGATATACATTTTAGAGCTAATGTGACTCGTGGTGCTATTGCTGATTATAGAGCGGTTGCTGTCATTCTCAGTGATAAATCAATGCTACTTGAAGGTGTTGGTGGAAGAATGAGAGTGGTAGATGCACCAGTGGAAAACATGTAATTGAAATTGTAAACGATTTAGAATCAATCAATTATGTATAATGTCATATAGTAATATTAGTGTTGCGTTAACTCCCGGTCAATTAAAGAAATTGCAATCGGAATCAGCTAAAAAATGTGGAACCACAATCACGTTGAAACCCAACCAAATGACTGGTGGTGCAAATAAACTATCGCTGACAACTCGTCAGGTGAAACATTTCAATGATGCACTAGTAGCAAAAAAGGGTGTTCAGATTACTCTCTCTGCGGCTGCTATCAAAAATATGATTAAAACAGGCGGTATATTTCCGTTGTTAGCTGCGATTCCAGCATTGATTCCAGCGGCTGCCCCAGCGGTGGCTAAAGCGGCAGCGTTAGGAGCCGTTGGTACTGCAGCAGGAATGGCACTAAAGAAGGCAACTGGGAAAGGATATAAAAAAGGGAAAGGGTCTAAGACTACCAGGAACCCCGTATTCGTGGTACAGCGGAAAGGGTCTAAGACTAGGACCGGTTTATCAACTCAAAAATCTTCGATGGTTCCCATGTCCAATTTTGATTTAATGGATGCTGCTAAAAAACTAGCGATTAAAAATTTCAGAGGTGTCTTTATGAAAGATCAATTACCACATCAACCAAACAGCGTTGAAACCGGAATCATTAATTTAGATAACAGCACCGGACCTGGTACTCACTGGGTTGCATACGCTATTGATCCACGTGGGATTGCCTATTTTGATTCATATGGATTAGCCCCGCCAAAAGAATTTATGCGTTATATAAAAAAAATTTCAATGAAGACTTGGTATTCTACGCTACCAACACAACAAATCAATGACCCACCAATATGCGGCAGCGAAGTATTAAATGTCCTTGATGCTATTTCAGCATCTAGAAAACCACCACATGTTGTCGTGAATGAATACACTAGTAATCGCTTTTTAGAGAGAGAAAGAGTTTTACAATAACATGATTGATATTTGGGGGAGATCTTTGAAACCCAAACCCGATGACACTGCAACCGGTGATGTAAAAAAACTAATCAAAGATGAAATAGCTGAGACGTTAAATTTAGCAAGTGTTGACCCGAACGAAATAGTTGTATTTCAGGACTAACAGGGTAAATTGAAAAGCAGTGATGTGTCATTGAATGACATTTTGATACGGCAGCGCGACGCTGCTGAAAACTCTATTGCGCTATATTCCAACAGTGGACAACTTAAACCAGGCGCACTTGTGTCTACAATCACCGACGCGATTGACGCCCACAAACGTGATCTGGAGGATTATATACGAGGTTATAGTACTTTTCGCAAAAATGTCGTACATAAATTCTTTGGAACCCCGCTTGTGGTTGGCATGACTCTCGCTGAAATCAGTGAGTTTATCAGCAAGCACACTCACAATTCCTACATCGCTAATAGTTTCTTTGGTGTCCCGGCTACATCTACAATGACTCTCAAGGATATTAAAAAATCCATCGATGAGACGAAACCCTTCATCGAAGCCATCAAAGGTGATTTTTCGAGGATGATAACAATCATTGAAAAAACAAAAATTCCTCATGAGAAAACCAACAACGTAGTATACACAATCCAACACGGATCATTTGCGTGGACACCTACAAACAACAAATTAGATATCACTGCAACCGTTAAAGGTATTTATCGATTAACACTAGTAACACCATTGACTCAATTTAATATATCATCGTCGAGTTCATCCGGGGTCAATAATACGATTTCAACGATCATCGACAAGGATACAACTGAAAAGTTCACTATAACAGCTACTGATAAAAATTTGATTGGGGTTTCAGCAACCTGGTATGTGGAATTCGTAGCGGATGTAAGTAAATAACTAAATTGAAAGGAAAATCGTTCGGATTTCACAATTGAAAACGCTAGTGTTTTTATAATAAAAATGATTTCATCAACTCAATGTCGCTATGATCAGGTCAGAGAATTTCAGACTAGACTCAAAACCCTCACTGAGGAGTATCAAATAAAAATAAAAAAATACCGACGAAGAATCACCGCAATTGATATTACTATGTACTCGGTGTCAAGCGATCTCGCTGGCGCCGGAATAATACTTGCATCGGTTACAATGATTGCCCCGGTCGTAGTTCCAATTTGCATTTCTGCGGTGGCTACAATCGGGGGTATATCAACCGGGATAGCAAAAAAGATATCATCATGCAGCCAGAGTAAACTGCAGAATTACTTAATTCAATTTCATATTGCATCAACCGCATATTCGCAGTTATCCCTGATGATATCGTCGTCACTCGATAATACAATTATATCAGATAGTGAATTCTCAGCGATGGTCAGTATTTTTGATTCAGCGATATCAAAATTAGAGCAACAACATGAATATAATAACAATGACAACACCGATGGAATTAGAAAACACGAACCCAAAAACAAACCCAAACACGAACCCAAAAACCAAAATGATCTCAATAATCTCAACTATACCAGATTGTGAGTTTTCAGTGATGGTCAGTATTTATGATTCCGCGGTGTCAAAATTAGAAATACAACATGAGTATAATAACAATGACGACACCGATGGAATTACTTCAACAAATAGTGGAGAACACGAACCCAGTACAAACAAGCATGATATCAATAACATCAACGGAACCCGAGTTTAGTGTAAATTTCCCTAGCCCAGTCCCCGTGAAGGAGATAGCGCTAGCAAAACTACGAGTGTATCACAGTTGGCCTAATATCAGATCAAAATCATTTGGTGGTCAACAACCCAATAATTCTTTAGTGTTTGCAAATAAGAATAAACCCGACGGAACCCCAGACTGGAACGTCGTTTCGATACCAACCGGATCATACCAAATCGAACAAATCAATAATGAATTCGCGCGTAGAATAAAATCGATTACTGGAACAGAATCGAAAATCGCTATAACAGTTCATGAGCCGACGCTATCATCCGCAATTGAGATAAGCACAGAAGGATACGTCGTAGATATCTATCAGAGTTCTATAAGAACCGTACTAGGATGGCCTGAATTACCACCAGGGGGGAAAACCGTTGATTTACCAGAACCACAAAAAACTGATTATATCACCGACAGAATAAAACCTGATAATCCAATAAGGAGTTATAAAGATCATATATTTACTAGAGATTTTTTTGGTTTCGGATACCGATCAACTGGAAGAGAGAAGTCAGGGGATAGACTAGAGGGATATCATTTTGTTAACGAACCTGAAATCATTAAAAATTTCACAGCAATGAATAATGATTTATCGCTGTTGTTAATATCTCTTAAATCCGGCTCTCTCACCCGAGATGAATTTATCAGCGTCGTAGAAACATGCAACAAAATTATCGACGATATGGAAACATTTAATCTGAAAATTATTCAGGATATATTAGATGACGATAATCCCCTATCGAGAACAGAATTTGCAAAACAATATAATTTCCCCGTCAAAGATATTCCGACATTCAAACTACCGGGATATAACGTACCGGAACTAAAAAAACTTCTCAGTGACACCATCGATGATGGTTTTAAAATAATTCATGATGCATGGAAAAAAACAGCATCACAGGAAATAAAAATCCTCAAGCATAATAATGATCCAGATGGTGGCGGTAGGCATATCGCTCCGTTTAACGTGAATATATCCTCAGTGATTGCGCTCAATTTAGTATGTGATGTTATCGAAGGAAGCTATCAAATTAATCTCGAACGATCAAATCAAGCTCAGCAAGGATATATTCTTTATTCGTTTGCACCAACAGCTCCTCCAGGATTCCTAATTATTGAAAACCCAATTAATCCTGTCTACATGCGATGCCATAATAATTCATTAACCAGAATTAATTTCAAACTCACCGACCAGTCAAATAATCTGATTGATTTACAAGAAGAGGTGTTAGCGATTAGTTTGTTTGTGAGATCCTAAAGACTTGATCAAATCATTTATTATTTTTTGTTAACCCATAGTAGCAGAGAGGGCGGATGACAACAAGTTGCGACCAAAATTGATTAAAAAATCGTAAAAATCTCCGTTTTCATTTTTTTAGTTAAAATGAGATTTCGTAGGGAAGGCTCATTAAGATTTCAATAAATTTTTTGTCTGAAAACGTTGTAGGGTTTGCCCCTGAGACATTTTTTTTGGTTAAAATGAGATCGTTGAAAGGCTCGTTTTAAGGATTCAATCAAAATTTTGTCTGAAAACGTTGTAGGATTCGCCCTCTTTTTGGTTTAAATGAGATTATAGGACGGCTCGTTTTAAGATTTCAATCAAATTTTGTCTCAAAACGTTGTAGGATTCGCCCTCTCTGCTGCTGAACTCGTTGGAAGAAGCAATAGCACCTGATCTCCCACAAGAAATTTCCTATTACGAGCTCTGCGGTTGTAATACTTGGCATATCTGCGCCCCGATTTAATCAATTCGTCTTGTGCCATCTGGCATGTACTCTCAAGTTTGTTTCTTAAATCTAACACGTACTGGTAAGTCGTTTTTATTTCCTCGTTCGCGACATCACCAGTCCATAGTTCGCGTAGTATCCGCATCGGGCCTCGAACTGTCCTACCGTACAACAGTTCGAAGGGTGAAAACCCTAAACTTTCCTGCGGTACTTCACGGTACGCGAACAGAACAGCGTTTAAATAACGGTCCCAGTCTTGCGGACGTTCCGCGCACATCTTTCTCAGCATGCTTTTCAGGGTACCATTAAACTTCTCTACCAGTCCATTACACATCGGATGGTATGGGGTAGTGTTTAGCTGTTTGATGGATAACAGTCTACTTATTTCACCCATGAGGTCAGAGGTGAATTGGGCACCACAATCAGTGAGGATTTCTTCTGGCACCCCTACCCTACTGAAGATATCAACTAATGCTTCAGCTACCCTTTCCGTTTCAATAGTTGGTAACGCTACGGCTTCAGGGTATCTGGTTGCGTAGTCAACCAGAGTAAGTATATACCGATTCTTTCTTTCGGTAACCGGGTGTATTGGTCCTACAATATCTACTGCCACTCTTTTAAACGGTGTATCTATTAATGGCATTTGTCCTAAGGGCACCCTTGTGACCCTTCCCTTACAGACGGTTTTCTGACATACGTCGCACGACCTACAGAACCGTGTGACATCGCCATTAACACCTGGCCAGTAGAATTCAGCGACTACCCTGCTAGTGGTCTTAGCCTTACCTAGGTGTCCTGCCATGCTTGACTGATGCGCCACCCTAAGTACTTGAGATCTATATCACTGGGGTACGACCACTTGCCAATACTTCTTACCCTCCCGAGCGCTAAACTCCCTATGAATTGATCTATTCTTGCGTACGAATCTCGAGCTACCCCCACGCTTGCAATTTTTAATCGCGCCGGACGTGATTTTTTCAACAATTGTTCTGATGGATTCATCACGTTCTTGCTCTTGTTTGAAATCATCACGCGAAATTCCTGAGATCGATTCAGGGACTATTAATTTATGAAACGCGGTTTTCTCTCGCCGTGTTTGCGCTCGCGTTTCGACTGCCTGGGCCAAAGGTATTTTAAAATCGGCCATGGTTGGAAGACGGGAACCTTCATTATTACCGATCGTCAGATCGTATATAGGATTGTCCATACAAAGGGCATCAACAGTTCCCGTTAAGAAAGGTGTTTTTACTGTGATCCTTGCTACGGGAATGCGACCCATCGTCTGATCAAGTAACATACATGGGGATTCCCACCCGAGCATTTGGTTATCCTGCACGAGACTACGTTTGATCACTACGCCCGTACAACCAGTGTCACGCAATACCACGACTTCTCGACCGTTTACAAACCCTCTCGCGGTTGGTACACGCGCTTCAGGAAATAAACACGTGCCAAGCGAATGAATACAAGGTTCTACCTGTACGATGTTATCAGTTATACCTTTACTTTGCATAGCCACTGCTACCTTATGTATAAGTGCCTTTCTTTTAGGACAGTCTTTTTGAACATGACCCAATGCATTACACAAGAAACACCGCACACGCTGAAAAACTGGATTCCCAACTGACCTTTTTACCTCAGCTGATTTTACAGGCTCCCTAGGCATAGGTCTAACAGACTGGTTTCCAGACTTAAAATCTTTCAAAACCACGTTCTGGGTTCCCCCATGAGCTTCGGCAAATAAATCGGCTTGCTTAGCCATATCTTTTACGTTTGTGAAGACTTTCTCCTTCAGAAATTGATCTAATTCTCGCCCAACTGTATTAAATAATTGATCTCTGAGCAAGAAATCAGTCAACCCTTCAAACGTTTTCACCGCTTTGCCGCATTCAATCCACCGCTCAAAATAGTTCGCAATTCTGACGGTGAACTGACCAAAGGTTTCTCCCTTATCGGGCTTGCTATACCTGAACTTTTTTCGAAAACCTTGTTCAGTGAGCTCGTACCTTTTGAGAAGTGCTTCCTTTAGGACGTCGTACTTAAACACATCGTCCCTAGGAAGTCGCGAGTATACATCCAGTGCTTTACCTTTTAATAAAGCACTCAGATGCAGCGCCCAGTCATTTTGACTCCACTTCTGGTTTTCGGCATACCGCTCAAACCGATGAAGATAACTATCCATGTTATCATTTTCATCGTCAAAGGGAGGTAATTTGGGGCCCTTTAATTTGCTAAAGGCAGAATCGTGTTCTCTTCCAGATGTCGCTAATTCTACCTTACGCTCATGATCCCGTTGCTTTGCTTTTTCATCTAACTCTATTCGCTTTTGCTCCGCTTCCATTTCCCATCCTATCCTGTCCTTTTCGGCCTGCTTCTCTAATTCTATCTTTTCCCTTTCGGCCTGCTTCTCTAATTCTATCTTTTCCCTTTCGGCCTGCTTCTCTAATTCTATCTTTTCCCTTTCGAATTCTATCTTTTCCCTTTGGGCCTGCTTCTCTAATTCTATCTTATCCTTCTCAAATGCCCATTTCCTATCTTCGGATTCCCTTTCTAATTCCCGTTTCCTTTCATCGGCTACCCTTTCTAATTCCCTTTTCCTTTCTTCGGCCTCCCCCTTTTCCTTTTCTAATTCCCTTTCTAATTCCCTTGACCTTATCCTTTCTTCCTTTTCTAATTCCCTTGCCCTTGCCCTTTCTTCCCTTTCCCGGGCTTGTTCTTCTTGAATAAAGTTCCTTAAGCTTTCACCTTCATATCCAAATTCTTTGCCTAAGGCAACCAAGTCCTTAAGGGATGACATGACAATGACAATTGTAATATGAATATAGATATATAACCAAACCAATACTTTAAACACGTTTATACTGGACTCACGGACCTAGGTAAACTAGACAAAAATAAACTCCAACTAGAGTATTATCTTAACAGAAGGTCACGCTCGAATATAAACATTAAATGTATACCTTCACAAAAATGATTGACAGTTCACTTAATCCAACGATCCCACTTCTGACACCATTGTAACAGAATTGTTACCGAGAGGAGGGTGGATTAAATGAACAATACAAACACAATTTGTGAAAGAAAATATAAATTTATGTAATAAATTATAAATGAAAAAAATACAGATGTATTAACACAATAATTCATACGCTCAACCCACAATTACACTCACAACCATTCACAATACACAAATAAATTAAATAATACAAAAGGAATCTCAGATGTAAAGGAATCTCTTGGACTATACACAGATCCAAGGATCCTTTACGAAAGTTAAATTAATGTAAGTATGATTTACGAAAAAAAAATACAAACGACAAACTATCGCACGATGGATTGCGATAACTAGCACGATCATATACTTGTATTCAATCAAGTTGCTAGCTTTTATTGATATCTATGTGATCACTTGAAATATTATTGTGATCTGACATAAGCATGCAAATACAACAATGTATTAAATTGTATTACAATTTCAATACACCTATGTGTCTCCCCTGTATAACCGCACGATTCAGCAACAGTTGAATCGTCACCCAGTTTCCCCGAAAACCGAGGGTTGACCAATACTATTATCGGACGTTTCCCTTCACGGATCCACCACAGTTATACGTTCAGACAGCATACAACATCTACCAGAACCAACGGTTCCTCACTCCCCTAGATGTCGACCCGGACGTTTTACAACTCTAAGACAGCTCCGACACTCGGACTTCTAGCTTTCCGGATATTTACACGTTACACAGATGTTGACGAACAGACAGTTCGACACACAGACAGATACTTCAATTCCGTTTGCAGAAATTAACGGCACAAGCACATTCAGATATTTATACAGAGATGTTCCAGAACAAACAATAGATGTCCCACAACAAATCAGACGATATCAAAGACGTTTATCAAAAGATGGTATCAGATGTGTTAACAGCTACGGTATCAGAAATGGTATCAA
The DNA here is from genome assembly GCA_030141615.1 of Unio pictorum. Lineage (NCBI taxonomy): Eukaryota > Metazoa > Mollusca > Bivalvia > Unionida > Unionidae > Unio > Unio pictorum. The sequence goes on from JARLTB010000057.1 coordinate 976,204, forward strand.
CTACGTTAGCAGCTACGGTATCAGAGACGGTATCAACGATGTTATTATATGCGCTATCAGTGATGTACTTCTACGGTATCAACGACGGAATCAGCTATAATAAACAAAACCAGACTAATAATAGTTGTCTCAAAAATAATCTTAGCTGTAGATTACGATATTGCATTTAAAGTCTAAAAGTGACTAGTAATTCCAAATATTCCACGTTTGAAATCTGCATTGCAATAAGGGCATCATTATACGAAATGATAATCTGAATAAAATTCACAATAAAACGAAATGTAAATTTAACACTCACCCCTTTGGCTGGAGATTGCAAGACGAGCTATCCATCCTTCGATTAGATATTTTGGTTCCCGTAAATAATTATGAGCAATACCTCGCCTTATATACTCTCTATAGGTGAACATAAATCACAACGAGCTTATTGTGCACCACGTGAAACGAGTATTTCGGATTACATGTAAATTAACATCAAGCACATGCAAATCGTTACACGCCACTTAATCACCCCAGGTAATGCGTGTACGACGAAATCAAGAAAATGGTGAGTTTCGTTTGCAATTCAAGAAGATCAAAAATCAATTCAATGTTCGCCTAATTCTGCGACAAATATCACTGATGGTGGTGTCATTAGCATCTAAAACAACACTTCGAAGTTGATTTATTCTTCGTAATCTGGACACTGCTATGTAAACTAAATTCGACCACTCGATGTGATTATCTACCATTCAAACAATTGTATCGGAAATAGTTAATCCCTGTGAAGAATGTGTTGTCGTTGCGTAACATAGCTTCCATGTGGATTTATTAGCGCGTAATGCATTCTCGACGACGTTGATATCAACCAGCACAAAATCATTTAATAGGATAATTCGCTTCTCGCTTTGTCCAGGAATATCAACTTCGATATTCTGTTTTCGTTTATCCGAAGGCCTATAACACAACTGTGTTAGAGGTGTTAGCTTTTCTAAGTAATTTCAAGCGATTTCCAAGTTTTTTCTTCAAGTGATTTCAAGTGATTTTCGAGTGATTTTCAGTTATTTTCTAGTGACGTCAAGTGATTTCAAGTCGTTTCAAGTGATTTTCAAGGTTTTTCAAGTGATTTCAAGCGAAAATTTTAACTCCGCCGGGAGATTGGCATTTTGTTGGATTAACGTTTTAATCGCCTTGATTTTTGAATTAAGTGTACGCCTTGATTTTTTAATTAAGTGTACGCTTCAATTCGTACTGCTGCCCAATCGTCTTCGGACCCTTTCTACAACAGTGAATAACGGGACAAACTTACTAACGTCGTTGCATAATACAAGGGATTCATGAATGAAATTCTGGATTCGTTTATCGATGTCGTATTGTTTTCGTAAGACGTATTTACTATTTATTGCGCTGAACTCTATATCTTCAAGGACTGAAGTAATTTGATCACATTTTAAACTATCTGATAATTGAAATCCCTGGCTTTTCAAATTTGAAATCTCAGTTATGATTTCATTGATAGATTCAGAATTCATTATTATACGTAATGAATATATATTTCTAATATAACAACATATATTTTTTCCAAAAAAATGAGGGTCATAATATCACCGTTGACATCATTCAGCCGTTCATTGTAGTATATATGTTAAATGTGACGGCATTCGCAAAGCATATCTTCTTGATGGTCTAATACGCTATTTGGCGAGTTAGACCTCCTCTCGGGGGGGGGGCTATGTTTCGTGATATACTCTCGGCCCGATCAGATGAAAACACACCTGAGAGGCAACCCTACGATATGTATTGTCTTACATATGTACCTCTGGACTTCTCCGATGAAAATACACCTGAGTAGTGCCAAATGAGGCCATCATCATACATACTCGCATTAAAAAACGGGTCAAAATTGGCCCAATTTTTTTAAAAAATATATCAATGCCATATTAGAAACATTTTTATTATATATGACATCAATTCTGAAGATTCCAATGAGATCATAACTGAGATATCAAAATTGAAATGAGAATGATTTCAATTATCAGATAGTTTGCTGTGATCAATAACTTCTGAGTTTGATGACATTGAATGGAGCGCAATGAATAACAAATATGTCCTAGCAAAACAATACGCATTTAATAAACGAATCCAGAATTATATTTGTGAAGGGTTATATAGGACAATGAATGACAATGACACTCTACATAAACTGAAACAACCATACTTTGCTAAGCCGACATACCCGTACGAGTTATTCACTGTTGGTGTTATAAAGAATATCATGAAATACATATAGTCAGACATATGAAAATTGAATTCTTTGTCCAATCTTTTTAGAAAAAGCTGATCGGGTTATTCCCTCTGCAACATATCGTACCGATGCTCTAAAATGTCAAAATACCTACTGGCTTCATTTACATATTGAAATATGTTTGTTTCGTTAATTTCAATATTAAAGGATTTTACACATTTTGCATTTTCACAGGTTTCCCTTTTTACCTAAACACATTATTTTCACTCGGCGTAACAGCTCGTAACTTTGACAAAGAATTATCAGTCTCAATACCATTTCTGTGATTGATAACAAAACCATCTTCGATCAATCCACGAAATTACTCGTATGTGATTTTGTGATTAAGATGTATTTTCCCTCCAGCAGTAAACATCAAATACCCCATATTATTCACAAAAACGACTGGCTTCTTCAGCCTCCGGTGTCTGACAGTACCATCACGAAACGCTTCATAGTTGCTGATCATAGCATGAGCTCGGAATTATTGGTTCATTTATATACAATACTATTATTTGTCTAATTCATTATTTGGTTGAAGTATTATATTACTTGGGAATCTTCCAGTGTTCCTATCATCTTGTCAGGGACACAGTCAAAGGTAGAGTGATTGATGGAGTTTTTACCCTTCTTATCATAATAACACTTTAGCTGTCTATATCTTTTACCACCACAACCACCACAACCGAGACACAGCTGCGATTTTCCTCGCACACCTACCCCACATCGTAAGCAGGGTGAGGACCCATAACTCACCCTACGAAAACTTTGCATATGATATCCACAAAATTCCTTTCTGCATGATTTGTTACACGGAATTATTGATCCAACCATGACCCATTTGCATTGATTCATTCATTATAATTAAATTCTTTATTTAAATACTTGTTTTAATTGTAGCATGAAGAAGTTAGAAAACAATTTACGATCTCGACGAAGAATATATCCTGAAATAGTCCAAACAGCTATTTGAAGTTAGAAATAAACACGGAAAAGTTCATGGTAGAAGAATAATCGGTAAATTAACTCAGAGTGGCAAATACGACAACAGCAGATATTCTTCACAATTGATTATAGATGGCGTTGAGTATGATTTAATAATCGCGGATGTAAGATCTGACGGTATATATGTCAATCGTAAAGACACTTTCTTGTCCGATGGAACCAGATTGGTACAATTGTCACTTACAACGATGGATACATGCTGGCTTATGCGTCTATTAATATATTTTCGATGATAAATAGATTTACTGACACCGCAGTTACAGTAAGTGTCACAGAATTAGGTGAAAATTTAATTTATTTTCTAATTGTATAACAAACTAATTACACCATTTTTTTTTGTTTCGTCGTACATGCGTTACCTGGGGTGAATAAGTGTTTTTTTCCAAGGTAAGCGGCGTGTAACGATTTGCATGTGCCTGACTTTGAATTACATGAAATCCGGAACATTAGATTCAAGGGGTGCACGGTAAACTTGCCGTGATTTCTGCTCACCTATTTGAGGGTATATAAGGCAGAATATGTCTGATCAATATTACCGAAAGTATCTTATCACAGGAAAGATAGCTCGTCATTCAATCTCCAGCCAAAGAGTTGATAACGTCTTTGAGATCGTAGCTAAAATTGTAGATGATTTGTTGCGGAACATCTCTGATAACATCTCTGATATCGTAGCTGAAATTGTACCTGATATTGTAGCGGAGCATCTCTGTTTGTCGAATTGTCTGTCCGTCTACATCTGTCGTGACGTGTAAATATCCGGAAATCTAGAAGTCCGAGTGTCGGAACTGTCTAGAATTGTGACCATCCGGGATGGCATCTTGGGTATTGATAAACGTTAGTTCTAATAGATGTCGTATGAAGTCTGTACGTATAACTGTAGTGGATCCGTGAAGGGCAAGTGACCGATAAAAGTATTTGAGTCAACCCTAGGTTTTCGGATAAACTGGGCGGCGATTCAGCTGTTGGTGAATCGTACGGTTATACAGAGTCGAGACAAATGTGTGTGTTGCAATTGTAGTACAATTGAATACATTGTTGTATTTACATAGTTACTTCAGATCACAATAGTATTTCAAGAGATTGCATGAATCTCAATAAAAGTTAGCAACTTGATTAAATACATTTATATGTTCGTGCTAGATGTCGCAATCCGTACGTGCGATAGTATAGTTTGATGCTTGTGTTTATTATCGTAATTTATACTTGCGTTAATATAACTTATGTAAAGGTTCCTTGGATCTGTGTATAGACCAAGAGATTCCTTTGTATCTGTTTTATTTTGTATTAATATTTCATTTATTCGTGTATTGTGAATGGTTGTGAGTGTAATTGTGGGTTGAACGCATGAGTTATTGTGTTGATACATCATTATTTTTCATTAATAATTTATTTCATAAATTTATATTTTCTTTCACATATTGTGTTAGTGTTATTCATTTAATCCACCATCCTCTCGGTAACAATTCTGTTACAATGGTGTCGGAAGTGGGATCGCTGGATTAAGTGAACTGTCAATCATTTTTGTGAAGGTATACATTTGATGTTTATATTTGAGCGTGACCTTCTTGACAAGATAATACTCAAGTTGGGGTTTATTTTTGTTTAGTTTATCTAGGTCCGTGTGTCCAGTATAAACGTGTTTAAAGCATAGGTTTGGTTCCCTTCATCAGGAAGATATGTTCAGCCTGTGATATATATATATATATATATATATATATATATATATATATATATATATATATATATATATATATTGGTATTACAATTTTCATGTCATCTCTTAAGGACTTGGTTGCCTAAGGCAAGGAATTTGGGTATGAAGGTGAAAGTCAAATGAAATTTATTCAGGAAGAACAAGCCCGGGAAAGGGAAGAAATGGTAAGAGCGAGGGAATTAGAAAGGGAATTAGAAAGGGAAAAAGGGAAAGCCGAAAAAGGAAACGGGAATTAGAAAAGGGATTCGACAGGGAAAAAAAGGTAGCCGAAGAAACGAAATGGGCCTTTGAGAAGGATAAGATAGAATTAGAGAAGCAGGCCCAAAGTGAAAAGATAGAATTAGAGAAAGGGAAGATAAAATTAGAGAAGCAGGCCGAAAAGGACAGGATAGGATGCGAAAGGGACTTGGAGGAAAGACGAATTGAGTTAGATAAACGAGCAAAAGTAGAAATGTTAGAGTTAGAAGAAAGATCAAAGCCACGGGATCATGAGCGTAAGGTAAAATTGGCAACATCTGGAAGAGAACACGATTCTGCCTCTAACAAATTAAGGGGCCCCAAATTACCTCGCTTTGTCGATGAAAACGATAACATCGATAGTTATCTTCATCAGTTTGAGGGGTATGCCGAAAACCAGAAGTGGAGTCAAAATGACTGGTCACTGCATATTAGTTCTATATTAAAAGGTAAAGCACTGGATGTATACTCGCGACTTCCGAGAGACGATGTGTTTAAGTAAGTCGTCTTAAAGGAAGCACTTCTCAAAAGGTACGAGCTCACTGGACAGGGTTTCCGTAAAAAGTTCAGGTATAGCAGGCCCGATAAGGGAGAAACCTTTGGTTAGTTCACCGTTAGAATTGCGAACTATTTTGAGCGGTGAATTGAATGCGGCAAAGCGGTGAAAACGTTTGAAGGGTGGACTGATTTCTTGCTCAGAGATCAATTATTTAATACAGTTGGGCGGGAATTAGATCAATTTCTGAAAGAGAAAGTCTTCACAAACGTAAAAGATATGGCTAAGCAAGCCGATTTCTTTGCCGAAGCTCATGGGGGAACCCAGAACGTGGTTTCAAAAGATTTTAAGTCTGGAAACCAGTCTGCGAGACCGATACCTAGGGTGCTTGTAAAATCAGCTGAGGCAAATAGCTCAATTAGGAATCCAAGTATTCAGCGTCTACAATGTTACTTGTGTAATGCTTTGGGTCATGTTCAAAAAGACTGTCCTAAAAAAAAGAGACTTGTACATAAGGTAGCAGTAGCTATACAAAGTAAAGGTATATCTGATAACATCGTACATGTAGAACCGTGTATTCATTCGCTTGGCATGTTTCTGTTTCCCGAAGCGCGTGTACCAACCGCGAGAGGGTTTGTCAACGGTCGAGAAGTCTTAGTATTACGTGACACTGGTTGCACGGGCGTAGTGATCAAACGTAGTCTCGTGCAAGATAACCAAATGCTCGGGTGGGAGTCCCAATGAATGTTACTTGATCAGACGATCGGTCGCATTTCCGTAGCAAGGATCAGGGTAAAAACACCTTTACTAACGGGAACTGTTGTTGCCCTTTCTATGGAAAATCCTATTTACGATCTGACGATCGCTAATGTTAAAGGTTCCCGTCTTCCAACTATGGCCGATTTTAAAATACCTTTGGCCCAGGCAGTCGAAACGCGAGCGCAAACACGGCGAGAGAAAACCACGTTTAATAAATTAATAGTCCCTGAATCGATCTCAGGAATTTCGCGAGATGAGTTCAAACAAGAGCAAGAATGTGATGAATCCATCAAAACAATTGTCGAGAAAATCGCGTCCGGCGCGATTAAGCACTGAAAGGGTGGGGGTAGGTCAAGATTCGTACGCAAGAACGGATTATTTCATAGGGAGTTTATCGCTCGGGAGGGTAAGAAGTATTGGCAAGTGGTCGTAACCCAGAGATATAGATCTCAAGTACTTAGGGTGGCGCATCAGTCAAGCATGCTAGGACAGCTAGGTAAGGCTAAGACCACTATCAGGGTAGTCGCTGAATTCTACTGGCCAGGTGTTAATGGCGATTTAACACGGTTCTGCAGGTCGTGCGACGTATGTCAGAAAACCGTCTGTAAGGGAATGGTCACAAGGGTGCCCTTAGGACAGATGCCATTAATAGATACACAGTTGAAAAGAGTGGAAATAGATATTGTAGGACCAATACACCCAGTTACCGAAAGAAAGAATCGGTATATTCTTACTCTGGTTGATTACGCGACCAGATACCCCGAAGCCGTAGCGTTACCAACTATTGAAACAGAAAGGGTAGCTGAAGCACTAGTTGATATCTTCAGTAGAGTAGGGGTGCCAGAAGAAATCCTCACTGATTGTTGTGCCCAATTCACCTCTGACCTCATGGGTGAAATAAGTAGGCTGTTATCCATACAACGACTAAACACTACCCAATACCATCGGATGTGCAATGGACTGGTAGAGAAGTTCAATGGTACACTGAATAGCATGCTACGAAAGATGTGCGCGGAACGTCCGCGAGACTAATACCGTTATTTAAACGCTTTTCTGTTCGCGTACCGTGAAGTAGCGCAGGAGAGTTTAGGGTTTTCACTGTACGGCAGTCGTAGACGATGATGAAGCTGATTCGAATATCGAGAGTTCCCTTGAATGTTCCTTGGGAGTTGCGGTGGAGGGGATGGATAAAGTCGATGTGAGTGCGGAGTTGACGAAAGACCTGCGTGAACAGATTAATGCGCTCTTGGCTAAGCACTCTTATGTATTCACAGATAGACCAGGTTGTACAACTTTGTTGGACCTCAAAATTAAACTGAATACGTCTGACCCTATTCGAATCAAGGGCTATTCGGTGCCATACAACGCACGTGAAGCTGTGGACGAAGAGGTGGGAAAATGTTGGATATAGGGGTGATTGAACCCTCCAACTCGCCATATTCTTCTCCAGTAGTGCTAGTGAGGAAAAAGGACGGGATGAACCGATTCTGTTTCGATTTTTGGCAGTTGAATAAAATCACTGTGTTCGATGCAGAACCTATGCCAAATAGGGAGGGTTTTTTTGCGAAGTTGTCGGGAAATCGATGGATGTCCAAATTAGATCTGGCCAAGGGATATTGGTAGGTTCCCATTGTCCCAGAATCCCGAGCATTGACAGCATTTGCGACCCAGAAAGGACTGTATCAATTCAAAGTGATGCCATTCGGGTTAGTTGGAGCCAGCGCCACCTGTTGTCGTTTGATGCGTAAGTTGCTTAAAGGTTTAGCAAACGTTGATAGCTTTGTAGACGACATATTCGTGTACACGAATACGTGGAGTGAGCACGTGTCCGTCCTGAGCGAGCTCTTCAATAGACTCTGCAGAGCGAACTTCACAGTGAAACCCACTAAATGCAGTATTGGTTTTTTTATACAGATTTAGATTGTTTGGGTCATAGGGTCAGCTGTATGGGTCAGTTAAAACCTCATCCCAAGCAAGTTGAAGCAATTAGAGACGCACCAAAGCCAACCAACAAAACGCAGGTAAGATCATTTCTATGTCTAGTAGGTTTTTATAGAAAGTTTATACCGAACTTTGCAGCCATTGCTAGCCCGGTGTCTGATTTGACCAAGAAGGGGCAACCAAATAAAGTTGAATGGGAACCGCCACAAGATAAAGCATTTTGTGCTCTGAAAGAGAAACTGGTTAGTGCACCTATATTAAAAATGCCAGATGTCAGCAAACCTTTTATTCTAAAAACAGATGCTTCTAAATCTGGGTTGGGGCAGTTTTACTGCAAGAGGAAGACGACAGAAAGCTACCCGTAGCTTACTCGAGTAGGAAATTGCTATCCAGGTGAAGAATTATTCCGTCATAGAAAAGGAATGTTTGGACGTAGTTTGGGGAATTGAGAAGTACCACGCATATCTATTTGGGATAAATTTTGTTCTAGAGACTTATCACCAACCCCTACTGTATTTAAACAAGGCCAAGGTTGCCAACGCTCGGTTGATGCGTTGGGTGCTAACACTACAACCTTATCGCTTCCGTGTAGAAGCAATAAGGGGAGTTGAAAATATAGGCGCAGACTACATGAGTAGGGAATGATTGGAAATTTGTATGAATTTGCCCAGTATTAAAATCCAGATAGTAGTATACCCAGTGTAAATGTTGTAAGATATCATCAGTAGTTTTTTTTTCTTCTATTATGTGATAGATTTAAACAGGTGTACATTGTTATTCTTAGGCGGCAGGTATTGTCACAGAATTAGTCGAAAATTTAATTTATTTTCTAATTGAATTACAAACTAATTTCACCATTCCTTTTGTTTCGTCGTATATGCGTTACCTGGGGTGAAAATGTGGTTTTCTCCAAGGTAAGCGGCGTGTAACGATTTGCAAGTGCCTGACTTTGAATTACATGAAGTCCGGATCATTAGATTCACGGAGTGCACGGTAATCTTGCCGTGATTTCTGCTCACCTTTTTGAGGGTATATAAGGCAGAATATTTCTGATCAATATTACGGGACCTATATTAGTGCGCCTAAATTTTCAACTCCCCTTATTGCTTATTACAGGAAAGATAGCTCTTCATTCAATCTCCAGCCAAAGGGCTGATAACGTCTTTGAGATCGTAGCTGAAATTGTAGATGATTTGTTGCAGAACATCTCTGATAACATCTCTGGTAACATCTCTGATATCGTAGCTGATATTGTAGCGGAGCATCTCTGTTTGTCGGATTGTCTGTCCGTCTACATCTGTCGTGACGTGTAAATATCCGAAAATCTAGAAGTCGGAGTGTCGGAGCTGTCTTGAGTTGTAAACATCCAGGCTGACATCTTGGGTATTGAGGAACACTAGTTCTAGTAGATGTTGTATGCTGTCTGTACGTATAACTGTGGTGGATCAGTGAAGGGCAAGTGACCGATAAAAGTATTTGAGTCAACCCTAGTTTTCGGAGAAACTGGGCGGCGATTCAACTGTTGGTGAATCGTACGGTTATACAGAGTCGAGACAAATGTGTGTGTTGCAACTGTAGTACAATTAAATTCATTGTTGTATTTACATAGTTACTTCAGATCACAATAGTATTTCAAGGGATTGCATGAATCTCAATAAAAGTTAGCAACTTGATTAAATACAAGTATATGTTCGTGCTAGTTGTCACAATCCATACGTGTGATAGTATAGTTTGATGCTTGTGTTTATTATCGTAATTTATACTTGCGTTAATATAACTTTTGTAAAGGTTCCTTGGATCTGTGTATAGTCCAAGAGATTCATTTGTATCTGTGTTTTATTTGGTATTAATATTTCATTTATTCATGTATTGTGAATGGTTGTGAGTGTAATTGTAGGTTGAACGCATGAGTTATTGTGTTGATACATCATTATTTTTCATTAATAATTTATTTCATACATTTATATTTTCTTTCACATATTGTGTTTGTGTTGTTCATTTAATCAACCATCCTCTCGGTAACAATTATGTTACAGTAGCCACTGATTCATTTTACATAGACATGAAACACAGCAGCGGAATGGCTAAATTCACAAATTCCGACGAAAGTTGGGGGTCATGGAGAATTAAGCGGGAAATGCTGCATGATTATTCCAAGTCAGCAGATGTTACGATTGAAGATAAATACTTGAAAAATAATCAGATATCATCACTATCTAATGCACCGCAAATATCTGATCCAATATGTCGATATAAAACAGTTTATTTAAACGGCTGTGCCGGGTCAGGAAAGACGACTCTTGCGATTGAATTATTTCGTGGGAAATCAAACATGATTGTGCATTGAACCTGTTTCTATTGATTTATTACGGAGAATCGTGATAAAAGGTGCACCAAAGTCTTGTGAACTTGATCCAATTCCGACACAACTGCTGCTTGAGTGCTTAGATCCAATATTGCCTTCATTAACTGATGTTTTTAATATCTCTCTCTCATCGGGTGAATTCCCACCATTTTTCAAAACTGGAATCGTAAAGCCACTGCTGAAGAAACCGACACTGGACAATAACGATTTAAAAAACTACCGGCCAGTTTCGAATTTCACATTCATATAAAAAAAATCTTAGAAAATGTTTTTCTTACTTATTTTGTATCTCATTTGAATTTAAAGAATCTTTTTAGCAATGTACAGTCTGCATATTGCCCTTGCGACAGTACGGAAACTACTCTTCTGAAAGTATTTAGTGACATTCTATACGCTTTGAATAGTGGAAAGATTACAGTCCCCACTATCCTAGATTTATCTGCAGTATTTGACACAATAGACCATGACATTTTACTTCACCGTCTCCAGCATGTATTTGTCATTCAGAATATGGCCATACAGTGGTTCACGTCCTACTTAGTCAGCAGGACAGGTAACGTACTCGTTGATAAGATCGTTGAGCGTTTTCCTTAGCTCGGTTATTTTTTGAAATAACTGAGAAATACTTAATACGATAGTTCTCTGGTTCCGTTGCGTGTATAATCCTCTTTATGGATTACAAAGTCACGAATTTCTTGATTAAAATATTCCATATATTCTATAATCTTCTTAAATGCTAACATGTTTCGATAATCTGCTCTTTTAGGTCATCATAATGCTGTTGTGGATTACCCACAAAAAATTCCTGATTTTATTGAATATGAGAGTGAGTTCATAAATAATTATGTATGCAAAAAAAAATTAAAATACTCATCTCAGAGAACCAGGTCATTTTGGCGTGTTGGACTCGAAGATTTGTTAAAAAATCTTAACGAATTACCATAATAAATAAAATAAACCATCAGACAATTTTTTTTCTGTACTCTGGTTGTGTTAAGAAAAGAAATATCTGTGGTTAAATCATTTCGATTGGCTCATGTGGTCGTTGATAAGGTGCTATTTTAGGCTATCCTATCACTATTCTGATTGATAGCTCCATATAATCTACAAAAAACAGTTGAAACCGATTACACGATTATATCAAAGTCGGTAATACGCCTGTGATGTTTTTTTTTGTTTTCACCTGATACACGTCAATGAGATTTTTAGATTAGTTTGTAAATTAAACACTCGATCATATCGATACTGATGGACATTCGGTATACTATTCACTTAATTCAGTTACAAATTCTTCATGCCATTTAATTGAAACCGTTGCTGAATTACCAATATCAGGAGGTCGGATTAAATGGTTTGGTGGACCCTATATATGTTATTGCATTTACACTGCCAACGCCTGCAAATGAATTTGATGACATTCTGAGCTGTAACGGCGAAATTAGGGTTGATCTATAGATACCATGGACCTCAGTAGTAATTTAAACAAAAATGTTCTTTTGAGGTGTTTAGTTGAAAGACCCATGTAGAATCGAGACCAAAGTCCTGATATTTTCTTTATGCGGTATTTCAATCACATCAAGCTTTTCAGCGATAGCAAGAAAATCACTAACAATATAATCATGCGTTTGTGTAATGGTGTCAATGGATGTATTACTTTCTGCAAGTTTTAAGGTAGCATTTGGTGTCCTATCATTGTGTCACCGGATGTTTATACCGCGAGTGAATATTATCGAGCACAGTTGAATAAAAACAACTTCAGGTTTAATCGTACCACTTGAATCAATCACTGCTATGAAGTTTTTCGTTACTCCATTAACATTAACTATACTATCGTTCAAGGAAAGATTAATCGCTTTTAATTTCCACCCGTTTGTCTTAAACTTCGACTATTTAGTTTGGATCCACACTTGCAAGATTTTACAATTCTGAAATTTCATCCTCGAATAAACAATTATACTTTGGTTGCCGATAGTTCACCAGTGAGTTGTTTGTCGAAATGGATCTCCCGTATATCATTCATTATATTTTATGATCTCACTAAAAAGTGATTACTCGAAATTTTAAGTGGGATTTAAGGCAACAAAATGTTAAGTGGAGAAGCTACCTAAGTCGGAACATATTTTTGCTTCTGTCTTAATGTCGCAACTTTGACCAAAGTTTGATTGGTCTAAGGTATATTTGCCAATCCATGTGAGAAAGGAGGATAAGGCAAAACTGGCGTTAGCTATTCTCGATAGGATCTGCCAATGATTGGTCATGTCATTCAGAGTCCATAATGCAAACAGAGTGATCACAAGACTGATCGAAACGGTGTTTTACCCTATGCTCAATAGGGCTGTTGACAATTTCATTGATAATTTCCTGCTAGCAACACAAACGTGGGGTGAACACTTATCTCTTCTAGTCGGTGTTTTGGAGCTTCTACGTTAGGAAGGAATGATGCCTTGTTCTTCCAAATGTTAAAGAATATGATTAAGTCTGACGCGGTTGATCGCCTTGCAGATCTATGCAAAGACTTCGTGTTTTGCAGGAACCTTTTGGTTCTCTTATTCCGTGTGTAAAGCACATTTGCGTTTGGAACAAGTGTGGAGGAATAAAATACAGATTTTATTCTCAAGCGTAGGGGCGGTTCTCACGATTTAAGGAACAATAACTAGATTTCAAAAAGTATATGTTGTGCACTAAGGATAATAAATCCGTATCTTGCATGTTACAAAGGTCAGCCTTGCAAACAACGAGGTGTCAAAGCCAGATATATTACATGGTCGAAACATGATTTCCAGGTAAGTGACATGAATTTCCTCTTTTGGCGTCAAAAGGAACATCAAAGTTGAGTTGTAAATCCACACCTTCCGGGCAGGGAACATTGTTTGCTAATAATGAAAACCATGGATGAATCGATTATCCTTTCGGAATTTAGCAAGGCATGGTTACCATTGCGATCACAAGCTTAAATATATTATCTTCAGAACTTTACGTCTTTGGTCGCTAAACCAAATTGCAGAAAATATAAGTGAAGTTAAGCTTCTTCAATGTCATTCGGCATTGACAGGAAACTTTGTTATTCATGGAATAAGAAAGTAGCTTCAAAAATGAATAGTTTAGAAACCAGAGAAGCTGTATAGAACAGAGGGAGATACCCTAATGCAGTTGCTCCCGAGTCTGTTGGAGACGAGAAAAGTAGAGAACGGAGGCATAAGTTGTTGGAATGGAGGAAAATCGAAGTACCAGTTCAGTGAAAGCATAACACCAACGAGTCGAAACACAGAACAGGAGGAAAATCTATCAAACTTCGTCAAATTAAGAAATAGGCCGTCACTTGGTCGAGTGAAAGATGAGTGATAGGGTTTTAAATATTTAATTTTATTTGAGAAATAAAAATCTGGTTTTAAATTTTATACATCGTTGTTTTTTTTTAATTTTGCTTTATGTGTATGCAGTAATTTAAGTGTTGGCATAGATGATTTATGGCTCAAATCTTTGCATCACTCGATCACTACTCCAGTTTCTAACAAAAACGATTCAGGGTGGGTCTTCAGGAATAAATAAAAATAACACTGGGCGCATCACCACCTCAACTAGTCGACGGGAACTATATATGTCGCTTATGTATATAGCTTGGTTTATATCGTATATGATTTATTCATTTACTCTTTGCTGGTAAATATTTTCATGTTCAGTTCTGACATAGACAGACAATACTTTCACCGTTTTCAAAGTAATATTCGGATTATGTATTAAGGAAACAACACCTCTCAAATGTGTCCTGAAAACATGCTTTTGTTTATTCTTTTTTCAAGATATGAATTATTCATGCATCGATAGTTTCAGTATTAGTAAGTGTTAAGTAAATAAAATATTGTTTGTGAATATTGAAATCATGTCAGATAAGTGAAATCAAGTTATAATGTAGCTCTGTTGAAACGCGATAGAAAATGGTAGAATATAACATTTAGACATACATTACACATTGCTGAGTGCAAACATTAATGCTACAAAAGCGCTTCTGAATAGATACATATCACTGAAGTCGTTCTGAATAAATATTTTGGACATGGTAACTGCTTTTTGATTCAATTCATTATTGCTAATAATCGCTAATGTTGCAGTTAGTTTAGAATGATTTATACTGCTAACGTTCAGAGTTCCACATTCGATTCGTATTATTAGATTTGTTCAATACTTACAAATGCGAAGTAGAGCCAGATATGCCCGGTTATTTAGAGTTTAGTTGATACAAACGCATTCCACAAATATTAATATAAAATGATATCATCATTTACACAAGCATAATTGTTACGACTTGTGAGTGTGTGTGTGTGTGTGTGTGTGTGTGTGTGTGTGTTCGTTTTCGTGTTATTTTACAAACCTTGCCATTGATTTAACAAATAAAAAACAATCCAGAATAATCATGTGTACAGCCTAAAAGTATAATTACCAAATATTGAATAAACGAGTTAACATAATGTTTCTTTACATATCCATAGACGTTTAAATATTGAATATCACTTTAAACAATAGATCTTCATTTCAGTTGCAAAACGTTCAGATTAGGCTATTGTCTGACGAGATGTATCTACATTACGTGAACTGCGGATGGTTATGAGTCATCGATCGACCCACCGATAAGTTCACTACACTGTTTGCTAATCTTAATGTATCTCTCTCTCTCTCATTCTCTCTCTCTCTCGATATATATATATATATATATATATATATATATATATATATATATATATATATATATATATATATATATATATTTATATATATTCTCCCCCACATATCAATCACATTTATATTCATTTAATAGATTTGGCGTTCTAGCGGCAATAAAATATATTGTGAAAAACTCTACATTAGCTCACAAAGTAAAAATCGTTTTAAAACATCTTTTAATACTCTACTTATGAAAACAACATAGCCTTTTTAATACCCGTTCATTTATATAATACTACCAGGATCAATAAAAAGCACAAATTCCCATTCACTTTGGAAGTCTTTATTGACGTCATCGAAAAAGAGGAACACAAGAAGTTTAGGAATTAAGTATCATCATGCGTGACTTTAAAATATACTTTCTGCATGGAGATAATAAACTATCACTTGTTCTGACGTACCTATAGCATACAAAATCAATAACGGTCCCTGTTATTGAAATGATCGTGACTTAGATCAATATTATGGACAATTATAGGCAGCGAAACAATGAAAGACTGATGATATATTCCTATTTGTTATGAATGATATTATTATTATTATTATTATTATTATTACTTTTTGTATTATTGTAATAAACAAGTATCTTTTCAAAATCTGGAAAGATATCAGAGTATACATTTTGTGGAGGTAATATTAATGCCATTTTGCGTTTGAACCATTTTCATGCATAATAACAATGCAATAAATAATCTTCCAACAAAACAAAATATTGATGTATTGAACCAGCATATATGTGAACAGTTCGTATTTTTTTAATTGTGTTCACCCTCCTTTGCAAAGCTTTGCATTTTTAGTAGTAAAATATGCTGCCGCATATATACATACAACATCAACAGATCCATGGCACGTGATTTTCATCATGAAACATTATGTAAATATTTATATATAGCATGAAGGCATTGATCTGGAAACCATAACATACATGCGGCTGCTTTTTAGTTTCGCATTTCTATTTCTTGCCCCAAGGATGACTAGCAAGCCACCATCTCTTCTCTAAGTTTCGTGGAGCCTCTAGGACCCCGCTGCAAGCGAGAGTAAGACAAATTAGCATTTAGCAGCTATTTCATGAAAGATTATATGTATGTATGTATGTATGTATGTATGTATGTATGTATGTATGTATGTATGTATGTGTGTGTGTGTGTGTGTGTGTGTGTGTGTGTGTGTGTGTGTGCGTGCGTGCGTGCGTGCGTGCGTGCGTGCGTGCGTGCGTGTGTATGTATGTATGCATGTATGTACGTCATAGGATGATATTGGATTGTATACTTACTCGTTTCTGTCTTATTTACCCTCTTCTAAGGCTCGTGCAAATGCATCTAGAAGAGCCCCATCACCTTCGAGATTTGCATATCTTTTTTGAAGATCTTGATACAAGCAAATATGAAAGAAATCATTTTTTAAAAACAGTCGTAGAACAAAAAAAATAAAAAGGAACATATCACATTCAATAATGCAATTATTTATTTATATTTACCACGGCACGTGAAGGGCATTATATTTTACGTTGCATATATAAAGCTTCGCATTTTACAGTGGATATAGCTAATTGACCCTTGATAAACATACATGTCGAGTAATAGTATATCACAAAATAACATCGACATGAGGGCAGAATGAAGAATAATATAATCTGCCCATGGATTAAACTAACCAGAAATCGTATATAAAAAATATATATGAAGAAACATATTTCACAGTTAAAAAGTAGTTCTGAAACATAAAGGGTGAGTTTATAACTTTAATCCTTTGCGATCTTGCTTTTGATTAGGCTGACAAAAAAGTCTATGCAATACATTACTTTTCCATCTTTCGCCTTTATCATCTTAGTAACATTTATCAATGTATACAAACGCAGAAACGGTAAAGAATACTGCGTCACAATCTATCGAACTAAAGAATGAAACGTGCATGAACTTCTTATGATTGACATCAAGTTGGTTACTTATTCCTTATTCCTTATTCCCGATTGAATAAGGAATAAGTAACCAGTTACTTATTCCCGATTGAATAAGTAACCAGTTACTTATTCCCGATTCAACCAATTTTACATACATGTTGATACTTATTCCTTATTCACATCCAGTGAACTATTTATTCCTTATTCCCAATTCAGTTTGTAATTGTTTACCATTTAGTTATTACCAATAAAAGCTCTTCCAGGCATGCATTTGTTGTTATTCTAACCCCGCTGGAGAAATAGGAGTGTTCGTTTTGTTACAGCCGTAACAAGCTAGGCCTAATATAGACAGGCCCCAAAATGTTTTGTAGATTCTGAAGCCTGTTTGCTTTACCTGTCATCACCTTGCTATCAGCAAGTGTTAATTTGAAAAATAATTTCTTTTAGACTGCTAGCTAAATGTCTTGTTATAATGCCCTTATTTCCGTTCCGTTTGTTTTGAAAGCTAGCTTTAAATACAGGGTTTATATATTGTATTGGGCATAATAGATTGTAGGTCTATATTTTGTACCAAAATAAGATTATTTGGTCACACTGATGTTGCGATGTATTATCTTTATACAGTTTTATCTAAAAGACATGGATACCACAATTCTTTGCAAGTGTTGATACAGTAAAACCTGGCTTGAAAAACCACTGCTATGTGACACCACCTGTTTTGAGAGACCACATCCCTATTGCACAATTGTATTCATTATATACCATTGTGACCTGTTAAGAGAGACCACCTGTCTTGAGAGGCCATAATTGTTTGGCAAAAGACGTGGTCTTACAAGACAGGTTTTGCCGTATAATCAATGTATCAATTCAAGTTCATTGATAGCTCAATAATAATAAGTTGGGTTCCATAACAGTGCTGTATCCAAATTCCGCAAATCATTAAACACAGAGGTCATGGAATTACTATCCATATGGAAAGTATCCATCGACCTGAGAAAATAGAAGCCGACACAGAAAATGTTCCATGTGTTACTTACAAAGCTCAAGCTCATACTATAAATAAGCATCCCCTTATGACAGCGGGGCCAAGGAAAGTAAGTTGGATATTTATGATGACTTATAGGGTAGAAGGTTTTTAAACATTTGACATCTGTACTAGCTATAAAACTTGAAGAAACACATTGGTACTCTCCTATGACACTCACCTCTCTCTCTCTCTCTCTCTCTCTCTCTCTCTCTCTCTCTCTCTCTCTCTCTCTCTCTCCATAAATCTCTTAACTTAAATTTATATTTTCACCCTCACCGCAGCCGCCCACCATTACTTATATAAACGTTCATTTATGTCAACATTATTACCCGTGTCCCGAGGATGTTGATTCATTGCTGATTCATGGTATCATGGAAAGAATATGCACATGTGTAAAGTCTGACTCAGCACCGGTTATGGTAGATAAAACACAGAAAACACATTAACCTTTTATCCCACATCAACAGGTGCTGAGTATATTCTAAATTTTGAGGAATAATTATACAGGTGGAAGAAAACCTTTATTACTCATTCCAAAGCTATTTTCGTTGGCGCGTTTTTCTTACCCCCCCCCCACTCCCCCAAGGAGCCCCTTTTTGGCTGTTCGTCTTCACGAAATTCGTCAGGACTTCTTTCGTAGGTGGACCCTATTTCCTAGAGATAAAATATAATTTATATCAAGAGTAAACAGAGGAGACGCAATGGACCACATATATATATATACATTTATATAATCTAACGGCATGTGATCTGCGGGAGGTCCTTTCTTTAGTTGCAGGTTTCTCGAAATCGGCTAGACGAATTTTCTTAAAACTTTCTCTACTGTTAGAAATGGGTCTTTTATCGAAACAGTGTAAGAGGCGTTGAAATCAAAATTCCCTAAGTAAGGTTTCCATGAGTACAAACTATTGATACCGTTTAGTAACATTGGCATGGTTTGTCATACCCCCCCACTCCCCCAAGGAGCCCCTTTTTGGCTGTTCGTCTTCACGAAATTCGTCAGGACTTCTTTCGTAGGTGGACCCTATTTCCTAGAGATAAAATATAATTTATATCAAGAGTAAACAGAGGAGACGCAATGGACCACATATATATATATATATACATTTATATAATCTAACGGCATGTGATCTGCGGGAGGTCCTTTCTTTAGTTGCAGGTTTCTCGAAATCGGCTCGACGAATTTTCTTAAAACTTTCTCTACTGTTAGAAATGGGTCTTTTATCGAAACAGTGTAAGAGGCGTTGAAATCAAAATTCCCTAAGTAAGGTTTCCATGAGTACAAACTATTGATACCGTTTAGTAACATTGGCATGGTTTGTCATACCCCCCCCCCACTCCCCCAAGGAGCCCCTTTTTGGCTGTTCGTCTTCACGAAATTCGTCAGGACTTCTTTCGTAGGTGGACCCTATTTCCTAGAGATAAAATATAATTTATATCAAGAGTAAACAGAGGAGACGCAATGGACCACATATATCTATATATACATTTATATAATCTAACGGCATGTGATCTGCGGGAGGTCCTTTCTTTAGTTGCAGGTTTCTCGAAATCGGCTCGACGAATTTTCTTAAAACTTTCTCTACTGTTAGAAATGGGTCTTTTATCGAAACAGTGTAAGAGGCGTTGAAATCAAAATTCCCTAAGTAAGGTTTCCATGAGTACAAACTATTGATACCGTTTAGTAACATTGGCATGGTTTGTCATACCCCCCCCCCACTCCCCCAAGGAGCCCCTTTTTGGCTGTTCGTCTTCACGAAATTCGTCAGGACTTCTTTCGTAGGTGGACCCTATTTCCTAGAGATAAAATATAATTTATATCAAGAGTAAACAGAGGAGACGCAATGGACCACATATATATATATATATACATTTATATAATCTAACGGCATGTGATCTGCGGGAGGTCCTTTCTTTAGTTGCAGGTTTCTCGAAATCGGCTCGACGAATTTTCTTAAAACTTTCTCTACTGTTAGAAATGGGTCTTTTATCGAAACAGTGTAAGAGGCGTTGAAATCAAAATTCCCTAAGTAAGGTTTCCATGAGTACAAACTATTGATACCGTTTAGTAACATTGGCATGGTTTGTCATACCCCCCCCCACTCCCCCAAGGAGCCCCTTTTTGGCTGTTCGTCTTCACGAAATTCGTCAGGACTTCTTTCGTAGGTGGACCCTATTTCCTAGAGATAAAATATAATTTATATCAAGAGTAAACAGAGGAGACGCAATGGACCACATATATCTATATATACATTTATATAATCTAACGGCATGTGATCTGCGGGAGGTCCTTTCTTTAGTTGCAGGTTTCTCGAAATCGGCTCGACGAATTTTCTTAAAACTTTCTCTACTGTTAGAAATGGGTCTTTTATCGAAACAGTGTAAGAGGCGTTGAAATCAAAATTCCCTAAGTAAGGTTTCCATGAGTACAAACTATTGATACCGTTTAGTAACATTGGCATGGTTTGTCATACCCCCCCCCCCCACTCCCCCAAGGAGCCCCTTTTTGGCTGTTCGTCTTCACGAAATTCGTCAGGACTTCTTTCGTAGGTGGACCCTATTTCCTAGAGATAAAATATAATTTATATCAAGAGTAAACAGAGGAGACGCAATGGACCACATATATATATATATATACATTTATATAATCTAACGGCATGTGATCTGCGGGAGGTCCTTTCTTTAGTTGCAGGTTTCTCGAAATCGGCTCGACGAATTTTCTTAAAACTTTCTCTACTGTTAGAAATGGGTCTTTTATCGAAACAGTGTAAGAGGCGTTGAAATCAAAATTCCCTAAGTAAGGTTTCCATGAGTACAAACTATTGATACCGTTTAGTAACATTGGCATGGTTTGTCATACCCCCCCCCACTCCCCCAAGGAGCCCCTTTTTGGCTGTTCGTCTTCACGAAATTCGTCAGGACTTCTTTCGTAGGTGGACCCTATTTCCTAGAGATAAAATATAATTTATATCAAGAGTAAACAGAGGAGACGCAATGGACCACATATATCTATATATACATTTATATAATCTAACGGCATGTGATCTGCGGGAGGTCCTTTCTTTAGTTGCAGGTTTCTCGAAATCGGCTCGACGAATTTTCTTAAAACTTTCTCTACTGTTAGAAATGGGTCTTTTATCGAAACAGTGTAAGAGGCGTTGAAATCAAAATTCCCTAAGTAAGGTTTCCATGAGTACAAACTATTGATACCGTTTAGTAACATTGGCATGGTTTGTCATACCCCCCCCCCCCACTCCCCCAAGGAGCCCATGGTTTATCCGCCACCCTAGGCCAGTTAATGTTCCCTTTTCCCGGCGTATTACTCTCATATAACTACTCCTATTTTCCTCTATGGGCACATAAACGGTATCTACAAAGTCACTACTTATTGATTTCATTGTGTAATTTACATCTTTTCTGCAATATATATTGCCACCTCAGCCACAGTTCTATTTTACCCCGATTGTTTTTAATATGGACTATGTTACAGCAGGGACAGTCATTCGGAATGAACCTAAATTCAGTAGTAGCGAACCATGGCATGATTCTGACTTACTTACACTCGACTCTGTGACGTTTGCTCCTAGTAATTGGTGAATTATTTCGCGCTAGGAATATTTTCATGGCGCATTATCCCATTAATCACACAAGTCTAAGAATTGCTAAGAAGGGGGCGCTATACAATGCGCATTCTCCAAATTTATTACATTATATTAATCTATTGATTCCAAAATATCGGCTACACGATTGTTAAAAACGTTTTCTGTATTTGGGAGAAATACCTAACTGCATATTGTCCGAGAGGCGTTGAAATCTATATATTGTAGTTAGGTGTTCAATATTTACAATCTATTTAATCGATCCAAATTGTGGATCTTTTTCATACCCGGTCCCCACAGGTTGCCCCTTTTATGGATGATTCCTCTCGATGACATTCATCAGGACTTCTTTACTGGCCCGAAAAGATAAAATGTCTGTGAAACGTCACTTGTCAAAACGTATTAAAGAGAAGTGTCCCACCTGTATAAGTAAGATATTATTGTAGTGCCGTATGTTCTGTATCCACGCCCACCCCCTTAATGTAGCCCCGATGTTTGGCAATCGGTTAAACAAATTTATTAAATAAATTTGGCTTATGTTGGAACAGATTCATGAATATAAAATATCTAGCAGAACTTGCAATCGAAATCGTTGAAGTACGGGTTAATTCACACTAAGCATTATTGGATTTGACTCACACTGAGAATGTTTCATACATCTACCCATGTGCTTGTTTACCAAGTTCTACGGACTTCAAGACAACAGTCGATGTCATCGGAAGGCTTTTTAAACTCGATGATTTCTCTAAGCACATTATGAACACATAAGAGAAATCTCCAATTTCACACTCGTATGGTTTTTGTTTTTGTTGTGGTTTCACGTTTACTTGATTCATTAGAAAGCTTTTCGAACACAAAATACTAATAATAAATCGCGCCATGCACAACAGGACGAGACACCAACATCTAACACAACTAATAATCCTATCTCAAATTACTAATTATGTACACCAATCAATATCCTAACCACTTCCTCCACACAGTCGGTGATTTGTCTTTAGTCAGCTTTATATAGCTGACATCAATTATTTATCTAACTGGGTTAGAACAACACTAATACATGTGATGAAGGATTTTTAATCTGCAATAAGTGAGTTATAACCAACTAATTATGGAACTGTGAATAAAGAATGAAAACCAACTGGATGTGAATAAGGAATAAGTAACCAAATGCATGTAGAAAAATTTAAATCGGGAATAAGTAACTGGTTACTTATTCCTTATTCAAATGGCAACTGGTTACTTATTCCTTATTGAATCGGGAATAAGGAATAAGGAATAAGTAACCAACTTGATGTCAATCTTCTTATGTCAGCACAATGTAGCGTATATGTGATGTGTAGAAGGAGCAGAAACATACTACAGTTTTGGAAAGTTCAGTATATTCTCGAAAGTCTTAAACAGAATAAATATTAAAACAATATGGCACATACTATATATTGCATGGACTGCATTGCTCAGATTATGGGCCAATATATAACAAATAGATATGTTAATATATAAGAACGCCTACATAGCGGTGATATATGACTGTTGAAACTTAAAAAGCAATTATGAATCTACATCAGTAATATTACTTATTCAACACAATATATTTAGAACACGGCGGTCAAAGGCACTCTTCGTTACGGATCACTGCCATCTCACCTGTCTGCGAGGTTTGACTCTCAGGTTCGGTCAATGTGGGTACGTGATAAAGCTTGCTAGTAGCTTCTCTCTCGTGGGCTGTGAGATCTTTCAGGGGGATTTTCCGGTTTCTTCCTACACCATTAATACTGGCCGCAACGTATAGCCTTTTTAGGTACTGAAAAATGGCGTTAAATCCTACAAAAACAACATATTAGCACACATTTTAGATAAGTTTTATCTTATTTTTTTGAGATCATCCTCGAGTCATTGTTGCATATTTTATTAGAGCAAAACACGATTTTGTATTTTTTGACTTTTGACGCACTCGAATGTAACCGTGACTAAACAACATTGTTTCATGCTAAGGACGAGAATTTTCATTCTTTGTATCAAATTGTCGAGGTGTGTAACAGGTGCCCTAATGATCAATGCATTCCAGGTAGACGACACAATTTCTGTCACGGGTTATGAACGCAGTAGACACTACTTCCATGCATCCTCTTAACGATATACGCGTACGTTTGCCGCTTATCCAAGTGAACAATTATTGTATTAGCAAATGACGAAATTTAGAAATTACTTTTTAAGAACAGAAAGCTATATACTTACAAGTATATACAGGCATATGCACACAGAGAAGCAAAAAACAAAACATACCGATTCTTCAATAAATAAATACGTAAATGAATAAATAAATACAGCAGTTAAAAAGGGAGCACAACAATTATAAAACGTCATCAGCAAAATTCTCGCTACATTTGTACTTATTGTTAATTGTTTCTCCCTGTAGTCATTATGTGAATGTATTGGTTTACATTGAAAGATGAAATATGCACTAACATAGATACATTAGCCTAAGAGGAAGTGTGGAACGTGATAAATATACAATAATAGATTCCATTTCCATTTGCACACGAAACGATTTGAAAAGGAATGTATCCCATTAGCTCAAAACTGTACTAAAGAAATAAAGGTTTAAATCTAGATAAAGTAGAAACGAATAATATATATATGTTATTTTTCTTGATACAGGCAAAGCCATCAAAATAGAAAATATCTGTTTTCAAACATCGTTTAAACCATTAATTATGAACTACTAATTACAATTGTTGCTTGTAAATATTGTGACATTTTTGTCTGATGGTGGCAATGTATACACACACATATATATATCTATATCTATATATATATATATATATATATATATATATATATATATATATATATATATATATATATATATATATATAGAGAGAGAGAGAGAGAGAGAGAGAGAGAGAGAGAGAGAGAGAGAGAGAGAGAGAGAGAGAGAGAGAGTGCATCTAGGTACATCTCCTTGGAGTAGGCCAAATTCCTAAAACGAATGAAAAGATGCTAAAACGAACGAGAGTTTTAAAAGAAAATTATTTGAATTGAATATCGAAACGGATGAATTAGTTAATACATAAATACCTCTAGAAAAGGTGATGGCAAACAAGGAAAACAACAGCAACCCAACAGCGAAAGTCCTCATTCTTAGACACTGTCTTTGATCTCTATTCTGATTATTAGCTCTATTGATAGGCTTGTGTGGAGCCGCAATTTATATCTATCCTCATTCGCCATGGTCAACATATTGACCAATATAAATATTAGGAGGTGTAAATTATTGAACTGGAAAAAGCGAGAAACCATACAAACGGCAGGATCTGAAACGAATAATTGTGAAAGGATAAGTTCAGGAATATATCAGAAGAAAGAATACATTAGTGTCACGTCAAAGCTTCCTCTAGACGCTTGACCAAACAATATGTGTGGAATTCATGGTAGAAAAGGGATCAAAAATATGAAGATATATAAATTGTATGGGAAATCAATTGGTCAGATGGACCTCGCTGACAGGTATACATTACGAAGGACAGACAAAAGTGGTAATGGGTAACTTACAAAAATATGTACTCTAATAAATTCACGTGTGACACTAAATGGTTCAATTTGCGCCACAACATAATTGGTAATTGTTTGATATTTTGATATCACGTGACTGTTAGACTTCTTATGTGATGGACATATTGGTTGCAAAATTTAGGTAATCAAGTGCTGTGCAATGCAGATGGTCAATATTAGATTTGTTAGATCAAATTTCAATGTTAGATCTAATTTCATCCGAAGTGTGATTGTGTCTCTTGCCTTTTAAGAGATCAAATATATAACGAATATATTATATATACATTTCATTAAGGTGAAGAAATCAATCAATTTGATGGAAATTTGAGTCAGACACTACACCCATTTCATATGTCATAATATTTACAATTGAGTTGGAATGTTTCGAACCAACTTGGAGGTCTGTATTACTTTGTACTGTCAGCAGGAAGGCTGTACAGTCCATTTTTATGTCAAAATAACGGTTATTGTAATTCATTAATTTATGTTCTCACGTGGTGAAAAAATTACATCAGCGCTACGAGTGTATACTCGGGAGGCTGTACAGACCATTTTTATAGAGCCCTTATTTTGACAAAAAAACTGTTACATTCGGTCCATCATTTTGTTAAAATTTTTTACATCCGCCTGTTGAGTATATCCTCGTGGGCTGCGTTTAATTAACTGTATATTTTACAATATACATAATGACAAATGTTTAAGAATTGTATTATACTAGATTGGCCAGAGAGCGATTGGCTAAAATTAAAAAGATTATTCCAGTACGAGACAATTTATAAGAAAATTTTTAACGGCGACAAAATTCTCATGTTGACTTTGTAACTAGTACAGGACAGTTATATAAACCTGTTACTACGGCCACTGGAAAGGCTGCTACGGCTACTGAGCAAGCCGAAACTACGGCCATTAATAAGGCTGCTACGGCTACTGAACGAGCTATGTTCGGAGATATTACCGATGACTCAGATAGAAAAGAGGTATTCTTCCGATGTTAAAACAGGTCGCTGAAGCTAAGCCACAACCATACTGAAATTGTTACCACACCGGTGAGGGAAAATATTGAATTAATGACAACATTTCTGGATGGTGTAATTAAACATCTCAGATTAAGCAAGATGATTTACCTCGTTTAATTTTTATGAGTTTGTCACAAAAAGATAAACTTTTAGAAAAATAATATGTTGCCATAAACAATGTTTCTTTTATTAGCTGAATATATCGTGTATATTACAATTAAAAACAGGCCAGACATTTTGATCCTAAGCAGCAGAGAGGGTGAACAGACCACGTTTTCGAGCAAAAATAAGGCTTCCAGATCACGTTTTCGAGCAAAATATGGCCTATAGACTACGTTTTCAGACAAAAAATAAGGCTTCCAACAAAATCTCATTTAACCAAAAAAAAAGTCTCCATTTTGCAAAAACGGCGATTTTACGATTTTTTAATCAATTTTGCTCGCAACGATGTGGTCATCCACCCTCTCTGCTGCTAAAGTTTTCAGTTCTGGGTTAACAAAAAATAATAAATGATTTGATCCAGTCTTTATGATGGAAGTCCTTAGGACTTTACAAACAGACTAATCGCTAACACCTCCTCTTGTAGATCAATTAGATTATTGGACTGATCTGTGAGTTTGAAATTAATTCTGGTTAATGAATTATTATGGCATCGCATGTAGACAGGATTAATTGGGTTTTCAATAATTAGGAATCCTGGAGGAGCTGTTGGTGCAAACGAATAAAGAATATATCCTTGCTGAGCTTGATTTGATCGTTCGAGATTAATTTGATAGCTTCCTTCGATAACATCACATACTAAATTGACCGCAATCACTGAGGATATATTCACGTTGAACGGAGCGATATGCCTACCGCCACCATCTGGATCATTATTATGTTTGAGGATTTTTATTTCCTGTGATGCTCTTTTTTTCCATCATGAATTATTTTAAAACCATCATCGATGGTGTCACTGAGAAGTTTTTTTAGTTCCGGTACGTTATATCCCGGTAGTTTGAATGTCGGAATATCCTTCACGGGAAATTTATATTGTTTTGCAAATTCTGTTCTCGATAGGGGATTATCGTCATCTAATATATCCTGAATAATTTTCAGATTAAATGTTTCCATATCGTCGATAATTTTGTTGCATGTTTCTACGACGCTGATAAATTCATCTCGGGTGAGAGAGCCGGATTTAAGAGATATTAACAACAGCGATAAATCATTATTCATTGCTGTGAAATTTTTAACGATTTTAGGTTCTTCAACAAAATGATATCCCTCTATTCTATCCCCTGGCCTCTCTTCTCCAGTTGATCGGTATCCGAGACCAAAAAAATCTATAGTAAATCTATGATCTTTATAACTCCTTATTGGATTATCAGGTTTTATTCTGTCGGTGATATAATCAGTGTTTTGTGGTTCTGGTAAATCAACGGTTTTCCCCCCTGGTGGTAATTCAGGCCATCCCAGTACGGTTCTAATAGAACTTTGATAGATATCTACGACGTATCCTTCTGTGTTTATCTCAATTGCGGATGATAGCGTCGGTTCATGAACTGTTATAGCGATTTTCGATTCTGTTCCAGTAATCGATTTTATTCTACGCGCGAATTCATTATTGATTTGTTCGATTTTGTCTGATCCGGTTGGTATCGAAACGACGTTCCAGTCTGGAGTCCCGTCGGGTTTATTCTTATTTGCAAACACTAAAGAATTATTGGGTTGTTGACCACCAAATGATTTTGATCTGATATTAGGCCAACTGTGATACACTCGTAGTTTTGCTAGCGCTATCTCCTTCACGGGGACTGGGCTAGGGAAATTCACAATAAACTCGGGTTCCGTTGATGTTATTGATATCATGCTTGTTTGTACTGGGTTCGTGTTCTCCACTATTTGTTGAAGTAATTCCATCGGTGTTGTTATCGTTGCTATACTGTTGTTGTCGCTCTAATTTTGACACCGCGGAATTATAAATACTGACCATCACTGAGAACTCACAATTTGGTATGGTTGAGGTTATTGAGATCATTCTGGTTTTTGGGTTCGTGTTTTCTAATTCCATCGGTGTTGTCATTGTTATTATATTCATGTTGTTGCTCTAATTTTGATATCGCTGAATCAAAAATACTGACCATCGCTGAGAATTCACTATCTGATATAATCGTATTATCGAGTGACGACGATATCATCAGGGATAACTGCGAATATGCGGTTGATGCAATATGAAATTGAATTAAGTAATTCTGCAGTTTACTCTGGCTGCATGATGATATCTTTTTTGCTATCCCGGTTGATATACCCCCGATTGTAGCCACCGCAGAAATGCAAATTGGAACTACGACCGGGGCAATCATTGTAACCGATGCAAGTATTATTACGGCGCCAGCGAGAACGCTTGACACCGAGTACATAGTAATATCAATTGCGGTGATTCTTCGTCGCTATTTTTTTATTTTTATTTGATACTCCTCAGTGAGGGTTTTGAGTCTAGTCTGAAATTCTCTGACCTGATTATTGCGACATTGAGTTGATGAAATCATTTTTATTGTAAAAACACTAGCGTTTTCAATTGTGAAATCCGAAGGATTTTCCTTTCAATTTAGTTATTTACTTAAATCCGCTACGAATTCCACATACCAGGTTGCTGAAACCCTAATCAAATTTTTATCAGTAGCTGTTATAGTGAACTTTTCAGTTGTATCATTGTCGATGATCGTTGAAATCGTATTATTGACCCCGGATGAACTCGACGATGATATATTAAATTGAGTCAATGGTGTTACTAGTGTTAATCGATAAATACCTTTAACGGTTGCAGTGATATCTAATTTATTGTTTGTAGGTGTCCACGCAAATGATCCGTGTTGGATTGTATATACTACGTTGTTGGTTTTCTCATGAGGAATTTTTGTTTTTTCAATGATTGTTATCATCCTCGAAAAATCACCTTTGATGGCTTCGATGAAAGTTTTTGTCTCATCGATGGATTTTTTAATATCCGGGAGTTTTATTTCAATTTTATCCAACGGGGTTCCAATAAATTTATCAATGACATTTCTACGAAATGATGTAAACTGTTTTCCGTGTTCTTCAATTTTAGATTGAAGTGTCGCTAGTTCTAACAGAGAATTATTCAACTCATTGTCATGGGTAGCAATCTTATCAGTGATCGTAGACACAAGTGCACCTGGTTTAAGTCGTCCGTCGCTGGAATACAACGCAATAGAGTTTTCAGTGGCGTCTTGCTGCCGTTTTAAAATGTCATCCGCGGATATATTACTGGCTTTAAGTCGTCCACCGCTGGAATACAACGCAATAGAGTTTTCAGTGGCGTCTTGCTGCCGTATCAAAATGTCATTCAATGACACATCACTGGATTTCAATTTACCCTGTTTGTCCTGAAATACAACTATTTCGTTCGGGTCAACATTTACTAAATTTAACGTCTCAGCGATTTCATCTTTGATTAGTTTTTTTACATCACCGGTTGCAGTGTCTTCGGGTTTGGGTTTCAAAGATCTCCCCCAAATATCAATCATGTTATTGTAAAACTCTTTCTCTCTCTAAAATCGTTTTTGACGACTTCGTTGAAAAATCTTCGATTTTCTCCAGCGATTACTAGTGTATTCATTCACGACAACATGTGGTGGTTTTCCGCTTGGGTTACTCATGGAGTTAGAAATAGCGTTAAGGACATTTAATACTTCGCTGCCACATATTGGTGGGTCAATCATCGTTTGTGTTGGTAGCGTAGAATACCAAGTCTTCATTGGAAGGGTTTTTATATAACGCATAAACTCTTTTGGTGGGGCTAATCCATATGAATCAAAATAGACAATCCCACGTGGATCAATAGCGTATGCAACCCAGTGAGTTCCAGGTCCGGTGCTGTTATCTAAATTAATGATTCCGGTTTCAACGCTGTTTGGTTGATGTGGTAATTGATCTTTCATAAAGACACCTCTGAAGTTTTTAATCGCGAGTTTTTTAGCAGCATCGAGTAAATCAAAATTGGACATGGGAACCATCATAGACTCTCCAATTAATAAACCGGTCCTAGTCTTAGACCCTTTCCGCTGTACCACGAATACGGGGTTCCTGGTAGTCTTAGACCCTTTCCCTTTTTTTATATCCTTTCCCAGTTGCCTTCTTTAGTGCCATTCCTGCTGCAGTACCAACGACTCCTAACGCTGCCGCTTTAGCCACCGCTGGGGCTGCTGCTGCAATCAATGCTGGAATCGCAGCTAACAATGGGAATATACCGCCTGTTTTAATCATATTTTTGATAGCAGCCGCAGAGACAGTAATCTGAACACCCTTTTTTGCTACTAGTGCATCATTGAAATGTTTCACCTGACGAGTTGTCAGCGATAGTTTATTTGCACCACCAGTCATTTGGTTGGGTTTCAACGTGATTGTGGTTCCACATTTTTTAGCTGATTCCGATTGCAATTTTTTTAATTGACCGGGAGTTAACGCAACACTAATATTACTATATGACATTATACATAATTGATTGATTCTAAATCGTTTACAATTTCAATTACATGTTTTCCACTGGTGCATCTACCACTCTCATTCTTCCACCAACACCTTCAAGTAGCATTGATTTGTCGCTGAGAATGACAGCAACCGCTCTATAATCAGCAATAGCACCACGAGTCACATTAGCTCTAAAATGTATATCAACAACAGATTGTCTCATCAAATCGAGATGTTCCAGTGAGAAGTAATAGATCGGATACAGATTTTTAAAATCATATTGTGATATTTGCAAACCAGTATCCACATTTTGATCGCGTGCCATAAACGACAACAGACGATGATAAACTCGTGCAATATGATTTTCTGTGTAATTAAGTTGTATATCCTCGGATGGTTCCTGTTGGCCGTTTATTCTCAGTGAGACGTCTTTCACACCTAATTGATCAAATATCATATGACTGAAACGTTGATCGCCAACTCGTGTGTTATCCTGTAACGCAATAAATATATGACGTGGCGCAGAAACGCCTTGTTTTGATGCTAGATTCCACGTGAATAACCCGTTCAGATTTGATTGCTTCACATCTGTACTCACGGTTAGCCAACTCAACAACGACTTTCCTCCTTGGTCCATACATGATAGTAATCGTTCTTCTGCGGTGATTGCTGGAGTCAACACTGGCATCCACAATGATATTTTTGTTAAATTGACTTTACCGGCATCAGCATTTGGATTTGCATTGTCTGCTGGAATCCTCCAAATTGCTTCGTTATCATCACTCTTTCGTACAAGCGATACTGTATGCTTCGCCCCGTAGATAACTTTTCGGACATTTCTACAGAATCCAAAAATATGATGCAGTGGAATCGCGCATGAAAATGATCTACGCACTCCTTGCAACATTGAAATACGTGTTGCAGCTCCTAGATTGAAATTAACATCGTTGTTTATAATCATATCTTCGGCATCAATATTAGCGGTGCCAGCATTATTCTTTGGTCGTCTTACAACAAATTGTTTTCCTCCAGCGGTATTTGTAGTATCTTTTGCAAACATCAGAGAAGGTCCTGCTGATCTTGTATAATCATCGGAATATCTCGCTAACCCGATTATTGTTGTAGCCACATCAACATCGCGATCTATCGACTCGATTTCTTTTCCATCAATGAGATATCTAGCACTCTCAAATAGCGCCATGATACCATTATTGACAAAACCGACTTGAGTACCAGCTGGATACGGTGCTGGTACAGCAGGAGTATCAGCAGCTGTTACAAGTTCTCCTTCTACTTCAATAAACGCTTCACAGGGCAAAAAGTATTTACTGGTATCATGGACTTGAAGATCAATTCTTGCTCGACTATTTGAGTCTATTGCATGATAGGCGTAATATTGATAATCGCGTACAGAATCATCCTTGCCAACTGGGGCGTCTATATCAAACGCTGGATCATGTGACTTTTTGAACATTTTATTCTATTTATCAGAGTCTAAATCGCGATTTTCCATTTTCATTGTCGTAGTTTTTTAAAGCCACTTCCTGCTATCATATTTGCAATATTGCTTTGGTCGGGGGTTAAAACCATCGACGCTAATTTTTCATCTACTGCGTTATTTATAATTCTACTAACACTTGCAGGCATTTCCGCTGTAGACGGTAACGGTTTTGAAAATCCTTTGGATTTCATCCGTGATTTCACTAATGATGTTAATTTATTCTTCGCAGTTGAAAACGCTTTTCCAGCAAGATCTTCAACAGCACCAATACCCTTATCACGAATAACATCAATTGCTTTCATTCCTAATTGTTTAGCCAACGGCATCACTTTTGGAGCCATTCTCGCAAATAACCCTAAAATGGTATTACCTAAACCATCTCCGTAGTATGCTCTATAAACCGGAAACCGTGAATTAACTACGTAGACGGGGGTTGGTTTATCATGATTGTAGTGTATGATCATTATTTGAAATCAGAAACAATTTTTCAATTGTTATTTATCTAATCAATTGACTTTTCAATTCAGTCACTATGATACCCACTTTCCACTAACTCGCCAATGAAATCTCGATATGTGCTGATATCCATGATACCACCCTGAAATAATCGTCTACAGATATCAGCTGCTTCATTAATTATTTCCGGTGAGTTATTTCCGGCTCGTTATCCTCCGATGAGAACTTCTAATCGTGATATATCACTGAGAACACTACCAGGACATACCCCACTTTGGGGTCCACTGGAATCTTGCAATCCGCTTCCGCTATAACCAGTTGCTTCATCCTGTTTTCCTAAATTCGTTTCTTGTAAATAACCAAGAGGATCATCATCATCATCACGTGGTATTTGTTGTTTTTTAGGTGAAAAAGATATTTTCTTTGCAGGTTGCTGTCGCCGCCTTTGCGTTTTTTGCGGTTTTTGTTGTTGTTTAAACTCTTCGTATTGATTATACACTGTACCCACCGCATTGATATAATCAATGTATGATGCACTATCTTTCTTAATCAGACCTTTTTCAGTTTTGATTTTATAGAATATATCAGCCCAGTGAGTTATATTTTTAACATATTTATGATGTTCTGGTTTCAACCATTTTTTTCTGTTTTCATAGGACGTAACAACAAGCGCAGGAATTTCTGCTGGATCAGTCTTATCAATTTCTGCTAACCCTTCTTCGTTAAATCTCACGAGTAAATCATCTACTCTTCTTTTTGATTCTATTTTTTGTACGGCCTGTTCTGTTTGTTCAGTTTTCGCTGCTATTTTTTCGAGTTCACCAATAACAGATTTCCCCGTCTCGGGAACATCTCCCCGTATAGCACGCTCTATCCCCTTCGTTGCTGTAGTTACTCGTTTAAACACTTCTCCAGATCCCAAAGCAAAATCAGTCTGAAGACTCTGTCGTTGTTGCAGTTTATTCCGTACAGAGTCACGAATTGGTACAAATCTCTTAATTGCATCCAGTCGTTCACGAGCCAATCGGGTTGTTAATGCTTCATTGACCATTATTTGAAATCAGAAACAATGTTTCAATTGCAAAACAATTTTTCAATCCGACCTAACACCATCGGATGATTTTTGATACGGTCTTGGAAGTGTTTTAGAGGCGTTAACATTGATGTTGAAAGTGTGGAAATCCTTATAAAAATAATTAATACCACACTTTCAACATTCTTTTGACATGTCGGATGATTTTTAACACGGTCATGGAAGTGTTATTTCATCGTGAGACAGCTTCGTTCATCGATGGCAAAAGTCACATAATTGCTATAAATAATAATAATACTGTGACTTTCGCCATTCTATTTTTGATCCATCTGACATATCGTCCATCGATTTTTGACATCCCTTGAGGGTCGGCTAAAAAAAATGATAATGGTCGGGCAATCAAATAATGATAAATAGTCGGTCAATCAAATAATGATAAATGGTCAATCAAAATTGTTCATTTTCTTGAATTAACGCCCGTAGGTTTCTAACTTTAGAATTAACCTCCTTTTTCAATTCGTATTCGTACCCCAATTCTTTTCGTATTCGTTCTACGATGGTATACAACGGAGCGAACACACTTACGTCACTGGAAAATGCGAGAGAGTCCCGAATAGAATTCTGAATTCTCTTGATGAGCGCATACTTCTTTGGTAGCATATACTTGTTAGTGCTAACTCCGTATTCTATATCCTGAAAATCAGACATGATTTGATCAGGATTTAACCCATCTGATAGTTCAATATCCCAACTTTTCAATTTTGAAATCTCGGATAAAATGCTATTCATGTTTTCAGAATTCATTATTCTATAATAATGATATATTTCTAAATGAAAAATATGACGCATTAGACGTAACTAAATTGAACTTTTTGTCCCGTCCTTTTTGAAATCGCAGATCGATAAATCCCCTCTGCAACATATTGTACAGAAGGCGGACAAATATCGAAGTGCCTACCGGCGCTGGTTATTGATTGAAATATTTTTTCTTCGTTAGTTATCGTATTCAAAGATTTTACTGGTCTCGCTTTTTTTGAGCAATTGCCAGTCTTTCCTCGTTTGGTATTCTCACTTTGAGTAACAGCCTGAAGATTTGATAAAGAATTGTTCATTGGATTAGAATCAATTTGATCAATGACAGAATCATCCTCGATCAATCCATAAAAACATTCAAATGCGAAACGATGATTGAGATATCTCTTCTTCCCGCCAACAGTAAACATCAAGTACCCTTGATTATTCACAGAACCAACTGGTTTCTTCAGTCTGCGGTTTCTTACAACACCATCACTAGATGCTTCATAATTTGTGATCACAGGGTGTTGTCTGAATTCTTGGTTCATTCGTATACTAAATACTATTTGTCTAATTCATTGTTTGGTTCAATAATGAATCTTTCAATGTAGTCTTGAGGGGTTCTTATGATTTTATCCTTGATGTTGTCAGGGTCAAGGACCTTTTCAGGGTCAAAATTTCTGATTGATTGTCCATTTTTTATTCTTTTATCATAATAACGCTTCAACTCCCTGTATCGCTTACCACCGCAATTAAGACACAACTGAGATTTTCCCCTGACCCCAACTCCACATAGAATACAAGGTAACGGACCAAGGCTTCCACGTCGAAAGCTTTGCATATGATACCCACAGAACTCATTTCTGCATGATTTGTTACACGGGGTTACTGATCCAATTATAAGCCACTTGCAGTGATTCATTATATATAAATTCTTCATTTAAATGCTTGTTTTAATTATAGCATGAGGGAATTAAGGAGAACGCCTTCGAAAAATGCTGAATTCAATGCTGATAAGGAGTTTAAAAGATTATTAAAAATTAGTCCTAAATTTAATATCGATAGACCCAAAAAACGTCCAAGAGACGGAAACATGAAAGAGTTTAAGAGATTATTAAAAATTAGTCCTAAATTTAATCTCGATAAACCAAAAAAACGTAACAAAATTAATCTCAAACGTCCAAGAGACGGAAACATGAAAGAGTTAAAGAGATTATTAAAAATTAGTCCTAAATTTAATCTCGATAAACCAAAAAAACGTAACAAAATTAATCTCAAACGTCCAAGAGACGGAAACATGAAAGAGTTTAAGAGATTATTAAAAATTAGTCCTAAATTTAATCTCGATAAACCCAAAAAACGTAACAAAATTAATCTCAAACGTCCAAGAGACGGAAACATGAAAGAGTTTAAGAGATTATTCAAAATTAGTCCTAAATTTAATCTCGATAAACCAAAAAAAACGTCCAAGAGATTACCCTGGAAAGATGCTCAATTCAATCTCGATATAGTTTCTAATACACCAAAGAATACAATTCTTGATAAAGCCATGATTAGTAAAATCAGAGACTGTTTTAATGAATTCAAGCGTGATGGAGCATCTTATTGTTGGTCAACATTTCGAATTGATGGTGTTGTTGATGCTACCATGAATGATGAAAAAGCAGCAGTGATAATTTCACGTGTTGGGGAAAAAAGGCATTTTTTCCGAATAAAATTCATTATTGAAGTCGATGGCAAATGGATTATTAGGGATAAATTTGAACCAATTCTCAAGAATAAAAAAGCTGTCATTGTGAGTAGAGATTCCAAACCAGGAATTCTAACCGGCATTGACAAACCATACTACGAAAGATCTTATCCCGTAACAGCAATGGTTTATGGGATATATCCGTTAAATGATAAACCCGATATCGCAAAACTAGCTCCTATGAAATATTCTAGTTCACTGAATTGTGTAGCAGAACGAATAATAGAACACTTCACAAATGCATCCCGAGGAAATAAACTAACTGATCTGCGACGTAGGAAAAAAACCGAATGGGAACTGACAGTGAAACAGCATGGTGCAAAGATTTCTGATATAGCTAAATTAGAAGCATCATTAAAATTCCCAATATCTGTAACAACAATAACCGGAGAAGTATTATACGAACCGAAATATCATCGCGAGGAGCTCCAATACAAATTATTGATCATAACAAACACGCGTGGACACCTGCGGTAACAGTATTTCCACGAGAACAAACCGTGAAATATATCCCCGATGAATTTTCCGGGGATGTTTTCTATGAAGAGAGATTATTCGATGCTATTCATGCGTTGTGTAAAGATGATCCTGTGTCAGTGTGGTTACTTAGAAGTGATGAAGATCCCGAAAAAGGATTCGATCAATTTGTAAGACCGAATGGCGAATTATATCGCGTTGAAGAATTAGATAACACAATGAGAAAAATCGCTAATGATTTTTCACCGGAGGGTTTCCATGAAAAACTACTCACGGATAGTTTTACTATTCCATCAGTGGTAGCTCACTTCGCAAGAGAAAAAAACTCATGGCGTCCAACACGAAGTGATTTTCTCGAGGATGTTAAATTGAGTTGCGTCGAATTTGGCCATGGAGGACTGTGGAATACGAAATACTCACGTGATGGTATGATTTCCATTGATATATCCGCGTGTTATCCCGGAAGTTTTCTCGGGTATGAGGAATGTGCTGAGTACTTCAAACGATTTGGACACCCCACGCATGAAATGACTCGTGTTGCGATTAATGGACCATTGCCTGATTTTGATTTAACCGGATTCGCTCGTGTGATATCATTTGAATTAGCGTCAGGATTACATCCGTGTAGTTATGTTTGGCTCGGTAGACACCTATCTGAAAAGGCCTGGATGCCAATAGTGCTATTGAGATATATGATTGATTGTGGTATGCTAATATCGTTGATTGTTTCCGAGGCTATTATATGCTATCGAGCTCAAAAAGAAGTTTGGCTACCACAACCCGATCTAGATCGTATAATCAGCGAACTACGAAAACAGTGTCCAGATTTCAATGAAGAACAAATCATGAATTGGTCTAAGAAGTTATTTGAAAGTAAAAAAGAACAAGCAAAAGATCTCGGACGAAGAATAATCGGTAAATTTACCCAGGGTGGACGATACGACAATGTAAAATATTCTTCGCAGTTGATCATAGATATCGCTGAATACGATTTTATTGTAGCGGATTTAATGAAACAGGGAAAACTTGTATCCCGTAAGGATGCTTTTCTATCCAATGGTGAGAAATTAGGTACGGTTGTTACCTACTGTGATGGATATAATTCCCAGTACACACATTTGAGAAGTTCAATGCTAGCCTATGCTTCTATTAATCTATTTTCGATGATAAATAGATTTCCTAATACCGCGGTTAGAGTGGCCACTGATTCGATGTATATACACAATAAGTACAAATCAGCTGTAGCTAAATTCACAGATCCCGAAGAAAATTGGGGGCGTTGGCGATTTAAAAAGGAGATGCTACATTAGTATTGTGAATCCGCAGACGTTGCCATGGATGATAAATATCTTTCATATAACCGTATTGAAATTCAATCAGAATTTTCTAATGCACCATCGGTATCTGATCCAGTATGTAGATACAAGACAGTTTATTTAAACGGTTGTGGTGGGTCAGGAAAGACAACTCGTGCAATTGAATTATTTCGTCGGTCAACCATGATTGTGTTAACACCAACTCACAGACTCGCCAGAGAGATGATACAGCGAGGGGTAAATGCCTGTACTTACCATAGTTTCTTTCGATGGAAGGGTGACAAATGGACTCCCGAGCGTATGGGTGATAAATTCATTCCTGAAATCATAATCTGGGATGAAATATGCACAGTGTCATTAGATGTATTACAAACATTTCTCGAGTGGTTGTTAAACAAAAACACAAAAGTCGTCATGTGCGGTGATCACGGCCAACCACCATCATTTGTCGGTGCATCTCCACATGAATGGCTAAGGGGTTTTGTAGACTATTATGAAGAAATTACCACTGATTATAGATCACTTGATGAACGATTACGAGAATTCAAAGCGCTAATTAGATTACAACCGGATAGAATCCAATGCGAAATAGCGCGTGAAGTGATTTCAGAAACTCCAATGAATGATTTCTGGGAAACATGGAGACCAAATGATTTGATAATTGCAAGTAGAAAAATAGTCAGGGACACACTTCAGATGAAGTTATTTGAATTGCATAAAGAAAAATTTGCAACGCTTCCAGTACCCCTTTGTTATAGGCCATCGGATACACGAAAACAGAACATTGAAGTTGATATTCCAGGACAGAGTGAAAAACAAATTCTCGTATTAAATGATATTGTGCTGGTTGATATCAGCGTCGTTGAAGATGCATTGCGTGCTAATAAATCCCCGTGGACGCTAGGATACGCAGCAACAATACACTCTTCACAGGGATTGACTATATCAGATAC
The DNA here is from genome assembly GCA_030141615.1 of Unio pictorum. Classification (NCBI taxonomy): domain Eukaryota; kingdom Metazoa; phylum Mollusca; class Bivalvia; order Unionida; family Unionidae; genus Unio; species Unio pictorum. Next base: position 1,015,554 of record JARLTB010000057.1, read on the forward strand.
AATTGTTTGGATGGTGGATAATCACATCGAATGGTCGAATTTAGTCTATCTCGCAGTATCCAGAGTACGAAAAATAAATCAACTTCGAAGAGTTGTTTTCGATGATAATGACACAACAATAAGTGATATTGATGTTAGCATCATTAATAAAAAAACTCTCCGGTTACAAACAACAGGACAAAAAAAAAAACAACGAGAATTTGATATTGATGCTAAATTAATAATTACGCTGAAACAACAACAGAATAATCACTGCGCGAGTTGCAATTGTATAATGCGTTGGCATTATTCGGATAAGGATCCTCGCCAATTCACCGTAGACAGAAAAAATAACAATCTCGGTCATGTCAGAAACAATGTGATGTTGACTTGTCTTGAGTGCAATAGACGCAACGGCGCTAGTTAAGACCATGCGGTGGCAATTGAGTATCCTCGGGAATTAACTGTAGTTGTTGTCGAGTAAATCCACGTTGAGGGGCAGTTGAATCCAGTTTATAGACTGGAGGTCTACCAGTTGATCGTGTTATACTAGATATCTTGTGTGCAGTAACACTCCAAATAGGATCAGTAGCCCTTTTTCTACCCCCTTCAAGCTCTCCTGGTTCGTATAAGTACCTAACAGTGACATTACTATGAAGAATTGGTTCTTTGAAATCTTGTTGTGGTTGTACGGGTATTGACTTCTTTTTAATCGCGTTGATAGGTTTCATGTTGATTGTTCTAGTAATCTCGTTATTCAGTGCAGTAATCACAGATGGTAATCTTTTAACCCATTCACGGGATCTTTTTTCTTGGATGAATTCTTTTGCGTATTGATATCCAAATAACCGCTCAGCAATCGTCCGATTAAATCGTTCTACAATGGCCTGATCGCGATGTAGCGCAGTATGCCCTCGTCGTATGGTGACATTATGATGTTTCATTGTAGATAACACTGCACCCTGAAATTCCTTGCCAGGATCAACCTGCAATAGATTTGGCCAGTGCAGAGGACCTCGTCGATAAATCCTTTCAAATGCAGAAGCGACTTCAGTGGCTGATTTTGTTTTTAACGGTTCTGCTTCTTTGTATCGACTTGCAATATCAACTACGGTTAAAGCGTATTTGTAACCACGATCATGTGGCAGAAATAATATATCAGCCTGATGAACTTCATTAGGAACTGTCACATCAAAATGCGAGAATTGAATTTGTTTAGGCGGTGGTAGATAAATTTGCCATAGTGCCTGTTTGGATAACCAATTAGCCGCAGTGGTTTTTTTTCACTTTTGCAGCGCTAGCGAGTTTATGGACTGCTGATTTACCCCTCCAGTATCCTCTTGGGAAATAATAAATTGATTCCATATTATTAATTACCGGCACCTAACATCAATTTGCTTTTCATAGCCGATTTTATCAAAAATGAAGCCAATTTTTCTTTGAAGGATTTATCAGGAATAGCATTTAACGCATGAATTAATTTCACATCTGCGAGATGCCTGTGTTGCAGATTGCTGCTTTTATAAGCAACATCATGAAGGTAACAGGCCTTATCAATGGCGTTTATTGGTTCTTCACCGGGTCGGGGCTGATTTTGATTATTGAGTCTGATATCAAGTCTGGTTCCCGGTCCACAGTAGCTATATCCTGGAAGGTGCTTTTCTCCGGGGTACTTTGCCCATGGGGTTCCAGGGAGCTTTGCCAATTTGGCTGCGATATCACCTCCTCGTTTTTTTTTAAAACATCTCCGAATTGTAAAATCTTTGATTTTGTAGAAACAAATCTAAATTTTTTTGTACCACATGTTGCACATCTACCAGTAAGTGCTGATCTGTTATTTTTAGTTGTAACCGTCGTCACATCATTTGTGCTAGTACGCGTTTTACACTTCACACAATATAGATCCATAATTTATGTATAGAGATATGGATATAATTGATTTTTCGGCGACTAAAACAAGAGAACCAATTAAGCATCATGCAGCGCTACCAAACTCTATCCGGATGATTATAATCGGGCCATCTGGATCCGGTAAAACGCAATTGTTGCTCAATTTAATAATGAGATGGATGAAGTGGGATAAGTTGTATTTAATTGCCCCTAGCGTAGATGATGAACGATGCTATGAAGTGCTAAAAGATTTTAACGAGAATGCATCAGAAATTAAGGGTGAGAACGCCATTGATTTTATAACCGATATCGATGAAGCACCGAGTATTGATGATATTGATGGAGATATTAACAATTTAGTCGTATACGACGATATAATGTTGGATAAACAAAAAAATCCTGCTAGGATCTTTTCCAGAGGCAGGCATAAAAACACTGACGTGATATATGTCACTCAACGCTACACTCAGGTTCCAAAAGTCATCAGAGATAACTGCAATATTCTTGCTGTATTCAACGGAGTTGATACTCATACTCTTAGAAATATTTGGCAGACATGGTGCTCTGATATGGACTTCAATCAATTTAAAAATTTCTTTAGTCATGCTCAGTCGACTCCACACGGATTCGCAACAATAAATCTACATGATCCTCGGACACGATATTGTATCGGACTGGATCAAATATTCGGTTAAAATCATTTCTTATTTTTTGTTAACCCAGAACTGAAAACTTTAGCAGCAGAGAGGGTGGATGACCACATCGTTGCGAGCAAAATTGATTAAAAAATCGTAAAATCGCCGTTTTGGCAAAATGGAGACTTTTTTTTTGGTTAAATGAGATTTTGTTGGAAGCCTTATTTTTTGTCTGAAAACGTAGTCTATAGGCCATATTTTGCTCGAAAACGTGATCTGGAAGCCTTATTTTTGCTCGAAAACGTGGTCTGTTCACCCTCTCTGCTGCTTCCTAAATTCGATAAATTTATTAAATAAATTGTAAAACTTAATAAAGAATATAGATTACCACCTCAACAACCACCGCCGCCATATTCACCTGCTGAGACACCTGAAATTAAGGATACAATTTTAGAAAGATTAAGGTTTGGATTTAAGAAATCCTTGGAGGGATTTCTCAGAATGTAATTCCTTCTCGAAGTCATGGTAGTGCTTGTATACCCTGTCCAGATAAAATCATCGGTGATGTATCCAGATTGGAAGTTCTCATCGGGAGGAAACGAGCTGGAAATAATTCTCTTGAAACCATTAAAGAGGCCGCAATATCTTTCAGCCATTATTTCAAGGTTGTGTAATATATATTTGTTTATATTTAGCTCTCATCGATGAAATCATAGACGATTAGTGCATCGATTAAATGTTTGAGAAAAACAGACATCATATAAGATTATTATACATAACCAACGACGGCAACTGGTCAGAGTTATAAATTCAAGATTACCTGTGTATACAGTACACTACGGAACGGACTCCGTGATATTATAAGTGGTTTATTTAATAGAATTGCTCCTAAGGCGATACTACTTGCCAAACAAATATCGATGAAAGCAATTGGGTTTATTCGTGTTATAGCTACTAGCGCTGTTGGTGATGTCGCTGTTAAAGCGTTTTCTACGGTTAAATATAGATTAACAAGATTAATACATAAACCCCGACCGGTCCAACCTGTACAATTACCAGTTACTGAGATTATGCTAGCGAGTGTCGGTAAGGTATTTAATCAGCTCGCGAATAAGAAACTATACAAGCTTGGTGAAGCATCTGACAAACAACAACAGAGAAATATTATAGCGAGTATGATAGCGGGTAGTGGCCTTCGTTTTAGAAAATGAACAATTATTATAAAATGTTGGAAGAGATATCTGATACTGCGTTTGATATAAGTGCACCGGTACAAAGGGATACATCTCTATGTAATTTTCAAACTTATTTTATGCGACGCAAAGATTCCAAACGCACGGGGTAGAATTGAATTTTAATTTCAGGATACTAGTAAATATTTTATCCCCTCCGAGTGATACATTGAGACTGAAGGTCGACATTCAAAAGCTGATGGCACCGGTTACAATATAGGTGATTGAGTTAGATATGTCAACAGTGGCATCGTGGCGTTGTTCAACAGTGCAGATATTTTATCGCTGGAAGGAAAAATAAAACAATTTACGTTGTCATCTCAACTATTATCCTAGATTTAGTAACATATTCAGATAATTAAGCAAAAACAGTTGGATCATCTATGATGTTTGTAAAGGATTCAACGGATGAATCAGAAATCCAAATGTAACGATGAACGCTGCCGGTGATGCAATTGCATCTATGAACGGAAATTATAACCTGAGATTCGCAACACGTAGATATAAGTTAAATGACAACAAGGAGTGTTCCTGTGTGATTCCTCTCTCGCATACATTTTTGATTTTGCCGTGATGTTAAAAAAGTTATATTCGGTGCAAAATATACAATTGTATTGAATAGAAAAGGTGATGACAATATGGAAAGATCCCGGAAAAACTATGATTGTGGATGCCAACAATGACTCCTTCGATTTTTCACGAACAAAGATTGGGCTCTTTTATAAAATCAGGTGGTAAATCATTGTTATCAATGCTATCAGTGACAACGAGTAGTACCGCTGGTAGCGCCGCTGGGTTGTGTTCGATCGATGTTATTCTCAGTGATAAGGTAATGTTACTCGAAGGTGCTGACGGACGGAGAAGAGTTGTTGATGCTTCAGTAGAAAATATGTAACGCTTTCAAAAAGACATGTAAAATTTAGCTCAATACGTTAATGTCACATTGACTCCTGGTGAATCAAAGAAATTACAGTAAAAACAAATCTACCACGTGTGGCGCAAAAATAACTTTAAAGCATGAACAGATCGCTAGTGGTGGACCAAACAGACTATCATTGACAAAAATGGAACTTAATCATTTTAGTAAGGCGTTAAAAGCAAACACAGGAGTTCAATTGGAAGTTCCACCTTCTTCGCTTAGCACTATGAAAAAATAAGGACGTATATTTCCTTTACTCGCCGTGATTTCAGCGATACTTGCTGCCACGTCTCCAATATTGCTAAAACTTTCGCGTTTAGAGATGTTGGTACCTCCGTTGGCATTGCATTGAAGAAAAGGATACAAACAATTAAAAGGTCTGAGACTCCCCGGAACATATCTGTGGCGATCCATTTACGAGTCAGGTCTAAGACACCAGGCACTTACCCGAGTTAGGTTTGTCCCCGAGGGAAATTTTCATTTAGGTATACGTGTTAAAGATCCCTGTTTGGTAATCAACGTTGCCCACACAGATATTAACTGATCCTCCGATATGTGACCGAGAAGCTTTTAATGTGTTAATCGCGATCTCAAATTCATCATCGCCACCTCATGAACCATGCACGAATACACCAGCGATAACTGTTTTTAAAGAGATCTTTAACGTATAATGTTGGATATTTGAGGAAGATCTCTCTCACGTGGAGGAACAACCAAACGAGTTTTGCTCTAAAAAATAAACAAACTTATATCTAAATCTTTATCAAAAACAGTAGATATCGTAGAAGTATCACCGCATGAGATAGTTGTGTTTCAAGACCGCCAAGGTAAATTAAAAATGAATAACGTTTCTCTGAAAGATATTTTAGTTAAACTTAACGGGGTAACTGAAAATGCAATCACTGGAGTTTCTTTTTTCGACGGTGATAGATAAATTACCAGTGTTAAGATCCGATTATGACAACCACATAAATCAATTTAACCGATTACAGAAAAGTATTTTTAAAAGTATTGAAAAGCCGGTCAATGATTTTTGTTTGGAATTCCACCGGGGATCCCATTAAAACTCTGCAATGTAAAATCCATGAATGATAGACTAAGAGCGATGCGATCCAAGTGTGATATTCCTTCTGGTAAATATGCTGGTCTTCGTAGAAATGTAAGAAAGGTCGATGATACCATTGATGACGTTTTTGGTAAACAACCAGTAAAACTCGCAAAGATTAATAACAAACTCATCGAAATCGATGCGATTAATCAGCGACTAGATGTTGTCAGATCTGATTGCTGACAAAAAAAATCCATCACCGAGATTAAACAAAAACATGATACTATCAAAGATGATTTCTCTAATATCACCGCACGATTAGATAAAATTAAAAATCCCTTCTACAAAAAATATCAATAACGTATACACCATACAACACGAATCCTTCGCTTGGACACCTACAAACATTATTATTGTTATCACCGCGGAGATCAAAGCTATATATAGATTAAACTTATTATCGCCGACAAAATTTAATATATCATCGAGTTCCTCCTCCGGAGTAAATAATATTATCGGCAGCGGTAATAAATAGGGCTCAACTGAACAGTTTATGATAATGTCCACATATAAAAATCTAGCTTGGGTATCAATCACATGGTATGTAGATTTGTAGCCGATTTAAATAAACAACTTAATAAATAATATGACCACAATGACAACAGCATCGTTGCAAACATCGCAACAGTATCGATATGACCTAGTCAAAGAGCTTCAAACTAAACTCAAGTCGCTCACTTATGAGTATCAAACAAACATAAAAAAATATCGAAGAAGAATCACCGGTATCGATGTTATCGTGTACTCGTTTTCAGGTGTAATCGCAGGGGCCAGTGCAATATTATCGACGTTTACAATGATCGCTACGGTGGTTGTTCAAATTTGTATATCAGTGAGGACAACAACCGCGGAGGTGATAACAATAATAAATAAAAAATATCATCATGTAGTCAGCGTAAGTTAGATGATTACGTTCTTAAATTTCATACGGTATCAACCGCGTACTCGAAATTACCCGCGATGATACCATCTGCGCTCGATGACAATATAATATCCGATGATGAGTTCTCGTCGATGGTACGTGTTTATGACTCGACGATGTCAAAATTAGAAAAAAAAACATATAGAAGCTAATGGCAATAATGTCACAGACATCACCGCAAGAATTACATCAACGAATTGTCGAGAATACCACACCGATAAAAAACATCGTTGAAATCAACCACGAGAAAGAAACTCAAACTCATTATTGAATTTCCAATTCCAATCACAGAAACGAAAATCGCGTAACCTCAGACGTGTTTCACAGCTGGCCAAAAATCATCAAAATCATTCGGTGGTAGAGCATTCAAGAACATCTTGGTGTTTGCAAACAAGATATCCCCGATGGGTCTTCTTACTGGCAAACAATATATCGTTCCAAAAGCAGTTATCAAATCGAGGATATCAACAATGAAATTCAGCGTAGGATAAAATATATTACAGGAGTAGAACCTATGACTGAGTTAACTGTTCATCAACCGACGTTGTCAGCCGTTATCGAGATAACTCTCCTTGGTACGTCGTAGATATATATAATTCTTCGATCAAGATGATATTAGGATGGCCTGAAAATTTACCAATGAGAAAATTACTACTCGAATTTAACAATTTGCACAAACATTTAATATACGCGAATTAGATATCTCAACATTTAGATTACCTACATATATGGTACCCTAACTAAAGACGAGCTTAACTGATACTATTGATTCGGGATGAATAAGGATAACAACGGGGGTTCTGGGAAATTTCTCAATGATGCACCTGTCCAACACATATATCTTACATACAGCAATTCCCCAGATGGAACCGATAGACATGTGTCATCGCACAACTTGGTCATATCATCGGTGTTCGCGATAAACCTTATATGTGATATCATCGATGGAAGCTACCAAATGGATACAAAATTATCAAATCAAGCCGCGCAGGGATATATTCCACATACTTTTTCCCCTCAAGTACCCTGTGGAAGTTTAATCGTGCAAAGAGCGATTAACTCTGTATATTTAGCGTGTAATAATCCTTTAATAACGAAAATGGACTCATCGAACAAAATTGTACGAGATCAAGATTTACAGATCACCCTTGATGTAAAATCGTAGATTTCCATCTTAAAACTACTACTACTACTACTACTACTACTACTACTAATATTAATAATAATAATAATAATAATAATAATAATAATAATAATAATAATAATAATAATAATGTATGAGCACGCACGAGTATTTGTCTATGATAATAATCGACGTGAAGCCGCGATAAAAAAAAATCATTCAAGGAAACCATTGTTGGAAATTTTGAACTCATCGTAGATGAATTCGGTAGTGAAACATTTCTCTTGACGGATCATTAAATGTAACAACTTCGACGTGATCAAATCAATCTAATAAGTTGCAATCGTGATCATATAGTAAATTATGCCCATCTCTGGAACGTCTCGAGGAAATATTATCGTAAAATCCTTTGAATGCAAATCCTTTGGAAGAGAAACAATGATTGAAAATTATATTTTTCGAAAAACAATGATTGAAAGATATATTTTTTTAAAAATTCGATGCGTACTGTCTAATGAATGTTGCTAAAATATGCTCTTGGCATCATATTACCTCGCATTGTGACATCTAAATTTGATGAAGATATTACTATTTTCAAAAGAATATGTCTCGGTAGATTTAATTGGTCTTAATGTGTACATGACTATGTCTTGGTAGATTTAATTGGTCGTAATGTTTACATCATTATGTCTTGGTAGATTTAATTGGTCTTAATGTGTACATGAGTATGTCTTGGTAGATTTAATTGGTCCTAATGTGTACATGAGTATGTCATGGTATATTTAAATGGTCTTAATGTGTACATGAGTATGTCTTGGTAGATTTCATTTGTCTTAATGTGTACATGGTTATGTTTTGGTAGATTTAATTGGTCTTAATGTGTACATAATTATGTCTTGGTAGATTTAATTGGTCTTAATGTGTACATGAGATGAGTAACAACGTCTACTTAACTTGCAATACAAGTCATATCCGATATTCCATATCCATTGCATTTGTCCCCAAAACACACACACTTACACAAACACACACAAACGCAAAATATCTTCTATGCCATTCATCTGCAGATGTCACTTTGTTTTATGTCTAATTATAAACTTAAACTTGTTCGAAGAAACAAAATTATTTTTGACAAATGTTTTTTTTTTGTTTGTATTCAATGTCGTATAACGTATATGTTCTCAATATCTAGCTGATGGCGATGTTGATATCATATTTATATGTATGTACCAGTGGTTCTTGAAAGCCGAAACTAATAAATAACTTCATTTCTACATTAAAATTTTATATCATTTATGACATCTTCACCCAGTTCGCTATCATCGTAGTTCAATAGCATAGATCAAACAGCGAAAACGATTTTACTTTCAGAAGATCCGGAGGCATGGTGCACGGGATGTTTACTATATAGACATTGTTATTGTTAAGTTCATTTTTACTTGATCCTCCCTGACTTTACATTTAAGCTTCAAGGACTCTACTACTAATAGACAAATATCGTTCCACCTCAAAGACTAAAAAATAGAGAAGAGGTGATAACTATTGTCTTTTTTGTGTGGGAATCGTCTTTTTTCGTACCTAATTATGCTCTTTCTCGCTCTCTCTCAATCTTTCTCTCTCTCTCTCTCTCTCTCTCTCTCTCTCTCTCTCTCACACACACACACACACACACACGCACACACACATACATACATACATACATACATACATACATACATACATACATACATACATACATACATACATACATACATACATACATACATACATACATACATACATACATACATACATACATAAATATAAACATACAATAATTTTCAGGAACCCAAATATTCAACGAGTTGTATATCAAACTTTTGTGTGCTAGCGAAATGAATGGAATGAACGATTTTTACACAACTCAATCCAGTGTGTTGACTAAAACATTGTAGTTCTAAATTATTTGCGATTTATCGCAATAGCCTTTGCACATGATAGGTTGCATCCTCTATTTTCCGAGTTTAATATAACTTAATATAAATGTTTAGGTTAGATTTTATAAGTTTGTCTTTCATATGATAATTTGTATTTGACCTACATATTCATCAAATGAGTGTAAGACACTTATGGTTTAAACGTGGAAGAAGTTGTTTAGTGAATAAAAAAGCAGGGTTAGTTAAGTACCTAAAACATGAGGGCTTTTAATATTGCAAGGTCTGTCCTATTTCCCTGACCAATTTTATAATAGGAAGAAATAAACAAAGAACAAAGAATTTAGCATAGTATAACACGTGTCTCTCTTCTAACCACACAAACATGAATGCCGTATAATCTTTTCAGACGACGGCAAAATGTTATCATTGGTATTGTGAACATTGAATTACAAATCCAGAGAACATGTCATTTACGGAGTGACGGATTCGTGTTGGTTACTTGACTTAAGTTTTTAATATCTCTTTTAGTCTACTGACATTGCCGTGTTCCTTTTCTTATGCGAGAGAGAGACGGAAAGATAAATGATACGATGAAATCGTGTCCATAAGTAAATTAGATGATATGGATTATTTAATATCTTTCATGTCATTTTATTACATTGCTAATTATTATTAATTGTCCATTTATCAAAGATGTAGACATACAATTGAAGCGATTCTAATGCAGAAATATATTTTAATGTCAAATTATTATTTTTTTAAAGATTTATGCATGTGCCATGAACAGATCACATTTTAATACATACATATCTGATAGAGAAATTTTAATTACTACTCTACCGACACTCGAACTCTTTTGACCAAATTATATTTCCTGACCTTCACGCACCATGTCCTTCAACCCAAACATACAAATACATGAAAGAAAATGAAGTATAGAACAAAATAGCCGATGGAGGCGTTCGCACGTAGCCGACACACTTGAATACTGAAATTATTAATTTTCATATACGTATGCATTCAGGTGTTATAACGTAGTCCGGCTAAAATATATACAAACGATTGATAGAAGCAATACAAATCTAAATGTCGGTGGTGATACCAGTATTAGTGTACCCATTGCTATGTATATACTTTGATAGAGGTGAACAAATGTCTTAGCAACGTTGCCTCGATAATAATAGTGTGCTATATTTTACAATTCTATTAATATGTTTATGCTAAATCTGTCTTCAAATTCAATATAACTCATTGGATTTAAGGACTGTATATGTCCATGGTCAATAGAAAAACACGCATATGTTTTTATAAATGACTATGAACAGTAAGTTTCGTTAAGTATAACCAAATTTTCGTATCGCCACAGTATATGTCATCTGTTAGATTTCACTGGCGGACTCCAGTTCAACATACCTCTCTGGCCTCAGCCGTGTGTACACACCTGCATCATACTTAGACTCCTCGTCGTACAATTGTATGCTCATTATTCCCACATTGAAAACGGATTCATATGGACAACGTTTTTTTGTTGCATACCAGGACCCAGCAACGTCGAACGAAATGCACATTGAAGTAACTTACAAAGACACTGTGATTCTTTGCAATTGTGCACTTATACCCCACCTTTTAGGGCTACACTAAAAAACTGAATCACCTAATAATGTCTCCTACCTTAATTTTGTTTAGCATTGTTTTATGTTTTCTAAATGCATGTTGTTTGTCCTTTTCTTTATTTAGGTAAACATATGAATATATATGCCGTATAGCGTTTAGATCCTCAACAGATTAGGCACTATACAATGTCATTATTTATTATTATTATTATTATTATTATTATTATTATTATTATTATTATTTCTAGCGGGCTTTGCAATACCGTTTGTTTCTTTGATTTTGGTAAAGTGATTCAGCTTGTTGGTTACATTGTTAGAAGTATATGGTCAAAACGTAACAGGTATAGGAAGCAAACCCAACAAGGTTTAACAAATAGTTTTAAAACATTTTTATATGATAATTATGACTGAAAACGTGACGGTATTATATGGTGAATTCATACTAATCCATATAATTGTCTAAAAGTCCAACATTAAAGAAAGTTTCCTTATACTTTTCAATATCAGAAAGGAACTTGTCCTCCATCAACCGTGACAATGTCAGGACGGCGCTTTCCGGAATGAGGCTGAGTAGTTCCAAATAGTTCAGGATAAATATTAAAGCCGGAGAAATGAGCACTTTTTCACTGAACAGTCTGATTTTTTTTAAAAATTCTCTCTTTCAACGAGTATAGAACAAAACACGTATATGGATCTCTAACAGGTACGAAATAAGTGCGAATTACTCCAAACGTCGAGATAAATTTGATTGCTCATTGTATATCATATAGTCTGACTATAATTCGAAATTGACCTACGTGATGCATACACCATCCATTTCGCTTTTTATCAAACATATTCAAAAGACCTCGTGCAACCATAGGAAGTTGCATAATTATTCTCTAAACATCGACATCCCTTCAGTCAGACATCAATAAACAAGATTAAGATTCGATTAAGATTATTAAGATTAGTATGAGTATTGTGAGCATATAAGCAAACGTCTATTTATAGATAATCCGCAAAATCATACTATTTAATATATTCCAGTCAATTAAATCAAACTGAACTAAATATATTTTTCCACCTTACAGCCAGGAAAACTATGTAGCAAATGTTTAAAACATATCCACAATCATAACAATATATACGATTTACATATGGCTGCTATTGGGGGGTGGGGTAATTATGAAGATATATTGTGTGAAGACGTCTCCTTGCAAGTGAGTCTGTAGAGCCATACAATCGAAACAAGTAAAAATGATTGAAGCCTGCCGACCAGGAAAGGGACAGGCCTGAAAATCTACCAAGAGTAGGAACAATGCCGGTTGTTGACAATAATACAGGAACATTAAAAGGCTCGTTCAAAGAGCTCAAAAATCTTGGGGCAACGAACTTGTGACGATACATATTTTAACAACAAGTACATTTTCTCTAATCATTTTGCCCTGTTCGCCCCTATGTCGATGGTATTCGATGACAATAGTGTCGACCCACTGGACGACCAAGGAAACGATTCAAATATATCACTCAGTCGGCGACACAGATAATGTTCTAGTCGATGGCATAGTCGACGACCCAGAACTAGCATCCAGCAGACGACCCAACAATACAGTTGGCATATTGGAGGAAGACCATGTTTACCAAAAAGCGACCCAGAAGGACAACACACTTGACAACTTGGCGACTAAGTCGACAAGACGCAAGAAAGAAGAGAGTGTTTGTTAAACTAGAGTAGGGGTGGGCGTTGTGAAACGTAATGCCAAAGGATACTAACGTGTTAGGCACCCCCACCCAACAAATACAACATTGAATATATATATATATATATAAACCTTATGTATTCATATATATATATATATATATATATACATATATATATACATATATATATATATATATATATATATATATATATATATATATATATATATATATACATATTAATACATATGGTTTATTTGCAAATACTTTTGGTCAATGGCTTATATTGAGAATGATGCAAACCAAATTTTGGGAAACGCATGCATAAAGAAGATTTGTGTTAACTCTGACTTTTTTATCTTCTCAAATGAATACATATTTAGTTTCATTGAATGTACATCTTTTTACATAATGTGTCAGACAAGAGTTAAATGTTTTAAATTTCAAGCAATATAGCCAATGGGAAATAATGATGTCAATTCATGTTTGTCTCTGACTATTTTACCTATCGCATTCTCTGAATACAAGGATATTGACAATAGACACAACTGTGCTTCTCCGTGATAATACAATTTAGGCGTAAATGTATTTTGTTATTAGACTCAAGTGCGGATTAATAGGTATCTAAGTCGTTAGTATGCACGAACAATTAAATAACTACAGTAGTACCTTCAAACCAACGTTTTCCTCCATATTATTGTTACGGCTATTGGATTAAAATTATTTATTTTTCATTGTCACATCCAAAATTTGTCATATTGGGTTTTAAATTTATTAATTGGGAGATTATTCTAGAAAGTCTCTATGACCTATGTACTTTACGGGTGGAAACCAGATGTTGACCTCATTACCTCATTATCTGACCTTGCTTCAGATTGATAAACATGCCTTTAAAACAATTGGTTAATTTCAAGGACATCTTTATATTTTTAATTATTGGGGACGGTCTTTCTTCTAGATCATTCTTTAAGTACGTGACTTGGTAAAGGTAGCTTCTTTCTATTACCTTCCAGAACCACATAATAATTCCATTTTGTTTACGAGGGAATTGCATATATATATATATATATATATATATATATATATATATATATATATATATATGTGTGTATATATATCTGTGTTTTGGAAGCTAACATTAGTAGAATCTGTATAAAGTTAATAGTTGTGTTTTTATGTTAGAGTGTTAATTTTAATTACCTTGTTCTGGACATTGGGTCAATTCATTGAAGCAAGATGAATTGTTTGGAAAAGAACCTGTGCTCATAATTTCATTTGGATGATAATAAAATAAGAACTGCATCACGTGACATTGTCAGCCATTTATGATTACATCGTCAAGATTCATACCTGGAACTTTTAGAAAATTTATTTATCAGAACTCTTGCAATTCCATTAGTGGATTATTTTTGTGAATTCTATATTGGCTTAATGTTGGATATGAAAAAAATTGTACTTATTACATTCATTTTTAAAGATTTACAAGCTTGTTAGTTTTCACTCTTTCTGTGTTGCCACTTATTCGAGCCTACGCACGTAACATTATGTAATTATGTATAACAGAAATTTCCCACAAATATTTCCCGATCATTGTCAACCATAGCCTATGAAGTGAAACATACATGCATACATACATACATACATACATACATACATACATACATACATACATACATACATACATACATACATATATATATGACATGATCATGTAGATACAATCAATGCCGTAATAATAAGGCCATATGGATACAAGGTTTCATATATGTTAATCAATCATCTTGTTTTAAACAGTCTGCTAATATATCCTTGCAAAACATCGATTGTCATGAAAGAAACATTATTTTTTGTGATAGAAGGTATTTATATAGTGGAGGAGGACAGTCATGATATGCTAGCAAACTGTATTCCTTAAACGTTTTGAATTGTATGTACAGGATATAAACCATGTTATATTATAAATTGTAACAAATAAACGAATAAATTAATATTTAGTTAGTGTTTTTACTTAGTGAAATCATTTATTTTTGTATTGGAACTACTAATATTGTACTTTAGCTTGTATTAGTAATTTGAGAGGCACGACGCATGCTACATTTAGATCCAGAAAACTGCATTTTGTACTTTCTGTCGGTTTACGTCTGAAAAAATATATTAAGCAAATTCTTGTATAAAGACGCAGTCTGTTTCACCTATTCAAAATAGTTTGTGCCTTACTATCATGTCGATAAAATGAGAGATAATCGCCTTTCTCAGGGGTATGGATAAAAATACTACCTAGGTTATCATTCAATCTTCAGTAATTTCGAGATACTAGCATCTGCGTCAATGGCGCACTTATTGATCAAGTGGTAGATACACAAATACACAAACAAAACAAAGCACAATACCACCGTCAAAGTCACCCCACCCAACCTCCACCTCGACAAAAAGCTTTGGTCATTAATTTACATTTACACTAAAATTATTTGCATATTTAGAGAGTGGTCGGTTGAGTTTGATATTTTATGTTGCAATAAATCAGTAGTATCACACAGTATAAAACATGTGACCCAATTCAAACATATACTTTACCAAACTTAACCCTTTTGTAGAAGTTAATTCAGTATTATTTTTTTCTTCTTCTTCTTTTTCTTCTACTTCTTCTTCTTCTTCTTCTTATTCTTCTTCTTCTTCTTCTTCTTCTTCTTCTTCTTCTTATTATTATTATTACTATCATTATTATTATTATTATTATTTTTATTATTATTATTATTATTATTACTATTATTATTAGCGATATTATTAGCATTATTATTATCAACAAATATAGTAGTTACTGAAAAGTGGTTTTTGCGTGTAATATAAATGTTGTAGTTGATAATGTGGACGTTAAACAGAGGTAATTATTATCACAAATGGGAACAGTTGATTCCCCACAATTATAAATCGGTATCATTATTTACGACCAATACTTTGTTTACCAGTTGATGAATGTCTTGCCCTGGATAATACACTATTATCATTTACTGCAAGGTTCATATCTAGCGATAATAATAAGCCTAATATTAATAGTAACTGCGATAATAATATTAATGCCATACATTAGATGCCGTAGCTGTACACGTGGCTGTAGTAAAAGAGGACGTACAAATTCAGTAAACTGAATATATAATATTGGTATTTGTTATAGTTACAGATCACATATAGTATAAATGGTTTTCGGAATATTTGTGAATGTGATATTTGAATCTTTGTCACCGCTATCAGTAGTAATGATGTTTATAATTTATGCAGAAAAAAGAGGAGAAGGACGGAAGATTTTGTGCAGAACGGCAAAAACAACAAATCAATGTAGTGTCAGTTTTAGGATAGATAATTGTTATAAGGCAACCCTCAGATCAGAACAGGACCATATAAGTTAATATAAGTTACCCCCCTTGAATTACTTTTTGCACTCCATGGCTCTCGTAAATGAACGGTTTCCTATCTACAATCCAATACAGGTCATAAAAGAATGTACATACATAAGTAGGCGTATCCAATATGGCAAAGTAAAATATGTGCAAAACGATATAACAGTGCTGTCATACATAAAGAACCATTGGCTATTTATAATGTCATACGTAGCGACGCATGGGCTATTTCAGTATTGATATGATTCCTAAAACATCTCACTGTCCAAAGTATTGAAGTTTCCGGTATGTTTAAATAAAATGATCAGTTTCTGAAGAAGAAAACAATGTAATTTTATTGAACTTTGTGGCATTTATTACTAAACACTATGATATACATACATACATACAGACAAACAGACAGACAGACAGACAGACAGACATACAGACAGACAGACAGACAGACATACATACATACATACATACATACATACATACATACATACATACATACATACATACATACATACATACATACATACATACATACATACATACATACATACATACTTTTACATGCGTTGGATTTTAAGCTATTTGTTAGTTTGATAAAAGATATATGGGTGCTACCATAATTATTGGAGAGAGAAAAAATACTAACATACGAAAAACTACTTGTATATTTCTCACATAACCACATATCCATATTGTCCGAACCGTGACTCAGACCGACGCGGTTAGAGGTGAGATAACAGTAGTTGGTAAAATCCTGCTCTTTTGTTCATACCAGTAGCCACCATACCTACCTACCTACCTGTCAACCTACATACCTACCTACCGACATACCTACCTACATGCATACTTGCATAACTACTCGTTGATAACAGTATGTTAACGTAGTACATGATATTATATAGCCCTGGTATAATGTATGGCCCTCTCAAACTATGTTTGTTTAAAAAAAAAAAAAATTGACACATTGTAATATACGAAACCATATAAATCTGCCCTTATTTGTAATATAGACTACATGGAAGATTGACTTACTACATTGAATTTATATAAAACTGTTTCTGGATATATGCAAAGCTTGTCTGGCCTATATTTTCAAATTAAAGATCTTATTTGGAAACACTAGCCGCACCTGTCTAGATCAATGACTTGTACTCTGCCATTTGTGGACATGCATAATATCAATATGTTTACCTAACTCAAGACCATATTACTTAAATGTGTGTCATATTTTTAACTTTATATTATATTTGAAGTAATTCGCCGCCATTTACGTCATCAATGCCCTTACCAGTATCAATACAGATAGTAGCAACATCAGTTATAATAGGAGGCAAATTTTAAGTATTCATACTGACATGAACAATGGTAACGTGTCTACTGGTAGCATATAGTGGTAACACTAGTTGCAGTTTTGTCATGGAAGTAGAACTGGCAGTAGCCCTAAAAGTAGCATAGTATTAGTAATGCTACAAACAGTATATAAAGAATTCAAATTATATGATGAATATAGTTCAATTTCAAGTGCAGTGGATCCAGCAACGAATCACATATGTCATGGATTGATTTAGTACCACAGTTTGCGTGTTGCTCTGAACTTGCTTTAATTCCGTCTTTTATTTAGAGTCGTGAATATGCATATCATGCCAGATTGTTAACAGCTTTTTAGAGGTGATGGACCCACATCAATTACATGCAGAAAAAGACACACTCGGGATTTTTGGATTCCTTACCGGCGAAATAATAAGGGTTCAATTGGATGCCGAGTTAAATAACAATAATATAATAGTCGATGGGTTCAACGCAGGTATACTATTTTAGATGCATCCTGATTGGTAACTAATGTGATAACATGATGGTGTTCAATTTATTTTTAAACATAAAATTTGTCATAAATGCTATGGGTGATCTAATTAATTTGACAAAATGAAAAATCCTTTTTTTAATCTTAAAGACGAAAATGCAATGATTGATACGAGAGATAATTGTTACTTTTTTCGGTTCTTGGCATACGTCGTACTGTCGCACATAGAAAAATGTTCATTATTGTATGACAAGGTGGACTTAAGATCGAGATTATCGATGTATTCACCTTTAACAAGACGTCGTTTGTGAGACGAGCTATTTCATTTAACATTCGATTACATATTACGTACAAAATGCTAAGACTCCTTTGGAATGTATAGTAACAGAAGTGCTTTAAAAATTGATACGTGGCTAGAATTATGAAATTAGTATCGAGCACTAATTAATTCAACCCCATGTTCATCAGAATAAATAACAAGGCTTATAATTCCTGACAAGTTGAAAAATAATAATATGTAGATATGCAAGTTTTTCCACCATGCTGGTCCATGCGTTATGGAAATATCTAAATGTGTATGGATGATTGAGTAGTTATGGGATACTCATAGTGCCATATACAAGTACAATAGCATCATTTACAGGTGCACTGTTTTCACAAAGAAATACTTAGTAACAATTGTAGATAGGTTAATTGATCGCTCCAGAACACCACAGGATGCTTTTTTACACAAGCGGCACAGCTTATATAAGGCATCGTTGCGTCTAATAATAGTAGATTACATGTACACAGACCATGCTTTGTGACATTTATCTGCGTAGATGCTAAATCAAATAATATTGAAATCATTTATTTGCAATTCGAGTTATGTAACATTTTAAGACACACGCATAACAATAATACAACTGTTAGAGGATGATAGCAATCGATATTCTAAGCTGAATTGACCATGAACATTTCATCTTGACTTGTTTCTGATATGATATGAAGAGAAATATTTATAAGACATGAAAAAGATTTATTTGTTAAGTATAAAATAACTGATAACAACCAAACTTTTACAGCTAGAGCTACATCGTTTAATATGAGAACATCTTTCAGGTAACAGTAGCATTTTACCCAAATTTTTTTACAATTTTGCGACATTATATCGAAGACAAAATATTAAACTTATCTACTTAACAATTTTCTACTATGGTTCTTCATAGCTATCATACTAGCTAAACATAATGAGCAATTTTAGAGATGGCAAGATTTCAATATGTTATTTTTGGCAAGCAAATATAATTGAGCCGTACTTTAGCAAGCAAATACAACTGATTCCGGAAAGATGACCGCCATCGCTTAACTGCTCTAGATAGGCTCTTCCGATTTTGTGCTATATTTATGATATTTGTGCTTGTTCTATATCATCGTCTACATTATTGTGTTTCATCGTGCATTAGCTGTTCCGTTCGTATGTGTTAATTGATCTACTTGTTTCGGAAACGATAACAATTATGTTTTTCTCATCTGTTTTGTCCCAATGTTAAGACATCATTTGGTTTTTAATTAACCGCCGTCGCGTGACCGCGTACAATACGACGGACCCTCATTAATTGGATTGGTTCTATATACTACGTTGTGCTCAAGACTGAACGAACTGGGAATACATTCATCTTTTCTTAAATGTAAACGGAAGGGATACAATAAACGTTATTTCAAGGCTGGCCGGCGTAGAATATGAAGAACCATTCCATCTAACACCCTCTCGCCCGTAAGGGATAAACAACTTACAAAATCGGCCGTTAATTTTAATAACCTGGTTCAAATTCCTCTTAAATCGTCAACCGTTGTGTCAACTGTCCCAGGGATACCACTACGTATTGCATTATTCAACGCTCAATCAGTAGGATCACCGGAAATGCACACAAAATTTGTTAATTTTATCAACGACCATAATATCGAAGCCTTCTTCTGACAGGAACTTAGTTAAATTCGGCAGGTGATGAATGTAAGTATGCTGATTTAACACCCAGCGTTTGCTCCATCAAGTCATTCCCACGCAACTCTCGTGGAGGTCGAATTGCTATAATTACAAAGAATTACATGGTCAAATACCTTAAGTACAACACAACCTACAATTTCTGCCACACATCGTTTGAACTAGTCCAAACAACGCTCACACTGGAGCAAAGGTCAG
Source organism: Unio pictorum (assembly GCA_030141615.1). NCBI lineage: Eukaryota > Metazoa > Mollusca > Bivalvia > Unionida > Unionidae > Unio > Unio pictorum. The sequence goes on from JARLTB010000057.1 coordinate 1,035,946, forward strand.
TCCATTTTATCTGTCTGACTGAATCTGTATTTTTGGAGCAGTTTCGAAATCTTTTAGAGTATGGAAATTTGATAGGTGACAACCGAATTATTCTTGGAGATTTCAACTTTCACTTTGACTGTCCTGGTAAACCATACTCGTCAAAACTCCTAGATTCCACTCATGTGTTCAATCTTAAACAGTCAGTTAACCAACGTACCCATTCAATTACAAATTTTTTATACCATTTGACTGACACCGATTCTAAATTACCAATATTAGGAGGTCGGACTAAATGGTTTGGTGGACCCATTATTTATTTTTGCATTTACACTACCAACGCTCCCTAATCAATTTGATGACGGCATTGACAGGAAACTTTGTTATTCATGGAATGAGAAAGTAGCTTCGAAAATGAATAGTTTAGACACCAGAGAAGTTGTATTGAACAGAGGGTTGATACCTTATTGCTGTCTGTCCCGAGTCTTTTGGAGACAAGAAAAGTAGAGAACGGAGGCATAAGTTGTTGGAATAGAAAAAAATGGAGTACCAGTTCAGTGAAAGCATAACTCGAACGAGTCGAAACACAGAATAGACCTATTTTTTCAATGAAGAAATAGGCCGTCACATGATCGAGTGATAGGGTTTTAAATATTTCTTTTTTGAGAAATGACTAGTTTTGAAGGTTTAATCATCGTTGGGTTTTTTTAATTTCACTTTTTGTGTGTACAGTAATTTAAGTGTTGGCATCGTTGATTTATAGCTTGGAGCTTTGCCTCTCTCGATCACTACTCCAGTTTCTAACAAAAACGATTCAGGGTGGGTCTTCAGGAATATATAAAAATAACACTGGGAGCACCACCACCTCAACTAGTCGACGGGAACCTATATATGTCGCTTATGTATATAACTTGGTTTATATCGTATATGATTTATTAATTTCCTCTTTACTGGTAAATATTATCATGTTCAATTTCGACATAGAGGGACTATACTATCATCGTTTTCAAAGTAATATTAGGATTATGTATTAAGGAAAGAACTGCTTTCAAATGTGTTCTGAAAACATGCTTTCGTTTATTCTTTCTTCAAGATATGAATTATTCATGCTTCGATAGTTTCAGTATTAGTAAGTGTTAAGTAAATAAAATATTTTTTTTTAAATATTGAAATCATGTCAGATAAATGAAATCAAATTATTATGTAACTCTGTTGAGACGCGATAGACAATGGTTGAATATAACATTTAGACAGACATTACACATTGCTGAATGTAAACATTAATGCTACAAAAGCCAGATTTGTTCGGTTTTTGAGAGTTTAATTGATGCAAACGCATTCCTTAAATTTTAATATAAAATCACATCATCATTTACACAAGCATAATTGTTATAACATGTGTGTGTGTTCGTTTTTTTGTGTTATTTTTTAAACCTGGCCATTGATTTAATAAAGAAAAAACAATCCAGAATAATCATATGTACAACCTAAAAGTATAATTAACAAGTATTGAATACACGAGTTAACATAATCTTTCTTTACATATCCATAAACGTTTAAATATTGACAATTCATTTTAAACTATAGATCGTCTTTAAGTTGCAAAACTTTCAGATTATTGACTGACGAACTGTATCTACATTACGTTAACTGCGGGTGTTTATGAGTCATCGACTCACCGATACGTTCATTACACTGATTGCTAATCTTAATTTATCTGGCCGATGGTGCTTCAGGTGTGGGTTCTACTTAATGAATTACAACATAGTATTTCTTTAGCATAAATATCAAAATATTATAGAAAGTAGCAGCTAAAAAAAACTTTTCACAATTCCTGGTTTAGAGTCTCGACTCACAGTGACAGTTCTTTTATCCTTCAAGATTGGTTCAAATTTATCCCTGATAATCCAATCTCGGTTTTTCGAACGAATGAATCATCCGAAATTCAAACTAGAACCACCGTACCAACCACACCGCGGGGTGATTTTAATGAATTTTTCATTCAACACAGAGTAACTTTGTGTGGGGTATATTTGATGGTTGCAGTTTGAATGTTCAGTTTCATCATTCATAGACATCATTCGTTTAAAGTTATATGTAGTATTGTTTTGTGCTGTCCATAATACAATTTGCCATAAACTCGAATTGGGAATTGTAGAATCATTCATTGACATCATTCATTGTATATAATCCATTTATTATACAACCGCCATAAAAAAATCGAATTGGGGTTGTTTGTATATGTATATTATTAGTATTGTCCTGTGCTGTCCATACAATAGCCATGACACTCGAATGGAATTGTGTATATATGTAAATGTGCTGTCCTATCATCCATTCAATCATTGTATATATTCATTCTTTATACAATTGCCATAACACTCGAATGGAATTGTGTATCTGTGTAAATGCGCTGTCCTTACCATTGCCATAACACTCGAATGGAATTGTGTATATGTGTAAATGTACTGTCCATACAATTGCCATAAGACTCGAATGGAATTGTGTATATGTGTAAATGTACTGTCCATCATATATAATCGCAGAATATCCCTTGGCGTGACTAAGATGATAAACATCTTACCACTAACGGGGTTCATATGCCATCGCATACTATGTCTGGACGTACTAAGATGATCAAACACCTTAGCACGGACGGGGTTCATGTTTTAAAAAAATAGATACATTTTTTGTATTAGAAATATATATAATTATATAATATGAATCCTGAAAATATCAATAAGACCGAAATATCAAATCTTAAATCTCAAAAATGCAATTGTCAGATTGTTTAAACTGTGACAGAATCCTCTTTGATTATCAAGGTATGGAATTATCTTCTATAAGTAACTAATATATATTGCCAAAGAAGTATGCATTGATATAAGAATCCAGAATTATATCCGTGACTCTCTTATATTCTGTAACGATATTAGTGTGTTTGTCCCGTTATTTACAATCGTAGAAAGAGTAAGAAGAGAACTAAGGCAGGAAAATGAGGTCAAAACGAAGGTTAATTATAAAATAAGAATATAAGGGCGCTAATTAAAAAAAATGAAAATTACCCGCTAGATACCTCTGGTTGTATAACTAACGATTTGACATGTATACAGCGTTAGTAACATTCTCGCTATAAATACTTCACTACATGGACAGATGTTGCAAATACACAATATACAGGTACAATTGTAAAGGTAATCAATACCGGCTTTGATCAATGAATGCATTTCTACAAGGAAGTAAATTGCCTATAGTAAAACTGAAAAATATTTTAGTAAATTGGTTTTTTTTGGTCATTTTTGTGTGATTTTTCATAAATGCTTGTCTATTTTTTTATTAATTTTTGCCTACCTGAGTCGGGTCAAATGATCAATTCTCTCTAAATGAATTAAATAGACTCTTTCCATTTGAAATTTTCGATTTTCCAATTATTTTATGATGACAAAAACCACTGCATTGTACACTAATTGGAAAATTGTTTACAATTTCAATAATGGTCAACGAAGCATTAACTACTAGACTATCGAGAGAAAGGTTGGTCGCTATAAAAAAGTATATACCAATATGCGACTCTGTCAGAAGTAAACTACAGAATAGGTAGAGTCCTCAGACCGTTTTTCAGCCGAAACTGACGATTTGTTTAGACCGGTAACCACAGCAACGAAGGGGTTATATCAGCTACTGAGCGAGCTATATACGGAGATGTTCTTGAGAAAGGATCAAGGAAAGAAGTTCCTCGTCTTCCTGTACTTGAAAAATAGCAGAAAGATCCAAACAAACAAAAAATCTTTAAAAACGCTTCCTGGTAATATAATAATTGCCGCAAGACAACAAGAACAACAAGTACGGCAACTTCAGGAAGAAATAGAACGATTAGGTGATATTGATATTAGATCCCAAATACCTGAACCACCTGAACAGCAAGGTTGTACGGCAAGAGAAGACTATTCACCTGAAAATATATTTACGGCTGATGCGATAAATAGAATTAGAAGAATCAGAATAGACTCTGAATTATTTAAATTTACTAAAGACACTTTTAAAAAAATAAGAGATTCATATTTAAAAGACAAGTCTAAAAATTGTATAAAAGAAAGAGACATCTGGGCAAAGTATTTTTTAGCAAACCGTGGTAAAACTAAAATAACAAAAGAAATAAGTCCTGCTTTTAATACTTTTCTAGCTGCAGTAACAGGTGTCACACATCCACCACCAATAGATACAGTATACCCAATTCCAGGTGAAATACAAATAATGGCAGAAGCTGATTCTGAAAAAGGTGCAACTGGTACAACTAACAAAATCGCCAGTGGATTTTCTGGGAGTGGGGTATCAGGTAGTGGTCCTATTTATTGTCCTGGTAATATTCTCAGTGATATTGCACGACTAGAAGTTCTCATAGGAGGGAAACGAGCTGGAAATAACTCACCGGAAATAGTTAATGAAGCAGCTGATATTTGTAGGCGGTTATTTCAAGGTGGTATCATGGATATCAAAACATATCGAGATTTCATTAACGAGTTAGCAGAGCATGATTGTTATCACAGTGACTGAAAATCCTTTGGATTTTTCATTTCATGATTTCGTCGAAAATTCGAAGAATTTTGCAATTAGATAAATATAATTTATATTAGAATGATTATACACTACAACCATGATAAACCAACCAGCGTCTATATAGTAAAATCACGATTTGCAGTTTATAGCGCGTACTATGGTGATGGTCACGGTGATACCTTTGCAGGGTTATTTGCAAGAATGGCTTCAAAAGTGGCGCCTCTAGCTAAACAATTATGAATGAAAGTCATTAATGTTATTTGTGATAAGGGTATTAGCGCTGTTGGAGATCTTGCCGGGAAAGCATTTTCAGTCGCGAAAGATAAACTAACAGCGCTAGTTTGACGGCGAAGGAAGCCACCAGCGATTCCATCATTGGGACCCCTACCATCTACAGCGATGATGCCTGCCAGTATTAGCAAAATAATAAATAACGCAGTAAATAAAAAACTAGCGTCATTGGTAATCAACGATCAAAGCAACGTCGCAAATATGATAGCCGGAAGTGGTTAAAAAAACACGACGACGACTATTTAGATCAACGAATATATAATAAAATGTTCAAACGGTGACCTGATCCAGCGTTTGATATGGACGCCCCAGTGTGCAAGGATGATTCTGTACGCGATTATCAATACTATGCCAATCACGCAATACAACCAGCTAGTCGATCAAGAATCGAAGTTCAAGTCCATGATTCCAGTACATACTTTATACCGTGTGAAGCGTTTATTGAAGTAGAAGGGGAACTTATACGAAGAGATGATACAGAATATATACTTCCTTCCCAATTCGGTTTTATCAATAATTGTATCATTGCGTTATTTGAGAGCGCAAAATATGTGATTGATGGAAAAGAGATCGAGTCGATAGACCGTGATGTTGATGTTGCCACAACAATAATCGAGTTAGCAAGATATTCCGATGATTATACAAGATTGGCAGGCCCTTCTATGATGTTTGCAAAGGATAATAGGAATACGGCTGGAGGAATCCAATTAGTTTTCAGACAACCAAAGAATTGTGCTGCTAATCCCATTAATAATAATGAAGTCGAGGATATGATTATAAGAGAGTATCCCGACTACAACCTAAGAGCTGCAACACGTATGTCAATGTTGGGAGGGGTGCGTAGATTATTTTCATGCGCGATTCCATTGCATCATATATTTGGATTCTGCAGAAATGTTCGAAAAGTTATTTATGGAGCTAAGCACACAGTAGCGCTTGTGCAAAAGAGTACTGACGATGACGCAATATGGATGATTCCAGCAAATCCAGATCCAGCACATATAGATGATGATGCCGGTAAATTCGTTTTAACAAAACTATCATTGTGTTGACTCCTTTAATCACCGCAGAAGAACGATTACTATCATTTATGGACCAAGGAGGAAAATCACTGATAACAGTGACTACAGATGTCGTTCAATCAACTATTAATGGGTTATTTACGTGGAACCTAGCATCGAAACAAGGTGTTTCAGCTCCACGCATATATTTATTGCGTTACATGATACCGCACGAATTGGTAGACACAAATGCAGCCATATGATATTTGATCAACTTGGTATTACTGATATCTCACTGAGAATAAACGGCCAGCAAGAACCATCCGAGGATATACAACTTAATTACAGTGAAAACCATATTGCTTTTGTGCATCATCGACTGTTGTCATATATAGCACGTGATCAAAATGTTGATACTGGTCTGCAAATATCACAGTTGGATTTTAAAAAATATTTATCCGATCTATTACTTTTTGTTGGAACTTCTTGATTTAACAAGACAATATGTCTTTGATATATACTTTAGAGCTACTGTGGACCGTATTATTATTGGTGCTGCTGATATTGCCAATTACAGAGCGGTTGCTGTTATTCTCAGCGACAAATCAATGCAACACTTCAATCGAAATATGAAGAACACGTCAAACAGTTTTCAATTTTTCGTAAAAACATCGTATATAAATTTCTTGGAACCACATTCGATAAACTAGACATACTACTCCCGAATATTAAAAAATCCATCGACGATCTTAAAGCCACCAGTAATGAAATACCCCCGATTAATCGGCGAATAGAAGCTATGCGCAAAGATATAAAAACATCCAACGATATTATCAAGGATGATATGCCGAAGATGATAAAAATACTTGAAAAAACAAATATCCTTCATGAGAGAACCAACAACGTAGTATACACGATTCAACATGGATCATTTGAGAGGACACCATCCACTAACACGCTCACTGCAACCGTCAAGGGTATTTATCGATTAACACTAGTGACACCGAATCAATTTAATATTTCATCAACGAGTTCATATTGGGGCAACAATAAGATATCAATAATCCTCGACAAGGATACAACTGAACAGTTCATGATAACAACGAATGATAATAATTTAGCTAGGGTTTCAGTAACATGGTATGTGGAATTCGTAGCGGATCTAAATAAACAAATAAATTGAAATCGTAAAAGATTTGAAAATATAATGACATCACCGACGATACCTACAGTATCTCAAAACCGCTATGATCAGGTTAGAGAATTTCAAACTAAACTCAAAACACTCACTGAGGAGTATCAAAACAAAAATAAAAAAATACTGACTATGAATCACTGCAGTTGATGTTACTGTGTACTGTGTGAATGGTGTAATCACCGGAGCTGGTATAATACTATCCTCGATGACAATGATTGCTCCGGTAGCTGTACTAATTTTTTGTATATCCCCGGCGACAACAATCGCGGGAATTATTTCGATTACTGTAGTATCATTTATTTTCGTTGGGCTCAATTTTCGTGGTTTTGTAAGAAAAGGCATTTTCGTGGGGACGTAAATTCGTGGTTTTCCCTTTCAAATTTCGCATATTATAAGGTACTTAATTTCATGGTTTAACCTCTACAAGTACCCCAAATAAAGAATACAAAAGCATAAAACGATACGGACGCAAACGGCGGTCACATTAATGTTTAAAACAAACTACCACCTATATGAGTACATATCTAAGACCCGGCAAGTTCAATACTTACAACGTATTTTTGACCAAGTGATTAACATCTGTCAAAGCAGACTCAGCCAACAACACTAAAACAATACTTCCACCTATGTGAGCACATATCAAACACCCGTCAGGATTAATCAGTTTCGCCATGTTTTCGTTTGAGTGTTCAAGATCAAAGGAAGCCGACGCCGCCAACAAAACCAGACCAATCAGTTATTAAAGTACATTTGAATGATCTCTTACTTAAACCACTGTCCATAAAGTTGCAATATCAGTACTTTATGACTATCATAGCGTTAACACAGTGGCTTAAGAGTGGTAAAATTCAACTTAGATCACCCTCTGAACATGGACTTCCTAACCCATCAGAAGCTGAGAACCCGGCGCAGGCTCTCGCTTACCAAAAAAAAAAAACGGGTCGGGAATTGGGGGGGGGGATCATCAACCTATGTGGCTCATTTTTCGTTGGGGATTTAAATTCGTGGTTTGTGGCAACCACGAAAAGCACGAAAATTGATCCCCACGAATATTGATGATACTACAGTATAACAAAAAAAACCATCAATGAGCCAGCTTAAACTACAAGATTACTCAATTAAATTTCATGTTGTATCAACTGCGTACTCACAATTACCCTCAATGATATCGTCGTCGCTCGATGATACATTTATATCAGATAATGAGTTCTCAGCAATGGTAAGTATTTATGATTCCGCGATGTAAAAGTTAGAAATACAACAGGAATATAATAACAATGACAGCACCGCAGGAACTACTTCAACTAATAGTAAAAAATACCGAACTGATTCAACAAATAACGGAAACTACCTCACCGGTGAAAACTAGCATGATCTCAATAACTTCAATCAATCCTGAATTCAGTGTGAATTTCCCTATTCCGATTCCTGTGAAAGAAAAAGCGCTTACGAGTGTATCACAGTTGGCCTAATATTAGGTCGGTAGCATTTGGCGGTCAACAACCGAATAATTTCTTGGTATTTGCGAGTAAGAATAAAGAAGACGGGACTCCAGACTGGAACGTTGTTTCGATACCATATGGGTCCTACCAAATTGAACAAATTAATGCTGAATTACAACGCAGAATAAAATCCAATACTGGAAAAGAATCGAAAATCACTATAACAGTCCGTGAGCCGACACTATCATCTGCGATCGAGACAAACTCGCCCTTTTATTTCGTAGATATCTATAAGAGTTCTTTAAGAACAATACTGGGGTTTCCTGAAATACCACCTCGACAGGAACTAGTTAATCCTGAACCACACAAATCTGATTATGTTACCGACAGGATAAAGCCCATTAATCCAGTAAAAAGCTATAACGAATACACCAGTTGGGATTTTTTTCACTGGAATGATAGACGACAGCAACTGAAGATATTACGCAACTCGACAGGATAAAATCACTGAAAATTTCACAGCGATGAATAATGATATTTCAGTGTTGGTAATATCTCTTAAATCCGGAACACTCACTCAAGATGAATTATCAGCGTCGTAGAAACATGTAACAAACTCATCAATGACATGGAAATATTTCATTCGTAAATTATTCAAGAGGTATTAGGTGACAGTAATCCTAAAACGTGAACAGAGTTTGCGATAGTGTATAATATACGCATAGAAGATATTCCCACGCTCAAACTACACGGATATAATATCTCAGAACTACAAAAATCTCTCAATGATGCTATTAACATTGGTTTTAAAAGAATACATGACGCATGGAAAAAAACCAGCACCACAACAAACAACTATCCTGACATATAAGAATGACCCAGACGGAACCGATAGACATATCGCCCAGCTAAACGTAAATATATCCTCGGTGATTGCATTGAATTTAGTATGTGATGTTATCGAAGGAGCTATCAAATAAATCTCGAGCGATCAAATCAAGCTCAGCAGGGATATATTTTGTATTCATTTGCACCAACAGCTCCTCCATGATTTCTAATTATTGAGGATCCAACTAATCCAGTTTATATGCGATGTCATAATAATTCGTTAACGAGAATTAATTTCAAACTCACTGATCAGTCCAATAATCTAACTGATTTACGAGGTGAGGTTTAACAAATTAGTCTGTTTGTGAAATCCTAAATGATTTATATTGTTAACCATAGCAGCAGAGGGGGTGGGTGCCAACGACGTTTGTAAAGGATTCAACGGATGAACCATAAAATTCAAATGTAACGATGAACGCTGCCGGTGATGCAATTGCATGTATGAACGGAAATTATAACCTGAGATTTGCAGCTCGTAGATATATGTTAAATGACAACGATGAGTGTTCTTGTGTGATTCCTCTCTCGCAAATATTTGGATTTTGACGTGATGTTAAAAAAGTTATATTCGGTGCAAAACATACAATTGTATAGAATAGAAAAGGTGATGACAATGACGCAGTATGGAGAGATCCCAGAAATGATCCCGGCTTGGTAGTTTTTTCAAAACTATCATTGTGGATGCCAAGAATGACTCCTTCGGTTTTACACGAACAACGATTGGGCTCTTTTATTAAATCAGGTGGTAAATCATTGTTATCATTGCAATCAGTGACGACGAGGAGTACCTATGGTAGCAGCGCCGCTGGGTTGTGTTCGATCGATGTTATTTTCAGTGATAAGGCAATGTTACTAGAAGGTGCTGGTGGACAGAGGAGAGTTGATGACGCTTCAGTAGAAAACATGTAACGCTTTCAAAAAAACATGTAACATTTAGATGAATACGATAATGTCACATTGACTCCTGGTCAATCAAAGAAATTACATTCAAAAACCTCTACCACGTGTGGCGCAAAATTAACTTTAAGGCATGAACAGATCACTGTGGTGGACCAAACAGACTATCGTTGACGAAAATGGAGGTTAATCATTTTCGTAAGGCGTTAAAAGCAAACACAGGAGTTTAGTTGGAAGTTTTAGCTTCTTCGCTTAGCAATATGATAAACTCAGGAGGTACATTTCCTTTACTCGCCGCGATTTCAGCGATACTTGCTGCCCCGTCTCCACTGCGAAAACTTTCGCGCTTAGAGCTGTTGGTACCGCCGCTGGCATTGCATTGAAGAAAACTACCGGACAAGGATACAAAAAAGAAAAAGTTCTGAGACTACTCGGAACATATCTGTGGCGATCCATTCACGGGTCAGTTCTAAGATTCCAGGAACTTACCTGAGTTAGGTTTGTCCCCTATGTCAAATTTTGATTTAATCGCCGGGGTAAAATAATCCCCAATAAAATATTTCAGATGTGTTTTTATGAAAGATCAATTACCTACTCAGCCATCAAATCGAGAAACAGGAATAATTAATCACGATAATAAAACACCGGGCCTGGAACTCACTTGGTCGCGTAAGCGATACACGCGAAATCACTTATTTATTTTGACTCGTATGGGTTAGCGCCACCGAGGGAATTTTTCAAATAGGTATCCGTGTTAAAGATCCCCGTTTGGTAATCAACGTTATCCACACAAATATTAACTGATCCCCCGATATGTGACCGAGAAGCTTTTAATGTGTTAACCGATATCTCAAAATCACCATCGCCATCTCATGAACCATGCACGAATACACCAGTGATAACTGTTTTACATACATACATACATACATACATACATACATACATACATACATACATACATACATACATACATACATACTAACATTCATACATACATACATACATACATACATACATACATACATACATACATACATACATACATACATACATACATACATACATACATACATACATACATATATATGAAATGATCATGTACATACAATCAATGCCGTAATAATAAGGCCATATGGATACAAGGTCTCATATATGTTAATCAATCATCTTGTTTTAAACAGTCTGCTAATATATCCTTGCAAAACATCGATTGTCATGAAAGAAACATTTTTTTTTTTTTGTGATAGAAGGTATTTATAAAGTGGAGAAGGACAGTCATGATATGCTATCAAAATGTATTCCATAAACGTTTTGAATTGTATGTCCAGGATATAAACCATGTTATATTATAAATTAAAACAAATAAACGAATAAATTAATATTTAGTTAGTGTTTTCACTTAGTAAAATCATTTATTTTTGTATTGGATCTACTAATATTGTACTTTAGCTTGTATTATTACTTTGAGAGGCCCGACGCATGCTACATTTAGATCCAGAAAACTTCATTTAGCTCTCTGTTTCTTTACGTCTGAAAAAATATATTAGGTAAATTATTTTATAAAGACGCAGTCTGTTTCACCTTTTCAAGATAGTTTGTGCCTTACTATCATGTCGATAAAATGAGAGATAATTGCCTTTCTCAGGGGTATGGATAGAAATACTACCTAGGTTATCATTCAATCTTCAGTAATTTCGAGACATTAGCATCTGCGTCAATAGCGCCCTCATTGATCGAGTGGTAGATACACAATTACACAAACAAAACAAAGCACAACACCACCGTCAAAGCCACCCCACCCCACCTCCACCTGGACAAAAAGCTTTGGTCATTAATTTACATTTACACTAAAATGGTTTGCAAATTTAGAGAGTGGTCGGTTGAGTTTCATATTTTATGTTGCAATAATACAGTAGTATCACACAGTATTTAATATGTGACCCAATTCAAACATATACTTTACCAAGATTGACCCTTTTGTAGAAGTTAATTCAGTATTTTTTTTTTTCTTCTTCTTCTTCTTCTTCTTCTTCTGATTATTATTATTATTATTATTATTATTATTATTATTATTAGCGATATTATTAGCATTATTATTATCATTTAATATAGTAATTCCTGAAGAAGTGCTTTTTATGTGTAATATAAATGATGTAGTTGATAATGTGCACGTTAAACAGAGGTAATTATTATTACAAATGGGAACAGTTGTTTCCCCACAATTATAAATCGGTATCATTCTTTACGGCCAATACTTTGTTTACCAGTTGAAGAATGTCTTGTCCTGGATAATACACTATTATCATTTACTGCAAGGTTCATATCTATCGATAATAATAAGCCTAATATTAATAGTAATTGCGATAATATTATTAATGTCATACATTAGTTGTCGTAGCTGTACACGTGGCTGTAGTAAAAGAGGACGTACAAATTCCGAAAACTGAATATATAATATTGGTATTTGTTATAGTTACAGATCACATATATTATAAATGGTTGTCGGGATATTTGTGAATGTGATATTTGAATCTTTGTCACCGCTCTCAGTAGTAATGGTGTTTATAATTTATGCAGAAAGAAGCAAAAAAAGAGGAGGAGGACGGAAGATTTTGTGCAGAACGGCAAAAAACAACAAATCAATGTAATGTCAGTTTTAGGAGAGATAATTGTTGTAACGCAACCCTCAGATCAGAACAGGACCATATAAGTTACACCCATGAATTGCTTTTCGCACTCCATGGCTCTAGTAAATGAATGGTTTCCTATCTACATTCCAATATAGGTCATAAAAGAATGTACATACATAAGTAAGCGTATCCAATATGGCAAAGGAAAACATATACAAATCGATATAACAGTGATGTCATACATAACAAAGCATTGACTATTTATAATGTCATACACAGCGAAGCATTGGCTATTTATAATGTCATACATAGCGAAGCATTGGCTATTTATAATGTCATGCATAGCGAAGCATTGGCTATTTCAGTATTGATATGATTCCTAAAACATCTCACTGTCCAAAGTATTGAGGTTTCCGGTATGTTTAAATAAAATGATCAGTTTCTGAAGAAGAAAACAATGAAATGTTTTTTAACTTTGTGGCATTTATTGCTAAACACTACGACATACATACATACATACATACATACATACATACATACATACATACATACATACATACATACATACATACATACATACATACATACATACATACATACATACATGCATACATTTTACATGCGTTTGGATTTCAAGCTATTTGTTAGCTTGATAAAAGATATATGGGTGCCACCATTATTATTGGAGAAAGACAAAAGACTAACATACGGAAGACTACTTGTATCTTTCTCACATAACCACATATCCATTTTGTCCGAACCGTGACTCAGACGGACGCGGATGGAGGTGATATAACAGTAGTTGATAAAATCCTGGTATTTTTGTACATACCCGTAGCCACCATACCTACCTACCTACCAACCTACCTACCCATCTACCTACATACCTACCAACCTACATACCTACCTACATGCATACGTGCATAAATACTCGTTGATAACATTATTTTAACGTAGTACATGATAGTATATAGCCCTGGTATAATGTATGGCCGTCTCAAACTATTTTTTTTAAAAACAAAATATTTGAGACATTGCAATATATGGAACCATATAAAGCTGCTTTTATTTGTAATATAGACTACATGGAAGATTGACTTACTACTTTCAATTTATATAAAACTGTTTCTGGATATATGCAATCCTTGGCTGGACAATATTTTCAGATTAAAGATCTTATTTGGAAACACAAGCCGCACCTGTCAAGATCAATGACTTATACTTCGCCATTTGTGGACATGCATTGTGTCACTACATTGATAAAAGTAATATCAATGTGTTTACCTAACTCAAGACCATATTACTTAAATGTGTGTCATATTTTTAAGTTTAAATTATATTTGAAGTAATTTGCCGCCATTTACGTTATCAATGCCCGTACCAGTATCAATACAGATAGTAGCGAGATCAGTATAATATCAGGCAATTTGCAAGTATTAATACCGACATGAGGAATAGCAATGTGTCTTCTGGTAGCATATAGTGGTAACACTAGTTGCAGTTTTGTCATGGAAGTAGAACTGGCAGTAGCCCTAAAAGTAGCATAGTATTAGTAATACTACAAACAGTATATCAAGAATTCAAATTATATGATGAATATTATTAATTTCAAGTGCAGTGGATCCAGCAACGAATCCCATTCGTCATGGATTGATTTAGTACCACAGTTTGCGTGTTGCTCTGAACTTGCTTTAATTCCGTCTTTAATTTACAGTCGTGAATATGCATATCATGCCACATTGTTAACAGCTTTTTAGAGGTGATGGACCCGCATCAATTACATGCAGAAACAAAACGCAATCAGGATTTTTGAATTCCTTCTCGGCGAAATTATAAGGGTTCAATTGGATGCCGAGTTAAATACCAATAATATAATATTCGATGGGTTCAACGTAGGTATAATATTTCAAATACATCTTGATTGGTAAATAATGTGATAACATGATGGTGTTCAATTAATTTTTAAATGTAAAATTTATCCTAAATGCCATGGGTGATCTAATTAATTCGACAATGCTCATTTTAATCTTAAATATACAAAAATGCAATGATTGATACGAAAGATAATTGTTACTTTTTTCGGTTATTGTCAAGGTCTAATATTACTGTCGCACATAGAATAATTTTCATTATTGCATGATAAGGTGGACTTAAGATCGAGATTATCGATAGCAGCGGGGGGGGGGGGGGGGGGCAAATCGGACCATTTGCCTGAGATATCATTTGCTCTAAATCTAGCAAACATCTCGAGAGAATTAATTCGAATCCTTCTTTTTCAACCAAAAAAAAAAGGTTACTTACTCGAAACATAGGTTTTTCTCAAATCATACTCCAAGACTGTTTTCATCGTTTAGTCAAACTACGGTCTCGTCGTGATGTCATCACCCCCCCCCCCAGCTGCTATGGGTTAACCAAATATTTGATTAAGTCTTTAGGACGAAAATCATTTATTGCACAAACAAACTAATAGCTAACACCTCATCTTGTAGATCAATCAAATTATTTGATTGGTCAGTGAGTCGGAAAATAATTCTCGTTAACGAATGATTATGGCATCGCATGTAGATAGGATTAATTGGGTTTTCAATAATTAGGAATCCTGGAGGAGCTGTTGGCGCAAACGAATAAAGAATATATCCCTGCTGAGCTTGATTTGATTACTCAAGATTAATTTGATAGCTTCCTTCGATTGCATCACATGTTCAATTGAGCGCAATCACTGCTAAAATATTCACATTGTGCGAGGCAATATGCCTATCTCCGCCATCTAGGTCATTATTATATTTAAGGATAGTTGAATCTTGTACTTGTAATACCTTGCTAACAATCCTAACAGATTCTTTTAGTTCCTCAGCGTTGTATCCTGGAAACTTGAAATTACGCAGATCGGCTTATGTGATATTGTAACCGGTTAGGAATCGTTGTTTATTGTCACTATTGTCATTAATTATTGTTTGAATAATTAGTTAATTGATATATTCCATGTCAGATACAAGCTGATTTAGTATTTCAACGTGTTTTCGCGATTTTTTTTGCCGTAGTTGTTCTAACCAGTGATGTCAGTTAGCGTAAATGCGATAGCAACAGATGAGTCAGCTGTTCTTTTAATGATAAAATCCCATTGCAACGTTTTTATGTTGGTAAATATAAATCTATCGGCGATTTTTCCTTTTTTATATCAGATAAATTATCTCGATACATGGAATTGATTTCATGATATGATTGTACGTCTGTGGTTATGTCGGTGGTGGCTCCGGGTGGTTTTTCAGGCCATCCTAACACTGTTCTTAACGAGCTGTTATAGATATATACAGCGTATCCCTCTGTGCTTTTTTCGATCGACGACGAGAGCGTTGGTTCATGAACTTTAATAGCTTCATTTGATTCTGTTCCAGTGATTGATTTTATTCTACGCTGAATTTCAGCATCGATTTGCTCAATTTGGTACGATCCGGTTGGTAACGAAACAGTTTCCCACGCTGGAGTACCATCGTCTTTATTCCACAAAAAACTTAACGAGTTATTGGGATGCTGACCGCCAAATGCAACCGATCTGATATTAGGCCAGCTATGATATACTCGTAATTTTGCCAGCGCGATCTCGCGCACTGGGATCGGATAAGGGAAGTTCACACTAAATTGTGGGTTTGTTGATGTTATTGATATCATGCTTGTTCGTATCGCAGTGGTATTCTCCGCGATTCGTTGAAGCAGTTCGAGTGAAATTATTGTTAACGCTGTCTTCAATTTCCAATTTCAACATTGCGGAGTTATACAACTGGGTCATCGCGGAAAATTCAACATCGGATATGAACGAATTATCTATCGACAGCGAGATCAACTCGGATAATTTCGAGTACGCGTCAAATACCACCCGGTACCGGGCTGTATAATCACTGAGTTTTTGGTGTTGCCGGGGAGATAGCAATTGGAACTGCAATCGGAGCCATCATGGTCACCGTCGACAAAATAACCCCGGCGCTGGCCATCACTCCGGATACCGAGTACACGGTGATGTCGATGACTGCTACGCTGCGTCGGTATTTTTTCATTTTTTCACGATAACGATCAGAAATTGATTTCAAGTTCGCGGAAAACTCTTTCACTGTATCATATCGATATCGATATTGTGATACCTCTGGAACTATTATCGGTTCAATTGATTTCATCGATGTCATTGTTATTTTAAACCCGCTAGTGTTTTCAATTATTCGCCATCGTTAATGGATCCAGGGCAGGCCATGTGGGTAGATGGGTTGGGATGTCGTAGGTATTGTAGCTTCAGCCTGAAAAATCATATACAAGTTCTAAACACCAAGTTATTTTTGATCTATTAACCGCGACAAGATTAAAGTGTTGACCGTTACTCCTGATAATTAACATCGCGGTGCCACCAGAGTAGGTTTTACCGCCCGCGATCATATTAAATTGATCGATAGAGATCCACGTTAGCCTGTAGATACCTTCGATCCACGTTGGACTGTTTATATCATCGCCCCCCGCCTCGCCTCCAGAGACCGGCGGACAGTGTAGTATGAAGGTCTCTTATCCAATCCATGGTTCCATGATCGACCGTATACACGACATTTTTAATGCTTATGCGTGGATGCGGAATCTTTATCTTTTCTAAATTTTCTTTAAGTTTAAGAATATCATTGTAAATATATTTAAGAGTCATCGTAGATGTAGCCGGGACACCAAAAAACTTATCGACGACGTTGTTAGTGGGTTTTTGTACCTTTTCAAACACTTGAAGAATATCATCGTAAATATCGAGATAATTTGCCTTGATTCTGGTAGAATCTGTTACCTTCCTCGTGTCACTGTTAGAAAAGAACGAAATTAGAGGGATTTCAAATTCATCGAGAGTTTTTAGTTTAAGAATATTATTGTACATTTCGAGATAATTTGCTTTGACTTCGATATAATTCATCATCCTCAATTCCCTCTTGCTAAAAAAGAATGAAATCAGAAGGTCGTTGATTCTAAGCCGTGCTTGTTCTTTAATATGCTGGTCGATATTAGAAAATGTTGTCGTGATATCTTGGGGTTTACTGCCTTCAAAGAACTTATTAACAATTTCGCTGATCGGTTTTTGTTCGTCAATAGCATTTTAATTTCAGCGAGGGTCGGGTCTGTCAGAGATGTGGGTCCAAAGAACTTATTAACAATATCTCTTGTGGATTTTTGTTCGTCAATAGCTTTTTTAACTTCAGCGAGGGTCTGGCCTATCAGAGATGTGGTTTCAGATTCACGTGTTCTCCCCAAAAAACTATCCACGATGGTATTAAGTGTTGCTTGTCTCACCATAAACATATTAATATCTTTGAGAGTAGTCATCGTAGATGTAGTCGGGGCACCGAAGAAATTATTAGCGACGTATGCATTGTGAGTATGCTTGCCAATAAACTCTCTAATTTTAACGAGGGTCGGGTCTGTCAAAGGTGTGGTTTTAGATTCGCGTGTTCTCCCTAAAAAATTATCCACGATGTTATTAAGTGTTGCTTGTCTCACCATAAACATATTAATATCGTTGAGAGTCATCGTAGATGTAGCCAGGACGCCGAAGAAATTATTAGCGACGTATGCATTGTGAGTTTGCCTGATAATAAACTCGCTAATTTCAGCGAGAGTCGAGTCTGCCCCAAGTGGGGATCCAAAAAACTTACTAACGACATCGTTAGTGTTTTTGTTGTACCTTTTCAATATTCTCTATTAGTTTAGAAATATCCGTGTAAATATCGAGATAATTTGCCTTGATTTCATTTTTATTCATCATCCTCCCCGCCTCGTTGTTAAAAAAGAATAACGATAGAAAGTTTTTAATTTCAACGAGAGTCATGCCAACCACAAGCGGGGTTCCAAAGAATTTATGTACGACATTTTTGCGAAAAGAATTCTAACCTCGTATATACTCATCCAGATCGCAGCAGTGGGTGGCAATCTCCTCGGTGATCGTAGATACACGTGCGCCTGGTTTAAGTCGCCTGTCGCTGGAATACAGCGCAATAGAGTTTTCAGCGGCGTCGCGCTGCCGTATCAAAATGTCATCCGCGGATATATTACTGCTTTTCAATTTACCCTGGCGATCTTGAAATACAACTATTTCGTTCGGGTCAACACTTGCTAAATTTAACGTCTCAGCGATTTCATCTTCAATTATTTTTTTTACATCCTCGATAGAACCCGTAGATGTTTCTGTGGTGGGTTTCGACATTGGCAGAGATCGTCCCCAAATATCAATCATTATTGTAAAAACTCTAGTATTTTTAATTTATTGATTCTCTAAAATTACTTTGTAATTTCCCACTCGTGTATTTATTTACAACCATATTAGGTGGTTTCTGTGACGATGATATCTCCGCGAGGACATTTAACACTTCACGGCCGCATATCGATGGATCATTTAATTGTTGTGTTGGCTGCGTGGAATAAAAAATCGGAAACTCTTTGAGTTTCATTGAAGAATTTATATACCGCATAAACTCTCTTGGCGGAGCTAACCCATATGAATCAAAATAGACAATTCCACGTGGATCAATCGCGTATGCAACCCAGTGAGTTCCCGATCCGCTGCTGTTATCAAGATTGATGATTCCGGTTTCAACGCTGTATGGTTATCTCGGTAATTGATCTTTCATAAAACCCCCTCTGAAGTATTGTATCGCTAGTTATTTAGCAGCATCAATTAAATCAAAATTGGACATAGGGAGAATTGGGTTTTCAACTAATAAACCGTTCCTGATATTTTTAGACCCTTTCCGCTGTACCATGAATATGGAGTCCCTGGTAGTTTTGAACCCTTTCCCTTTTTTATATCCTTTAGTAGTTGCGTTTTTCAACGCCATCCCTGCCGCGATCCCAACGGCTCCCAACCGCTGGGGCAGCCGCTGCAATCAATGATGGTATTGCAGCTAACAATGGAAATATACCACCTGATTTTATCATGTTGGCGACTGCAGCCTTTGACAATACAATTTGAACCCCTCGCTTTTTCTTCAGCGCATCATTGAAATGTTTTTTTTTGACGATCCGTCAATGATATTTTATGTGTACCGCCGGACATCTGCGCTGGTTTTAACGTTATTGTGGTTCCACATTCTTTAGCGGATTTTGATCGCAATTTCTTGACCTGACCATTTGTCAGCTTGACACTAACAACAATATATGTCATTGTATTGTAAAACACATTTATACTTTCAATTGATCTATTTGTGCATCGTTTACATATTTTCCACTGGTGCATCAACGATTCTCATTCGTCCGTCAACACCTTCAAGTAGCATTGATTAGTCGCTGAGAATGACAGCAACTGCTCTATAATCAACACCACCAGGTGCTATACGAGCCATAAAATGTATGTCAAAGACGGATTGCCTTGTTAAATCAAGATGCTCCAGCAAAAAGTAATAAATCGGATATAGGTTTTTAAAAACAAGTTGCGATATTTGTAAACCAGTATTAACATTTTGATCACAACCCATATATGACAGCATCCGATGATACACACGTGCTATGTGGTTAGTGTCGTAATCAAGCTGTATATCCTCGGTTGGTTCTTGTTGTCCGTTTATTCTCAGTGAAACCTCACTTACCCCTAACCGATCAAATATCATATGACTGCGTTCTTGGGAGCCTAATCGATTCCGATTCTGCAGCGCTATAAATATATGACGTGAAGCCGAAACGCCTTGTTTTTATGCCAGGTGCTATGTAAATGTATCAGCAACATTATCCTCTTTAGCATCAGTTGTTTTTGTTAGCCAACTTATCAATGATTTGCTTCCTGTAACCAAAAATGAAAGTAGCCGCTCTTCCGTGGTAATTGATGGGGTCATTACTGGCATCCACAATACTATTTTACTCAAAACAACTTTACCATCAGCGGCACCAGAACACCAAATTGCATCATTGTCATTGCCTTTTCGCACTAACGCGATTGTGTGTTTGGCTCCATAGATGATTTTTCTGACATTTCTGCAGAATCCAAATATGTGATGGAGTGGTATCGCACATGAAAACTATCGCTGCTGTCCTTGCAATGCTAATTTTCGTGTTGCAAATCCTAAATTGAAATTACCATTAACGCCTCCGAGAATATCAAACGCAGCTTTGGGTCTAGCTCGACGTTCTGGATTAGCTGCTTCTTGTTGATCGGCTTCTGCATTATCTCTTGCTGTTAAAACTGTAATGTACTGAAGGTGGTCAGCGTTATCAGAGGTATCCTTTGCAAACATCATAGATGGACCAGCCGACCTTGTAAAATCATCAGAATATTTTGATAGTCCGATTATTGTTGTTGCAACATCAACTTCACGGTCTATTGATTCAATTTCTTTTCCATCAATGAGATATCTTGCACTTTCAAACAACGCCATTATGCCATTGTTGACGAAACCATCTCGGATATTTAGATCATTTGGATATGGGGTATCAGCTGCAACATTTGTTACGAGTTTTCCCTCAATTTCAATAAATGCTTCACATGGCAAAAGGTATTTACTGTTATCTTGAACTTGAAGTTCAATTCGCGATCGTAGGTCGGGTTGCACTGCATGATAGGAATAGTATTGATAATCGCAGACGGAATCGTCCTTGGGTACTGGGGCTTCTATATCGAAGGCCGGATCAGCTTGTCGTTTAAACATTATATTAACATACTGGTGTTTTAAATTCTGAAACTCTTTGTAATCATCGTCGTTTTTGTTTTCGTTTCAAACCACTTCCTGCTATCGCGTTCATGATAGCGCTATCTGTTACCGGTGAAGCCGTCAATGGCGACGGAGTCACCGAAGAAGCCAACGACGCTAGTTTTTTCTTCCAATGCGCTATTTATTGCTTTGCTGATCTTTGCAGGCATCACAGTAGTTGATGGCAGCACTGTTGGTTTCTTTCGCACCAATGATGCTATTTTATCTTTCGCAGCAGAAAATGCCTTTCCGGCAAGATTTCCAACAGCGCTAATTCCCCTATCACGAATAATATCAATGGCTTTCATTGATAATTGTTTAGCTAACGGCGCCACCTTTGGAGCCATTCTTGTAAACGCTTACGGGTTTATCATGGTTTTAGTGTATGATCATCTTGTTATAAAACTAGTAGTTTTTCAATTAGAGCAGCAGAGAGGATGAACAGACCAACTCTTACAGGCGTCAATTTAGCAAACTGTGGCTTCTCGAAATTGCTTATATAGGCCTCAATTTAGCAAACTGAGGCTTTCTTGAAAATGCTTAATTACATTTTCAGTAAAAAAAATAAAATTAAAAAAAGACGCCATATAGATGGCGTTCACCCTCTCTGCTGCTATACGCAAACCGAATTAGATATATATACGGTCTAATCCGACTCGATATCGTGTTCGAGGATCTGATAAATTTATCGTTATAAATCCGTGAGGGGTAGCTCTTGCGTTGTTAAAGAAGTTTTTAAATTTATTAAAATCCATATCACTGTTACACCAGTAATTATAAATATTTTGTGATGTGTATTTTACAGTACCGTTAAATACACATACTAAATTGCAATTTTCTCTTATTACACTTGGAATTTGTGCGTATTTTTGAGTTACATATATCACGTCGGTGTTTTTATGACGCCCTCGAGAAAATATCACTGGAGGATGTTTTTATTTTTGTAACATTATATCATCGTACACGACAAGATTATTAACGAATCCATCCAGGTTTTCCACTGATGGCGCCTCTTCAATATCTGTGATAAATTCAATTACACTTCCACCGTAAACTTCTGAAGCGGTTTCGTTGTAATCTTTTAACACCTGATAAAATGTTGATCGTCTACACTTGGCGCAACTAAATATAATTTGAGATACTTCATTATCATCGTAAGCAACAATTGTGTCTTACCACTTACTGATGGCCCAATAATTATCATTCTGATTGAGTTTAGTAACATCGGATGATGTTTTACTGGTTGTTGTTTTTTCAACGCTGAGAAATCGATTATTTCCATTAGATATAGTATATATAATATTATGGATTTATATTGTGTGAAATGTAGGAAGCGTACATCAACGTTAAACCTTGTAAATGTTGCCACGAAACATAATCGAAATACAATTGTTGTGAAATATGTGGGATAAAAAAATATCAATTTGTGAAAAATCCTTTGAAGGAAAATCTTTTTTAAAAAAAAGGAGGAGATAGTTCCGCTAAGTTAGCTAAACTCCCAGGGTTACCATGGGCAAAATATCCAGATGAAAAGCATCTCCCCGGGTATAGTTATTGTGGAGCGGGAACGCGATTAGATATAAGACTTGATAGTCATGATAATCCTAACCCGGGAGAAAATCCTATAAACGCTATCGATGAAGCGTGTCGTGTACATGATACAGCTTACCGTAGTGGTGATCTACAACAGCGTCATCTCGCAGATGTAAAATTGATTCACTCGTTGAATGCTATTCCAGATAAATCGTTCAAAGAAAAATTAGCTTCAACGCTGTTAAAATCCGCCATGAAAGGTAAATTAATATTTGGTGCGAGTAATTAATAACAACATGGAATCTATTTACTATTCTCCGAGAGGATACTGGAGAGGTAAGGCAGCAATCAGTAAACTTGCTAGCGCTGCAAAAGTAAAGAAAAACTACAGCGGCGGATTTGTTATCCAAACATGCGATATGGCAAATTTATCTACCGCCGCCTAAACAAATCAACTACTCGCATTTTGATGTGACAGTTCCTAATAAAGTTCATCAAGCTGATATATTATTTCTGCCGCATGAACGCGGTTCCAAATACGCGTTAACCGTAGTTGATATTGCGAGTCGATACAAACAAGCAGAGCCGCTAAAATCAAAATCATCAATTGAAGTGGCTTCTGCATTTGAAAGGATTTATCGAAGGGGTCCTCTGCGTTGGCCAAATCTATTACAAGTTGATCCTGGCAAGGAATTTCAAAGCGCTGTTTTAACAACGATGAAACATCATAATACCACGTTACGACGAGGACATACTGCACTACATCGCGATCAGGCAATTGTTGAACGATTGAATCGGACACTTGCTGAGCGGTTATTTGGATATCAATACGCGATAGAATTCATCCAACGTGAACGATCCCTTGAATGGGTCAAAAGATTACCAGCTGTGATTACCGCATTGAATAATGAGATTACAAGAACAATCAACATGAAACCTAGCAACGCGATTAAAAAGAAGTATATACCTGTACAACCACAAAACGATTTCAAAGAACAAATTCTTAGTAGTAATGTCACTGTTAGGTATTTATACGAACCAGGAGAGCTTGAGGGTGATAAAAAAAGAGCTACCGATCCTATTTGGAGCGTCACTACGCATAAGATATCCGGTATAACACGATCTACGGGTGGAGCAGCAGAGGGGGTGAATCGGACAACATTTTTAAACAAGTTTTCAATGAAATCAGGCTTCTACGGCCAAGATGTGTTGAATCGGATAGCGTTTTTAAACAAGTTTTCATGGATTAGGCAAAAAAAATCAATGAAATAATAATGAAATCAATGAAATCCTGAATGAGTAAAAACTTTTCAACCGAATATTTTATCAAGTCCGATACGATATCGTGTTCGAGGTTCTTAGGATTTCACAAACAGACTAATTTGTAGAACCTCACCTTGTAAATCAATTAGATTATTAGACTGGTCAGTGAGTTTGAAATTAATTCTGGTTAATGAATTATTATAACATCGCATATAGACTGGATTCACCGGTGATTCAATGATTAAAAATCCTGGAGGGGCTGTTGGTGCAAATGAATACAAAATATACCCCTGCTGAGCTTGATTTGATCGTTCGAGATTAATTTGATAGCTTCCTTCGATTGCATCACATACTAAATTGAGCGCAATCACCGATGAAATATTCACGTTGAACGGAGCGATATTGCTGCCGCCACCATCTGTGTCATTATTATGTTTGAGGATAGTTGGTTGTGGTACTGTTTTTTTCCATGCATCATGAATTATTTTAAAACCAACATCGATGGCATCACTGAGAAGTCTTTTTAGTTCTGGTACGTTATATCCTGGTAGTTTAAATGTTGGAATATCTTCAACGCGGATTTTAAATTTTGATGCAAACTCTGTTCTTGTTTTAGGATTACTGTCACCTAATATCACTTGCATGATTTGAGAATTATATGTTTCCATGTCATTGATAATTTTGTTGCATGTTTCTACGACGCTGATAAATTCATCTCGGGTAAGAGAGCCGGATTTAAGGGGTATTAACAACCGTGAAAAATCGTTATTCATTTCTCTGAAGTTTTCAGTGATAAACTCTTCTCGAATTGTATAAAATATTGGGTCGTCTAATATTATTCTTCCATTGATAGTTGTTAATCTGCTGTATTCTCTTTAACTCTTATAGATATCAGGTTTTATCCTATCGGTGATATAATCAGATTTTTTGGGTTCTGGTAAATCAACGGTTTCCCCCCGGGGGGTTAATTCAGGCCATCCTAGTACGGTTCTAATAGAGCTTTGATAAATATCTACGACGTATCCTTCTGTGCTTATTTCAATGGCAGATGATAGCGTCGGCTCATGAACTGTTATAGCTATTTTTGATTCTTTTCCAGTAATCGATTTTATTATACGCGCTAATTCAGCATTGATTTGTTCAATTTGGTATGATCCGGTTGGTATGGAAACAACGTTCCAGTCTGGGGTACCGTCGTCTTTATTCTTATTTGCAAACACCAGTGAATTATTCGGTTGTTGACCACCAAATGATTTTGATCTGATATTAGGCCAACTATGGTATACTCGTAATTTTGCTAGCGCTATCTCCTTCACTGGGACCGGAGAGGGGAAATTCACACTGAATTCAGGATTCGTTGATGTTATTGAGATCATGCTTGTTTGTACTGGGTTTGTGTTCTCCACTATTTGTTGAAGTAATTCCATCTGTGTTGTCATTGTTATTATACTCATGATGTATTTCTAATTTTGATATTGCGGAATCATAGACACGTACCATCACTGAGAACCAACTCTCTGATATCGTTGAGGTTATTGAGATCATTCTGGTTTTCGGGTTTGTGTTCTCCAATTCCATCGGTGTTGTCATTGTTATTATATTCATGATGTATTTCTAATTTTGACATCGCAGAATCGTAAATACCTACCATCGCTGAAAACTCACTCTCTGATATAATTGTATCATCGAGCGATGACGATATCAATGAGGATAATAGCGAGTATGCAGTGGACACAACATGAAAATGAATTATGTAGTCTTGCAGTTTCCGTTGGCTGCATGATGATATTTTTTTTGTTATTATTGAAATTATTCCAGCGATTGTTGTTGCAGCAGAAATGCAAATTGGAACAGCTATCGGAGCCATCATTGTCACTGAAGACAGTATAATACCGGCTCCGGTGATTACACCACTCACAGCGTACACGGTAACATCAATTGCGGTAATTCTCCTGCGATATTTTTTAATTTTCATTGCATACTCCTCAGACAGGGTTTTGAGTCTAGTTTAAAATTCTCTGACCTGATCATAGCGATATTGCGATGATGAAATCATTTTTATTTTAAAAACGCTAGCGTTTTCAATTACGATTTCAATTGAAACCGTTAGTGAAATTGCTTTGCAATTTTCAACTTAAATCCGCTACGAATTCCACATACCACGTTGTTGAAACCCTAACCAAATTTTTATCAGTAGCTGTTATCGTGAACTTTTCAGTTGTATTCTTGTCGATGATCGTTGAAATCGTATTATTGACCCCAGATGAACTGGACGATGAAATATTAAATTGAGTCAATGGTGTCACTAGTGTTAATCGATAAATACCCTTGACGGTTGCAGTGATATCTAATTTGTTGTTTGTAGGTGTCCACGCAAATGATCCGTGTTGGATCGTGTATACTACGTTGTTGGTTTTCTCATGAGGAATTTTTGTTTTTTCAATGATTGTTATCATCCTCGAAAAATCATTTTTGATGGCCTCGGTGAAGATTTTCGTCTCATCGATGGATTTTTTAATATCAGGGAGTTTTGTTCAATTTTATCGAATGTAGTTCCAATAAATTTATCAATGATATTACTACGAAATGAGGTAAACTATTTTATGTGTTCTTTGGTTTTAGATTGAAGTGTTGCTAGCTCCAACACAGAATTTTTCAACTCATCGTTGAGAGTGTTAAATCGATCTGTAATCGTCGAAATAAGTACACCCGGTTTGAGTTTACCCTGATCGGAAAATAACGCGATAGTATTCTCGATTGCGTTTCGTTGTTTAATCAAAATATCATCCAACGACATATCACTGGTTTTCAATTTACCCTGTTTGTCTTGAAATACAACTATTTCATTCGGGTCAACACTTGCTAAATTCAACGTCTCAGCGATTTCATCTTCAATTAATTTTTTTATGTCCTTGATAGAATCAGGGGTTGCAGTGTCATCGGGTTTGGGTTTCAAAGATCTCCCCCAAATATCAATCATGATATTTTATACACCTCTCTCTAAAATCGTTTTTGACGACTCCGTCGTTGCCAGCGATTACTAGTGTATTCATTTACGACAATGTGTGGTGGTTTTCTAGATGTTGAAATAGCGTTAAGGACATTTAATACTTCACTGCCGCATATTGGTGGGTCATTGATTTGTTGTGTTGGTAGCGTAGAATACCAAGTTTTCATTGAATTTTTTTTTATATAACGCATAAACTCTTTTGGCGGGGCTAATCCATATGAATCAAAATAGACGATTGCCCGTGGATCAATAGCGTATGCAACCCAGTGAGTTCCAGGTCCGGTGCTGTTATCGAGATTAATAATACCTGTTTCAGTTTTGTTTGGTTGATGTGGCAATTGATCTTTCATTAAAACACCTCTGAAATTTTTAATTGCTAGTTTTTTAGCAGCATCCATTAAATCAAAATTGGACATCGGAATCAAAGATTCCACAACCATAGGTTCCTCAATTAATAAACCGTTCCTGGTAGTCTCAGACCTTTTCCGCTGTACCATGAATACGGGGTTCCTGGTAGTCTTAGACCCTTTCCCCTTTTTTTATATCTTTGTCCAGTTGCCTTCTTTAGTGCCATTCCTGCTGCAGTACCAACGGCTCCTAACGCTGCTGCTTTAGCTACCGCTGGGGCTGCTACTGCAATCAATCCTGGTATTGCAGCTAACAATGGAAATATACCGCCTGTTTTAATCATATTTTTGACAGCAGCCGCAGAAAGAGTAATCTGGACACCTTTTTTGCTACAAGTGCATCATTGAAATGTTTTATTTGACGAGTTGTCAGCGATAATTTATTTGCACCACCAGTCATTTGATTAGGTTTCAACGTGATTGTGGTTCCACATTTTTTAGCCGATTCTGATTGCAATTTTTTGATTTGACCAGGAGTTAACGCAGCACTAATAACACTATATGACATTATACATAATAGATTGATTCTAAATCGTTTACAATTTCAATGAAAAATCGATTTCAATCAAAGATTTTCTACTGGGGCATCTACCACTCTCATTCTTCCTCCAACACCTTCAAGTATCATTGATTTATCACTGAGAATGACAGCAACCGCTCTATAATTAGCAATAGCACCACGAGTCACATTAGCTCTAAAATGTATATCAACAACAGATTGTCTTGTTAAATCAAGATGTTCCAGTGAAAAGTAATAGATCGGATCCAGATTTTTAAAATCCAACTGTGATATTTGTAGACCAGTATCGACATTTTGATCACGTGCCATAAATGACAACAGACAATGATAAACTCGTGCAATATGATTTTCTGTGTAATTAAGTTGTATATCTTCAGATGGTTCCTGCTGGCCGTTTATTCTCAGTGAGACGTCTTTCACACCTAACTGATCAAATATCATATGGCTGGAGAGTTGATTGCCAACTCGTGTGTTATCCTGTAACGCAATAAATATATGACGTGGCGCAGAAACACCTTGTTTTGATGCTAGATTCCACGTGAATAACCCGTTGATATTTGATTGCTTCACATCTGTACTCACTGATAACCAACTCAACAACGACTTTCCCCCTTGGTCAATAAATGATAGTAATCGTTCTTCTGCGGTAATTGCTGGAGTCAACACTGGCATCCACAATGATATTTTTGTTAAATTGACTTTACCGGGATCAGCATTGGGGGTTGCATTGTCTGCTGGAATCCTCCAAATTGCGTCATTATCATCACTCTTTCGTACAAGCGATACTGTATGCTGCGCTCCATAAATAACTTTTCTAACATTTCTACAGAATCCAAATATGTGATGCAGTGGAATCGCGCATGAAAATGATTTACGCGCTCCTTGCAACATTGAAATACGTTTTACGGCTCCTAGATTTAAATTAGGATCGTTGTTTATAATCATATCCTCGGCATCAATATTAGCGGTGCCAGCATTATTCTTTGGTCGTCTTATAATAAATTGATTTCCTCCAGCGGTATTTTTAACATCTTTTGCAAACATCATAGAAGGTCCTGCTGATCTTGTATAATCATCGGAATATCTTGCTAGCCCTATGATTGTTGTAGCCACATCAACATCACGATCTATGGACTCAATTTCTTTTCCATCAATGAGATATTTTGCACTCTCAAATAACGCCATAATACCATTATTGACAAACCCGACTTGAGTACCAGCTGGATACGGTGCTGGTACAGTAGGAGTTTCAGCAGCTGTTACAATTTCTCCTTCTACTTCAATAAACGCTTCACAGGGCAAAAAGTATTTACTGGTATCATGGACTTGAAGATCAATTCTTGCTCGACTATTTGAGTCTATGGCATGATAGGCGTAATATTGATAATCGCGTACAGAATCATCCTTGCCAACTGGGGCGTCTATATCAAATGCAGGATCACGTGACTGTTTGAACATTTTATTCTATTTATCAGAGTCTAAATCGTAAAATCGTAAACGATTTTCATCGTTTTCTTCGGGTTTTTTTTAAAGCCACTTCCCGCTATCATATTTGGGTCGGGGGTTAAAGCCATCGACTCTAGTTTTTCATCTACTGCGTTATTTATAATTTTACTAACACTTGCAGGCATTTCCGCTGTAGACGGTAACGGTTTCTTTTTTCGCCTCACTAATGATGTTATTTTATTCTTCGCAGTTGAAAATGCCTTTCCGGCAAGATCTCCAACAGCACCAATACCCTTATCACGAATAACATCAATGGCTTTCATTGATAATTGTTTAGCTAACGGCATCACTTTTGGGGCCATTCTTGAAAAGAATCCTAAAATGGTATTGCCTAAACCATCTCCATAGTATGCTTTATAAACTGGAAACCGTGAATTAACTACGTAGACGGGGATTGGTTTATCATGATTGTAGTGTATGATCATAATTATAAAAACACTAGTGTTTTCAATTGTTGTTTAATAACTGTGATACCCATTTGCTAACTCGTCAATGAAATCTCGATATGTTTTGATATCCATGATACCGCCGGCAAATAACCGTCTACAGATATCAGCTGCTTCATTAATTATTTCCGGTGAATTATTTCCAGCTCGGAATCCCCCGATTAAAACATCTAATCGTGATATATCATTGATAACACTATCAGGACATGTCCCTAATCCACTTCCGCTATAACCAGTTGCTTCATCTAGTTTTTCTAAATCCGTTTCTTGTAAATAATCATCATCATCATCATCATCAGGTGGTAGTTGTTGTTTTTTAGGAGAGAAAGATATTTTCTTTGCAGGTTGCTGTCGCTTTCTTTGCAATTTTCGTTGTTTTAGTTCTTCATATTGATTATACACTAGACCCACCGCATCGATATATTCGATGTATGATGCACTATCTGTCTTAATTTGACTTTTTTTAGTTTTGATTTTATAAAATATATCAGCCCAATGAGTGAAATTCTTAACAAACTTATGATGTTCTGGTTTCAACCATTTTTTTCTGTTTTCATAAGACGTAACAACAAGCGCAGGAATTTCTGTTGGACTAGTCTCATCAATTTCTGCTAACCCTTCCTCGTTAAATCTCACGCGTAAATCATCTACTGTTCTTTTTGATTCCATTTGTTTTGTTTGTTCAGTTTTCGCTGCTAGTTTTTCAAGTACAGAAATAAGGCCCTCTTCTTTTCTTTTACCGTCAGGATCATCTCCCAGTGTAGCACGCTCTACCCCTTTCGTTGCTGTGGTTACTGGTTTAAACAATTCTTCAGATCCCGCAGCAAAATCAGTCTGAAGACTCTGTCGTTGTTGCAGTTTATTACTTACAGAGTCACGAATTGGTACAAATCTCTTAATTGCATCTAATCGTTCACGAGCCAATCGGGTTGTTAATGCTTCATTGACCATTATTTGAAATCGCAAACAATTTTTCAATTGCAAAACACTTTTCCCACTTTTTTGACATGTCAGATGATTTTTAACACGATCATGGAAGTGTTATTTCATCGTGGGACACCTTCTATCATTGATGGGGAAAGTATCATAATTGTATATAAAATAAAGAATACTGATAGTTTCCCCACTTTTTTGACATATCGGATGATTTTTAATACCATCATGGAAGTGTTTTAACGGCTCTATCATTGATGGGGAAAGTGTCCAAATTGTATATAAAATAAATAATACTGTCACTTTCCCCACTTTTCCATTGATCATATCGACTAAACCGTCCATCGATTTTTTATTCAGTGTGTGTGAAATATTTTCACTGATTTTTTGACATTTCCTTTTGAGGGTCGGCTAAAAAAAAAGATAATGTTCGAGCAATCAATGGTCGGGTAATCAATTTTCTTGAGTTAATGCTCGTAGGTTTCTAATTTTAGAGTTGACTTCTTTTTTCAATTCGTATTCGTTACCTAATTCTTTTCGTATTCGTTCTACGATAGTATACAACGGAACGAACACACTGATGTCACTGGAAAATGAAAGAGAGTCTCTAATAGAATTCTGAATTCTTTTGATGAGTGCATATTTCTTGGGTAGCATGTATTTATTGTTGTTTACTCCGTATTCTATATCCTGAAAATCAGACACAATTTGATCAGGATTTAATCCATCTGATAGTTTGATATCCTGATTTTTCAATTTTGCTATTTCAACTATGATGCTATTCATGTTTTCAGAATTCATTATTCTATAATAATGACATATCTCTAATTGAAAAATATCAGACATAACTAAATTGAACTTTTTGTCCGCTCTTTTTTGAAATAGCCGATCGATAAATCCCCTCTGCAACGAATCGTACTGAAGATCGACAAATATCGAAAAATTTACCGGCTTCATATATCTATTTAAATATTTTTTCTTCATTAGTTATTGTATTCAAAGATTTCACAGGTCTCGCTTTTTTTGAACAAGTGCCACTCCTCCCTTGTTTGATATTCTCACTTTGTGTGATAGCTTGCAGATTTGATAAAAAATTATTCTTTGGATTAGAATCGATATGATCAATAACAAAATCATCCTCGATCAATCCATTAAAACATTCATACACGAAACGATGATTGAGATAAAATTTCTTTCCAGCGCGAAACTTCAAATACCCTTTATTATTCACAGAACCAACTGGTTCCTTCAGTCTACGGTTTCTGACAGTACCATCACTGGATGCTTCATAATTTGTAATCAAGGGATGAGGTCTGAATTCTTGGTTCATTCGTATACATAATACTATTGTTTGTCTAATTCATTGTTTGGTTCAATAATGAATCTTTCAATGTAGTCTTGAGGGGTTCTTATGATTTTGTCAAGGACGTTGTCAGGGTCAGAGACTTTTTCAGGGTCAAAATTTCTGATTGATTGTCCATTTTTTATTCTTTTATCATGAAGGAGTTTAAGAGATTGTTGACAATCAATCCTAGATTTAATCGCGATAGACCCAAACGTCCAAGAGACGGAAACAAACGTCCAAGAGACGGAAACATGAAAGAGTTTAAGAGATTATTGAAAATCAATCCTATATTTAATAGCGATAGACACAAAAAACGTGTAGTAGATAGAAACATGAAGGAGTTTAAGAAATTGTTGAAAATCAATCCTAGATTTAATCGCGATAGACCCAAAAAACGTAACAAGAGATTACCATGGAAAGATGCTCAATTCAATCTTGATATAGTTTCTAATACACCCAAGAATAAAATTCTTGATAAACCCATCAGAGACTGTTTTAATGAATTCAAGCGTGATGGAGCATCTTATTGTTGGTCAACATTTCGAATTGATGGTGTTGTTGACGCTACCATGAATGATGAAAAGGCAGCAGTGATCATTTCACGTCTTGGGGAAAAATGTCATTTTTTTCCGAATAAAATTCCTTATCCGTGAGCTTGGAAAATGGATTATTAGGGATAAATTTGAACCTATCTTGAAGGGCAAAAAAACTATCACCGTGAATCAGGATTCAAAACCAGGAATTTTGACTGGAATTGATAAACCCTACTACGAAAGATCTTATCCTGTCACAGCAGTTGTTTACGGGATCTATCCGCTCAATGAAAAACCTGATATTGCAAAACTAGCACCCATGAAATATTCGACAGGGCTCAATTGTGTAGCAGAACGAATAATAGAACACTTCACAAATGCGTCCCGGGGAAATAAACTAACTGATCTAAGACGAAAAAAAAAATAACCGAGTGGGAATTAACGGTAAAAGAGCACGGGGCAACAATTCAGGATATAACCAAATTAGAAACATCATTGAGATTTCCAATATCGGTAAGGACAATCACCGGAGAAGTATTATACGAATCGAAATATCAATCAAAAGGAACCCCAATTGAAATTATTGATCATAACGCACACGCGTGGTCATCTGCAGTAACAATATTCCCACGGGATAGAACCGTAAAATATATCCCCCAAACAGAAGAGTTTTTTTCAGAGCAGAAATTATTTGATGCTATTTACCATTTGAGTAAAAACGATCCTGTGTCAATGTGGCTATTTCATAGTACTTCAGACGAGGAATGTAGATTTGATCAGTTTGTAAGGCCCAACGGAGAATTATACCGTACTGAAGAACTGCATAATCAAATGAAACAACTAGCTAGTGAGTTTTCTGGGGACGGGGAAGACAACGATCAATTATTAGCAAACTGTTTTACAGTACCATCAATTGCAGCACATTTTGCTAGGAAGAAAGACGCGTGGAAACCAACACGAAGTGAGTTTTTATCAGATGTCAAATTGTCCTGTCTTGAATACGGCCATGGAGGATTATGGAATACAAAATACGACCCTGATACCGTTATTTCAGTTGATATGATTGCATGTTATCCAGGAAGTTTTCTCGGGTATGGAGAATGCGAGAAATATTTTAAACGATTTGGACACCCCACACACGAAATGACCCGTGTTGCTATTAATGGACCACTGCCTGATTTCGATTTAATAGGATTCGCTTGTGTAGTATCATTTTAAATAGCTACAGGACTTCATCCGTGTAGTTATCTTTGGATTGGTAAACACATGTCTGAAAAACACTGGATGCCAATAGTGTTATTACGGTATATGCTTGATTGTAAGATGTTAAAATCATTAATTGTCAGTGAAGCAATTATATCCTATCGAGCACAGAAATCAGTCTGGTTACCACAACCTGATCTAGAAAAAATAATTAGCGAAGAGCGAAAACTGTTTCCTGATTTTAATGAACAACAAATCATGAATTGGTCCAAACAGTTATTTGAAATCAGAAACAATGAAGCAAAAGATCTTAGTAGAAGAATAATCGGTAAATTTACCCAGGGTGGTAAAGATGATAATACAAGATATTCTTCACGGTTAATTATAGACAATGCTGAATACGATTTTGTAATCGCGGATTTAACAAAAAAAGGCCTATATGTCAATCGTAAAGACGCATTTCTGTCCGATGGAACCAAATTGGGTACAATTGTTACTTACAATGATGGATACAATCCGCAGTACACACATTTGAGAGCTTCTATGCTTGGTTATGCTTCTATCAATCTGTTTTCAATGATTAATAAATTTCCTAACACCGCAGTTAGAGTTGCCACTGATTCATTTTACATAAATAGCAAAATGGCTGATTTTAAGGCTACTGACAACGAGAATTGGGGGTCATGGAGAATTAAGAAGGAAATGCTTCATGATTATATTCAATCATCAGATGTTACAATTGAAAATAATTATTTAGAAAGCAATCAGTGTTCAGATTTTTCTAATGCACCACCGTGTTCTGATCCGATATGTAGATACAAGACAGTTTATTTAAACGGCGGTGGTGGGGCAGGAAAGACAGTTCGTGCGGTTGAATTATTTCGTCGGTCAAACATGATTGTGTTAACACCAACTCACAAACTCGCCAGAGATAGAATAGCGGAGGGAGTAAAAGCCTGTACCTATCACAGCTTTTTTCGATGGAAAGGCGATACATGGACTCCTGATCGAATGGGCGATAAATTCATTCCTGAAATCATCATTTGGGATGAAGTATGCAATGTATCGTTGAGAGTATTACAGACATTTCTTGAGTGGTTGTTATTAAAAAATACAAAAATCGTCATGTGCGGTGATCACGGCCAACCACCACCATTTGTCGGTGCATCTCCCCATGAATGGCTAAAGGGTTTTGTAGACTACTATGAAGAAATTACCACTGATTATAAATCACTTGATAATGAATTAAAAGAATTTAAGAAACTAATTAGATTACAACCGGATAGAATCCATTGTGAAATAGCCCGTGAAATAATTTCAGAAACTCCAATGAATGATTTCTGGGAAATGTGGAGACCAAACTATTTGATCATTGCAAGTAGAAAAATAGTCAGGGATACACTTCAGATGAAGTTATTTGAATTGCATAAGCAAAACTTTGCAACACTTCCAGTGCCTCTTTGTTATAGGCCCTCGGATACACGAAAACAGAACATTGAAGTTGATATTCCAGGACAAAGTGAAAAACAAATTCTCGTATTAAATGATATTGTGCTGGTTGATATCAATGTCGTTGAAGATGCATTGCGTGCTGATAAATCCCCATGGACGTTAGGTTATGCAGCAACAATACACTCTTCACAGGGATTGACTATATCAGATACAATTATTTGGATAGTAGATAATCGCATTGAGTGGTCAAATTTAGTCTATCTCGCAGTATCCAGAGCACGAAGAATAAATCAGCTTAGAAGAATTGTCCTGACAGAGTCAGACGATGATAATGACACCACAATAGATGATATTGATGTTAAAATGATTGATAAAAAACTCTCCGGTTACAAACAACAGGACAAAAATAAACAACGAGAATTTGACATTGATGCTGAATTAATAATCACTTTGAAGAAACAACAGAATAATCACTGCGCAAGTTGCAATTGTATAATGCGTTGGCAGTATTCGGATAAGGATCCTCGCCAATTCACCGTAGACAGAAAAAATAATAGTCTCGGTCATGTCAGAAATAATGTGATGTTGACTTGTCTTGAGTGCAATAGACGCAGGGGTGCCAACACCCTTGGTGCTAGTTAAGACCATGGGGTGGCAATTGAGTATCGTCAGGAATCACTTGTAATTGTTGTCTAGTAAAAACCCGCTGAGGGGCAGTTGAATCCAGTTTATAGACTGGAGGTCTACCCGTAGATCGTGTTATACTAGATATCTTGTGTGCAGTAACACTCCAAATTGGATCAGTAGCCCTTTTTCTGCCACCCTCAAGCTCTCCTGGTTCATATAAATACCTCATAATGACATTACTACCAATAATTGGTTCTTTGAAATCTTTTTGTGGTTTTTCAGGTATTGACTTCTTTTTAATCGCGTTGATAGGTTTCATGTTGATTGTTCTAGTAATCTCGTTATTCAGTGCAGTAATCACAGCTGGTAACCTTTTAACCCATTCACGGGATCTTTTTTCTTGGATGAATTCTTTTGCGTATTGATATCCGAATAACCGCTCAGAAAGGGTTTTATTAAATCGTTCTACAATTGCCTGATCACGATGTAGCGCAGTATGCCCCCGTCTGATAGTGGCATTGTGATATTTCATTGTAGATAACACTGCACCCTGAAATTCCTTGCCAGGATCAATTTGTAATAGATTTGGCCAGTGCAGAGGACCCCTTCGATAAATCTTTTCAAATGCAGAAGCTACTTCAGTGGCCGATTTTGTTTTTAACGGTTCTGCTTCCTTGTATCGACTTGCAATATCAACTACGGTTAATGCGTACTTGTAACCGTGATCATGTAGGAAAAATAATAGATCAGCCTGATGAACTTCATTGGGTCCGGTTACATCAAAATGCGAGACATTAATTTGTTTAGGCGGTGGTAGATAAATTTGCCATAGTGCCTGTTTGGATAACCAATGAGCCGCAGTGGCCTTTTTCACTTTTGCGGCGCTAGCGAGTTTATGGATTGCTGATTTACCCCTCCAGTATCCTCTTGGGGAATAATAAATAGATTCCATGTTGTTATTAATTACCAGCACCTAACATCAATTTACTTTTCATAGCCGATTTTATCAAAAATGAAGCCAATTTTTCTTTGAAGGATTTATCAGGAATAGCATTTAACGCATGAATTAATTTCACATCTGCTAGATGCCTGTGTTGCAAATTGCTGCTTTTATAAGCCACATCATGAAGGTGACAGGCCTTATCAATAGCGTTTATTGGTTCCTCACCGGGTTTGGGTTGGTTATGATTATTGAGTCTGATATCTAATCGTGTTCCTGGTCCACAGTAGCTATATCCTGGAAGGTGCTTTTCTCCGGGGTATTTCCCCCATGGGGTTCCAGGGAGTTTTGCTAATTTGGCAGCGATATCACCTCTTCGTTTTTTTTTAAAGGTTCCTTGGGTTTCTTGGTTTCACCAAGGGAAACAAATCTAAATTTCTTTGTACTACATTGTACGCATTTACCAGAAAGCGCTGATCGGTTATTTTTTGTTGTAATCGTCGTCAAGTCATCTGTGCCAGTACGCGCCTTACACTTCACATAATATAGATCCATAATTTATGTATAGAGATATGAATATAATTGATTTTTCAGCGACTAAAACAAGAGAACCAGTTAAGCATCATGCAGCGCTACCAAACTCTATTCGCGCAATTATAATCGGACCATCTGGATCCGGCAAGACGCAATTGTTGCTCAATTTAATAATGAGATGGATGAAGTGGGATAAGTTGTATTTAATTGTCCCTAGCGTAGATGATCAACGATGCTATGAAGTGCTAAAAGATTTTAATGAAAACGCTTCAGAGATTGCCGGCGAGGATATTATTGAATTTATTACAGATATTGACGAGGCACCATCAGTAGAAGACCTCGATGGAAGTATCAACAATTTAGTTGTATACGACGATGTAATGTTAGATAAACAAAAAAACCCAGCTAGAATATTTTCCCAGGCAGGCACAAAAACACTGATGTGATCTATGTCACTCAACGCTACACTCAGATTCCAAAAGTGATCAGAGATAACTGTAATATTCTTGCTGTATTCAACGGCGTTGATACACATACGCTACGAAATATTTGGCAGACATGGTGTTCTGATATGAACTTCAATCAATTTAGAAATTTCTTTAGTCATCCTCAGTCTGCCCCACACGGATTTATAAAAATAAATTTACATGACCCTCGAACACGATTTCGTATCGGACTTGATAAAATATTCGGTTGAAAAGTTTTTACCCATTCAGGATTTCATTGATTTCATTATTATTTCATTGATTTTTTTTGCCTAATCCATGAAAACTTGTTTAAAAACGCTATCCGATTCACCACATCTTGGCCGTAGAAGCCTGATTTCATTGAAAACTTGTTTAAAAACGTTGTCCGATTCAGCCCCTCTGCTGCTGGTGGAAACGCTAGCGTTTCTAGACCAGCAATCTATAAACTGGATTCAACTGCTCCTCAGCGAGGATTTACTCGACAACAACTACAGGTAATTCCCGAGGATACTCAATTACCACCGCGTGGTCTTAACTAACACCCGATGCCAGAGGCATTGTGCTGGCACCTTTTCGTCTGCTGCACTCAAGACAAGTCAGCATAACGTTATCGTTGGTATGACCTTCGCTGCTATTCTTTCTGTCTACGGTAAATTGGCGAGGATCTTTATCCGACCAACTCCAACGCATTATACAATTGCAACTCGCGCAGTGATTATTCTGTTGTTGCTTCAGCCTAATTATTAATTCAGCATCAATGTCAAATTCTCTATTATTTTTTGTATCTTGTTGTATATAACCAGAGAGTTTTTTTCTGATTATATCCTTTGACGTTTTCAGCGATTGTAGTGTTATTATCGTCACTGACATCGTCAACAACAATTCTTCGAAGTTGATTTTTTTTCCGTACTCGAGACACTGCAAGATAAATTAAATTTGACCACTCAATGCGATTATCTACTATCCAAACAATCGTGTCTGTGACAGTTAATCCCTGTGAAGAGTGTATTGTCAATGCGTAACCTAACGTCCATGGGGATTTATCAGCACGCAATGCATCTTCGACGACGCTGATATCAACCGGCACAATATCATTTAACACTAAATTCTGCTTTTCACGTTGTCCAGGAATGTCAACGAAAATATTCTGCTTTCGTGTATCCAAGGGTCTATAACAGAGTGGTACTGGAAGTGTTGAAAATTTACATTTATGTAATTCTAGTAATTTCATCTGAAGTTTATCTCTGACTATTTTTTCTACTTGCTATTATCAAATCATTTGGTCTCCACAACTCCCAAAAATCATTCATGGGAGTTTCTGAAATTATTTCCCGAGCTATTTCACATTGGATTCTATCCGGTTTTAATCTGAGTAGTTGTTTAAACTCACGTAATACTTCATCTAACGATCTAAAGTCATCATTAATCTCTTCGTAATAATCAACGTGTTATTTGAGCCAGTCATGAGGAGGTTCACCGACAAATGGTGGTGGTTGGCCTTCATCACCACACATAATCATTTTTGAATTTTTCGTTGACAGCCATTCAAGAAATATTTTTAATGTTTTTAACGATACCGTGCATATTTCATCCCAAATTATCACCGGTGGAATAAATCTATTTCCCATTCGCTCTGGAGTCCACTTATCACCGCTCCATCTAAAGAAACTATGATAAGTACCAGAATGTTTTACATCTCGTTGTTTTATGTCTCTGGCAAGTTTATGAGTTGGTGTAAACACATTTATGTTGATTTTATCTTTGAACAGATTAATTACTCGTGCTGTCTTTCCTGATCCACCACAACCGTTCAAATAAACGGTTTTATATCGCGTAATTGGATCTGATATCGGTGGTGCATTAGAAAATTCTGATAATTGGTTGCTTTTCAAGTATTTATCGTCCATGGTAACATCTGCCGATTCACAATACTCATGTAGCGTCTCCTTTTTAAATCTCCAACATCCCCACGCTTCCTCCCGGGATGTGAATTCAGCCACTGTTGATTTGTATTTGTTGTGTATATACATCGAATCAGTGGCTACTCTTACCGCGGTATTAAGAAATCTTTTATCATCGAAAATAGATTAATAGTAGAATAACCGAGCATATATGATCTTCAGCGCTGCGAAGTAGCCACACTGACACAGGATCATCGTTACACAACGCATGAATAGCATCGAATAACCTCTCTTCGTGGAACACATCCTTACAAAATTCCTCGGGGATATATCTTACGATTCGTTCTCGTGGAAATATTGTTACTGCAGGTGTCCACGCATGTTTGTTATGATTAATAATTTCAATTGGAGCTCCTCGCGATAGATATTTCGGTTCGTATAATACTTCTCCAGTTATCGTTGCTACCGATATTGGAAATTTTAATGATGCTTCAAATTTGATTATATCCTGAATTGTTGCCCCATGCTGTTTCACTGTCAGTCCCCATTCAGTTATTTTTTTCGTCGTTGTTCAGTTAGTTTATTTCCCCTGGATGCATTTGTGAAGTGTTCCATTACTCGTGTTGCTACACAATTGAGCCCTGACGAATCCGATGACGCCGTTTTCATAGGTGCTAGTTTTGCGATACTTGGCTTATCATTTAACGGATATATCCCATAAACTATTGCTGTTACAGGATAGGATTTCTCGTAATATGGTTTGTCAATTCCAGTTAGAATTGCTGTTTTGGAATCTCTACTCACAATGACAGTTTTTTGTCCTTGAGGATTGGATCAAATTTATCGCTGATAATCCATTCACCTTCGTCTTCGATAATGAATTTTATTCTGAAAAAGTACCTCTGTTGGGAATTACTTTGTTGAAAATCTTTGATTTTCCATGAATATCCTTTGGATTTTACACCCTTGGATTTCCCCGTAGGTGAGCCAAGGTGTGAGATTATCTCATCTGCTCTTGCATCGTTCATGGTAGCATCGATTACGGGTACATTAACATCGTCATGTATAATCCGAAATGTCGCTCACGTATGAGATGCTCCATCGCACTTAAATTCATTAAAACAGTCGTTGATTTTACTCAAAAGGGTTCTATCGTCTATTAGACTTTTTGGTATATCAGAGATTCTATCGAGATTAAATCTAGCATTTTTCCAAGGATTAATTTTCGATGATCTCTCGAACTCCTTCATATCAGAGATTCTATCGAGATCAAATCTAGTATTCCAAGGATTAATTTTCGATAATCTCTTGAACTCTTTCATGCTACCGTCTATTAGACGTTTTGGTTTAACAGATACTATATCCCGATTAAATCCGGGTTTAATTTTCGATAATCTCTTGAACTTCTTCATGCTATCGTCTATTAGACGTTTTGGTGTATCAGAGACTCTATCGAGATTGAAATTAGGTTAAATTTTCGTTAATCTCTTGAATTCCTTCATATTATAATAAAAACAAGTATTTACATAAAAAAGTAGTTTATATAATGAATCATTGCAGCAGCAGAGAGGGTGAATCCTACAACGTTTTTAGACAAAATTTGATTGAAATCCTAAAACGAGCCGTCTTATAATCTCATTTCAACCAAAAAAGGGGCGAATCCTACAACGTTTTCAGACAAAAAAAATTGATTGAATCCTTAAAACGATCCGTAGGATTTCGTTGAAATCTACGAAATCTCATTTTAACTAAAAAAATGAAAACGAAGATTTTTACGATTTTTTAATTAATTTTGGTCGCAACTTGTTGTCATCCACCCTCTCTGCTGCTATGGGTTAACAAAAAATAATAAATGATTTGATCCAGTCTTTATGATGAAAGTCCTTAGGACGAAAATCCTTTGAAATTGCAAAGCAATTTAGGATTTCACAAACAAACTAATCGCTAACACCTCCTCTTGTAGATCAATTAGATTATTAGATTGGTCTGTGAGTTTGAAATTAATTCTTGTTAACGAATTATTATGGCATCGCATGTAGACAGGATTAATTGGGTTTTCAATAATTAGGTATCCTGGAGGAGCTGTTGGTGCAAATGAATAGAGAATATATCCTTGCTGAGCTTGATTTGATTGCTCGAGATTAATCTGATAGCTTCCTTCGATAACATCACATACTAAATTGAGCGCAATCACCGATGAAATATTTACGTTGAACGGAGCGATATGCCTACCGCCACCGTCTGGGTCATTATTGTGTTTGAGGATTTTTATTTCCCCTGATGCTGTTTTTTTCCATGCATCATGAATTATTTTAAAACCAACATCGATGGTGTCACTGAGAAGTTTTTTTAGTTCCGGTACGTTATATCCTGGTAGTTTGAATGTGGGGATATCTTCAACGCGGATTTCATAGTCTAATGCAAATTCTGTTTTCGATTTTGGGTTATCTTCATCTAATATATCCTGAATAATTTTTTGGTTAAATGTTTCCATATCGTCGATAATTTTATTGCATGTTTCTACGACGCTGATAAATTCATCTCGGGTGAGAGAACCGGATTTAAGAGATATTAACAACAGTGAAAAATCATTATTCATCGCTGTGAAATTTTTAACGATTTCAGGTTTTTTAGCAAAAGCATACTCTGGCAATGATCTACCATCCGCCCTTTTTGGGAATATGAAACCAAAAAAATCTAAAGTGTTTTCGTGCTCTTTATAACTCTTTATTGGATTATCAGGTTTTATTCTGTCGGTGATATAATCAGATTTTTGTGGTTCTGGTAAATCAACGGTTTTTCCCCCTGGTGGTAATTCAGGCCATCCTAGTACGGTTCTAATAGAACTCTGATATATATCTACGACATATCCTTCTGAGTTTATTTCAATTGCGGATGATAGCGTTGGTTCATGAACCGTTATAGCGATTTTTGATTCTTTTCCAGTAATCGATTTTATTCTACGCGCGAATTCATTATTGATTTGTTCGATTTGGTATGACCCTGTTGGTATCGAAACAACTTTCCAGTCTGGGGTTCCGTCGGGTTTATTCTCATTTGCAAACACTAAAGAATTATTGGGTTGTTGACCACCAAATGATTTTGATCTGATATTAGGCCAACTGTGATACACTCGTAATTTTGCTAGCGCTATCTCCTTCACGGGGACTGGGCTAGGGAAATTCACACTAAACTCGGGTTCCGTTGATGTTATTGATATCATACTTGTTTGTACTGGGTTCGTGTTCTCCACTACTCGTTGAAGTAATTCCTGCGGTGTTGTCATTGTTATTATACTCATGATTTATTTCTAATTTTGGTATCGAGGAATCATAAATACTGACCATCACTGAGAACTCACAATCTG
This sequence comes from Unio pictorum, assembly GCA_030141615.1. NCBI lineage: Eukaryota > Metazoa > Mollusca > Bivalvia > Unionida > Unionidae > Unio > Unio pictorum. The sequence continues at coordinate 1,079,506 of JARLTB010000057.1, forward strand.
GTATGGTTGATATTATTGAGATCATTTTGTTTTTTGGGTTCGTGTTTTCTGATTCCATCGGTGTTGTCATTGTTATTATATTCATGTTGTTGCTCTAATTTTGATATCGCTGAATCAAAAATACTGACCATCGCTGAGAATTCACTATCTGATATAATTGTATTATCGAGTGACGATGATATCATCAATGATAATTGCGAATATGCGGTTGATGCAATATGAAATTGAAGTAAGTAATTCTGCAGTTTACTCTGGCTGCATGATGATATCTTTTTTGTTATCCCGGTTGATATACCCCCGATTGTAGCCACCGCAGAAATGCAAATTGGAACTACGACCGGGGCAATCATTATAACCGATCCAAGTATTATTCCGGCGCCAGTGAGAACGCTTGACACCGAGTACATAATAATATCAATTGCGGTGATTCTTCGTCGGTATTTTTTTATTTTTATTTGATACTCCTCAGTGAGGGTTTTGAGTCTATTTTGAAATTCTCTGACCTGATCATAGCGACATTGCGTTGATGAAATCATTGTTATTTTAAAAAAGCTAGCGTTTTCAATTGTGAAATCCGAACGATTTAGTTATTTACTTAAATCCGCTACGAATTCCACATACCAGGTTACTGAAACCCCAATCAAATTTTTATCAGTAGCTGTTATAGTGAACAGTTCAGTTGTATCCTTGTCGATGATCGTTGAAATCGTATTATTAACCCCGGATGAACTCGACGATGATATATTAAATTGAGTTAATGATGTCACTAGTGTTAATCGATAAATACCTTTAACGGTTGCAGTGATATCTAATTTGTTGTTTGTAGGTGTCCACGCAAATGATCCGTGTTGGATTGTGTATACCACGTTGTTGGTTTTCTCATGAGGAATTTTTGTTTTTTCAATGATTGTTATCATCCTCGAAAAATCACCTTTGATGGCTTCGATGAAAGTTTTTGTCTCATCGATGGATTTTTTAATATCAGGGAGTTTTATTTCAATTTTATCCAACTGGGTTCCAATAAATTTATCAATGATATTTCTACGAAATGATATAAACTGTTTTCCGTTATCTTCAATTCTAGATTCAAGTGTTTTTAGTACAACCATAGAATTGTTTAACTCATCGTTGAGAGTTTTTAATCGATCTGTAATCGTCGAAACGAGTACACCCGGTTTGAGTTTACCCTGATCGGAAAATAACGCAACGGTGTTCTCGATTGCGTTTTGTTGTTTAACTAAAATATCATCCAGAGAAATATTACTGGTTTTCAATTTACCCTGATCGGAAAATAACGCAACGGTGTTCTCGATTGCGTTTTGTTGTTTAACTAAAATATCATCCAATGACACATCACTGCTTTTCAATTTACCCTGTTTGTCTTGAAATACAACTATTTCATTAGGATCAACATTTGTTAAGTTCAACGTCTCAGCTATTTCATCTTTGATTAGTTTTTTTACATCCTTGACAGAATCAGGTGGTGCAGTGCCATCGGGTTTGGGTTTCAAAGATCTCCCCCAAATATCAATCATGTTATTGTAAAACTCTTTCTCTCTCTAAAATCGTTTCGATTTCCAGCGATTACTAGTGTATTCATTAACGACAACATGTGGTGGTTTTCCGCTTGGGTTACTCAAGGAGTTAGAAATAGCATCAAGGACATTTAATACTTCGCTGCCACATATTGGTGGGTCATTCATTTGTTGTGTTGGTAGCGTAGAATACCAAGTCTTCATTGGAAGGGTTTTTATATAACGCAAAAACTCTTTTGGTGGGGCTAATCCATATGAATCAAAATAGACAATCCCACGTGGATCAATAGCGTATGCAACCCAGTGAGTTCCAGGTCCGGTGCTGTTATCGAGATTAATAATACCGGTTTCAACGCTGTTTGGTTGATGTGGTAATTGATCTTTCATAAAGACACCTCTGAAATTTTTAATCGCCAGCTTTTTAGCAGCATCCATTAAATCAAAATTGGACATAGGAATCTTCGATTCCCGAATTAATAAATCGTTCCTGGTAGTCTTAGACCCTTTCCGCTGTACCACGAATACGGGGTTCCTGGTAGTCTTAGACCCTTTCCCTTTTTTTTATACCCCTTCCCCGTTGCTTTCTGTAGTGCCATCCCTGCTGCAGTACCAACAGCCCCTAACGCCGCCGCCTTAGCCACCGCTGGGGCTGCTGCTGCAATCAATGCTGGTATCGCAGCTAACAACGGGAATATACCGCCTGTTTTAATCATATTTTTGATAGCAGCCGCAGAAAGAGTAATCTGAACACCCTTTTTTGCTACTAGTGCATCATTGAAATGTTTCACCTGACGAGTTGTCAGCGATAGTTTATTTGCACCACCAGTCATTTGGTTGGGTTTCAACGTGATTGTGGTTCCACATTTTTTAGCTGATTCCGATTGCAATTTTTTGATTTGACCAGGAGTTAACGCAACACTAATAACACTATATGACATTATACATAATTGATTGATTCTAAATCGTTTACAATTTCAATTACATGTTTTCCACTGGTGCATCTACCACTCTCATTCTTCCACCAACACCTTCAAGTAGCATTGATTTATCACTGAGAATGACAGCAACCGCTCTATAATTAGCAATACCACCAGGACGGGTTACACGGGCTCTAAAGTGTATATCAACGACAGATTGTCTCATCAAATCGAGATGTTCCAGTGAGAAGTAATAGATCGGATAGAGGCTTTTAAAATCCAATTGTGATATTTGCAAACCAGTATCCACATTTAGATCACGTGCCATAAATGACAACAGGTTATGATATACACGTGCAATATGGTTGTGAGTGTAATCAAGTTGTACATCTTCAGATGGTTCCTGTTGTCCGTTTATTCTCAGTGAGACCTCTCTAACACCTAACTGATCAAATATCATATGGCTTCGTTCTTGATTACCAACTCGTGCATTATTCTGTAACGCCACAAATATATGACGTGGAGCTGAAACCCCTTGTTTTGATGCCAGATGCCAAGTAAATATATCATCAACATTATCCTGTTTGATATCAGTGGTCACTGATAACCAACTCAACAATGATTTTCCTCCTTGTTCCATAAATGACAACAATTTTTCTTCTGCTGTGATTGATGGAGTTAACACTGGCATCCATAATGCTAGTTTTGTTAAAATGACTTTACCATCAGCAACACCAGCATCACGCCAGATTGCATCATTATCAGTACCCTTTCGTACAAGCGCTACTGTGTGTTTAGCTCCATAAATAACTTTTCGGACATTTCTACAGAATCCGAATATATGATGCAGTGGAATCGCACATGAAAATTGTCTACGCTGTCCTTGCAACGTTAATACGCGTGTTGCAAACCCTAGGTTGTAGTTAATGATATTATTTATGACATCAAAAGTACCAGCTGGTCTTGTATATCCGGCTGGTGCTGGATCAACTGCGGTAGCTTGTGTTGCCTTGACTCTAGAATACTGGTTGTGTTCAGGGTGATCAGTGATATCCTTAGAAAACATCATAGATGGACCCGCTGATCTTGAATAATCATCAGAATATCTCGCTAACCCTATGATTGTTGTGGCCACATCAACTTCACGGTCAATAAATTCAATTTCCTTTCCATCAATGAGATATCTAGCGCTTTCAAATAACGCCATGATCCCATTATTAACAAAACCAACTTTGATAGTTGGGTTATTGTCATATGGTGGATCATTATGAGCAGCATCATTTGTTACAAGTTCTCCTTCGATTTCGATAAATGCCTCACACGGTAGGAAGTATTTACTGGTATCATGAACTTGAAGTTCAATTCGCGATCGGAGATCTGGTTGTACTGCGTGATAAGAATAAAATTGAAAATCGCGTACAGAATCATCCTTGCCAACTGGGGCGTCTATATCAAATGCTGGATCAGGTGACCTTTTGAACATTTTATTCTATTTATCAGAGTCTAAATCGCGATTTCCCATTTCATCGTCGTGTTTTTTTAAAGCCACTTCCTGCTATCATGTTTGCTATCATGTTATTTTGGTCCTCTTGATTTATCAAGGGAGTCACCATCGACGCTAATTTTTCATCTACTGCGTTATTTATAATTCTACTAACACTTGCAGGCATTTCTGCTGTAGACGGTAACGGTACCGGTTTCTTTTTTCGTCTCACTAATGATGTTATTTTATTCTTCGCAGTTGAAAACGCTTTTCCAGCAAGATCTCCAACAGCACCAATACCCTTATCACGAATAACATCAATGGCTTTCATTCCTAGTTGTTTAGCTAACGGCATCACTTTTGGAGCCATTCTCGCAAATAACCCTGCAATGGTATTGCCTAAACCATCTCCGTAGTATGCTCTATAAACCGGAAACCGTGAATTAACTACGTAGACGGGGGTTGGTTTATCATGATTGTAGTGTATGATCATTATTTTAAATCAGAAACAATTTTTCAATTGTTATTTATCTAATCGATTCAGTCACTATGATAACCATGGACGGTTTCACCGTCTACTAACTCGCCAATGAAATCTCGATATGTGCTGATATCCATGATACCACCCTGAAATAATCGTCTACAGATATCAGCTGCTTCATTAATTATTTCCGGTGAGTTATTTCCAGCTCGGAAACCTCCTACAAGAACTTCTAATCGTGATATATCATTGATAACACTACCAGGACATGTCGTGGTAGAGTCAAAGACATCATTTGGATTTCCAATCGAATATCCTTTTCCGCTTGTTTCCTTAGTTGTACCAGTTGCGCCTTCACTATCATCAAGTAATTGCCTTTGTCGGCCTCGTTCTTGTTGTTTTTGTATACCATAACTATCAACTCCTATTTTAAAAGTTCTGTACTCAACTGTATCCTTTTTCAAATTACCAGTAATCCCCTTATTCGTTTTATACAACCAATTAACCCAGTCGTCTCGGCCTATTCTACTGTTTTTATACTCGTCTTTTAAAAAGTCCTTTCTAGAATCAAAGCTTTTGGCGGCGAAATCACCAAAGGTCGTATAATGTTCGAGTTTTATTAATTGAGGTCGTTTGATTTCTGTTATAGCTGCTTCGGTGAGTTTGTCTATAAAGGGGATACCTCTTGGGGTGACGACATCAACAGGTTGTGGTTCAGGTGTAGAAACTCTTTGAGTTTCAGGCGCAGAATCATCAATATCAGCTAGTCGTTCATACTCGCGTTGAGTTTTTATATCACTGGATAACTGTTGTATCCCTGCGCGTGTTTGTCCGGTCTCTGCTGCTATCTTTTCAAGCGTATCAAGCAGCGGCGCCTTCTTTACTCGTTCTCGCTCAGGAATATCTCCATATATCGCTGCTTCAGTTAGCTTTTTCACATCTTTGGTCGCACTTGTTATCGGAGAAAACAGTTGTTCACTTGACACAGAAAAGTCAGTCTGCGCTTGTTGTCGTTGTTGTAGTTTATTCCGTACAGAGTCACGAATTGGTACAAATCTCTTAATTGCATCTAATCGTTCACGAGCCAATCGGGTTGTTAATGCTTCATTGACCATTATTTGAAATCAGAAACAATTTTTCAATTGTAAAACAATTTTTCAATCCCGACCTAACACCATCGGATGGTCATGGAAGTGTTATTTCATCCTATAACGGCTTCTATCAATGATGGCGAAAGTCACATAATTGCTATAAATAATAATAATACTGTGACTTTCGCCATTCTATTTTTGATCAATCCGAACCAGCCATCAATTTTTTATTCACTGTTTCTGACATTATCAATCAAAAAATGCTAAAAAAAATTAAAATCTCTATGAGGGACGGTCACAATCAAATAATGATTAATGGTCGGGCAATCAAATAATGATTAATGGTCGGGCAATCAAATAATGATAAATGGTTGGTCAATCAAAATTGTTCATTTTCTTGAATTAACGCCCGTAGGTTTCTAACTTTAGAATTAACCTCCTTTTTCAATTCGTATTCGTACCCCAATTCTTTTCGTATTCGTTCTACGATGGTATATAACGGAGCGAACACACTTACGTCACTGGAGAATGCGAGAGAGTCCTTAATAGAATTCTGAATTCTTTTGATGAGTGCATATTTCTTTGGCAGCATGTATTTATTGTTGTTAACTCCGTATTCTATATCCTGAAAATCAGACATGATTTGATCAGGATTTAACCCATCTGATAGTTCAATATCCCAACCTTTCAATTTTGAAATCTCGGATATGATGCTATTCATGTTTTCAGAATTCATTATTCTATAGCAATGACATATTTCTAAATGAAAAATATGACGCATTAGACATAACTAAATTTAATTTTCTGTCCGCGATTTTTTGAAAACGCAGATCGATAAACCCCCTCTGCAACATATCGTACTGAGGGTGGACAAATATCGAAGTGCCTACCGGCTTCATATAATGATTGAAATATTTTTTCTTCGTTAGTTATCGTATTCAAAGATTTCACAGGTCTCGCTTTTTTCGAGTATTTCCCAGTCCCCCCTCGTTCGGTATTCTCACTTTGTGTAACAGCCTGCAGATTTGATAAAGAATTGTTTTTCGGATTAGAATCGATATGATCAATGACAGAATCATCCTCGATCAATCCATGGAAACACTCGTACACGAAACGATGATTGAGATATTTCTTCTTTCCAGCACCAAACATCAAATACCCCATACCATTATCCCACCCAACTGGTTTCTTCAGTCTGCGGTTTCTTACAACACCATCACTGGATGCTTCATAATTTGTGATCACAGGATGTTGTCTGAATTCTTGGTTCATTCGTATATATAATACTATTGTTTGTCTAATTCATTGTTTGGTTTAATGATAAATCTTTCGATGTAGTCTTGAGGAGTTCTTATGATTTTATCCCTGATACTGACTTTGTCAGCGTCAAGAATACTGACTTTGTCAGCGTCAAGAATACTGACTTTGTCAGCGTCAGGGTCATAATTTCTGATTGATTGTCCATTTTTTATTCTTTTATCATAATAACGCTTCAATTCCCTATATCGTTTACCACCACAATTCAAACACAACCGTGATTTCCCCCTAACCCCAACTCCACATAGAATACAGGGTAACGGACCAAGGCTTCCACGACGAAAGCTTTGCATATGATACCCACAAAACTCACTTCTGCATGATTTGTTACACGGGATTACTGATCCAATCATAAGCCACTTGCAGTGATTCATTATATAAAAATCTTTCATTTAAATGCTTGTTTTAATTATAGAATGAGCGAATTAAGGAAAACGCCTTCGAAAAATGCTGAATTCAATGTTGATAAAGAGTTTAAGAGATTATTAAAAATCAATCCTAGATTTAATCTCGATAGACCCAAAAAACGTATCAAACGTCCAAGAGACGGAAACATGAAAGAGTTTAAGAGATTATTGAAAATCAGTCCTAGATTTAATCTCGATAGACCAAAAAAACGTATCAAACGTCCAAGAGACGGAAACATGAAAGAGTTTAAGAGATTATTGAAAATCAGTCCTAGATTTAATCTCGATAGACCCAAAAAACGTATCAAACGTCCAAGAGACGGAAACATGAAAGAGTTTAAGAGATTATTGAAAATCAGTCCTAGATTTAATCTCGATAGACCAAAAAAACGTAACAAATTTAATCTCGAGAAACCAAAAAAAGCGTCCAAGAAATTACCCTGGAAGGATGCTCAATTCAATCTCGATATAGTCTCTGATACACCAAAGAATAAAATTCTTGATAAAGCCATGATTAATAAAATCAGAGACTGTTTTAATGAATTCAAGCGTGATGGAGCATCCTATTGTTGGTCAACATTTCGAATTGATGGTGTTGTTGACGCTACCATGAATGATGAAAAAGCAGCAGTGATAATTTCACGTGTTGGGGAAAAACGGTATTTTTTCCGAATCAAATTCATTATTGAAGTCGATGGCAAATGGATTATTAGGGATAAATTTGAACCAATCCTCAAGAATAAAAAAGCTGTCATTGTGAGTAGAGATTCCAAACCAGGGATTCTAACCGGCATTGACAAACCATACTACGAAAGATCTTATCCCGTAACAGCAATGGTTTATGGGCTATATCCGTTAAATGATAAACCCGATATCGCAAAACTAGCTCCTATGAAATATTCGTCAGGGCTTAATTGTGTAGCAACACGGGTAATGGAGCACTTCACAAATGCATCCCGAGGAAATAAACTAACTGATCTAAGACGAAAAAAAATAACCGAGTGGGAACTGACAGTGAAACAGAACGGTGCAAAGATTTCTGATATAGCTAAGTTAGAAACATCATTAAGATTTCCAATAACAGTTATGACGATAACCGGAGAGGTTTTATACGAACCGAAATATAACAAAAATGGAGCACCAATACAGATTATTGATCATAACAAACACGCGTGGACACCTGCGGTAACAGTATTTCCACGAGAACGAACCGTGAAATATATCCCTAAGGAGTTCGTCGGGGATGTTTTCTATGAAGAGAGATTATTTGATGCTATTAATGCGTTGTGTAAGGATGATCCTGTGTCAGTGTGGTTACTTAGAAGTGATGAAGGATTCGATCAATTTGTAAAACCAAATGGTGAATTATATCGCGTTGAAGAATTAGATAATAGAATGAGAAAAATCGCTAGTGATTTTTCACCGGAGAGTTTCCATGAAAAACTACTCACGGATAGTTTTACTATTCCATCAGTGGTAGCTCACTTCGCAAGAGAAAAAAACTCATGGCGTCCAACACGAAGTGATTTTCTCGAGGATGTTAAATTGAGTTGCGTCGAATTTGGTCATGGAGGACTGTGGAATACGAAATACTCACGTGATGGTATGATTTCAATTGATATAGCCGCGTGTTATCCCGGAAGTTTTCTCGGGTATGGGGAATGCGCTGAGTACTTCAAACGATTTGGACACCCAACACATGAAATGACTCGTGTTGCGATTAATGGACCATTGCCTGATTTTGATTTAACCGGATTCGCTCGTGTGATATCATTCGAATTAGCTACAGGGTTACATCCGTGTAGTTATGTTTGGCTCGGTAAACACCTATCTGAAAAGGCCTGGATGCCAATAGTGCTATTGAGATATATGATTGATTGTGGTATGCTAATATCGTTGATTGTTTCCGATGCTATTATATGCTATCGAGCTCAGAAAGAAGTTTGGCTACCACAACCCGATCTAGATAGAATAATCAGCGAATTGCGAAAACAATTCCCTGATTTCAATGAAGAACAAATCATGAATTGGTCTAAGAAGTTATTTGAAATTAAAAAAGAACAAGCAAAGGATCTCGGACGAAGAATAATCGGTAAATTCACTCAAGGTGGACGGTACGACAACGCAAAATATTCTTCGCGGTTGATCATAGATGTCGCTGAATACGATTTTCTTGTAGCGGATTTAATGAAACAGGGAAAACTTGTATCCCGTAAGGATGCTTTTCTATCCAATGGTGAGAAATTAGGTACGGTTGTTACCTACTGTGATGGACATAATTCCCAGTACACACATTTGAGAAGTTCAATGCTAGCCTATGCTTCTATTAATCTATTTTCGATGATAAATAGATTTCCTAATACCGCGGTTAGAGTGGCCACTGATTCGATGTATATACACAATAAATACAAATCAGCTGTAGCTAAATTCACAGATCCCGAAGAAAATTGGGGGCGTTGGCGATTTAAAAAGGAGATGCTACATGAGTATTGTGAATCCGCAGACGTTGCCATGGATGATAAATATCTTTGTTGTAACCGTATTGAAAATCAATCAGAATTTTCTAATGCACCACCGGTATCTGATCCAATCTGTAGATATAAAACAGTTTATTTAAACGGTTGTGGTGGGTCAGGAAAGACAACTCGTGCAATTGAATTATTTCGTCGTGGTGGAAATACTTGTATTTCTACTAACATGATTGTGCTAACACCGACTCACAGACTCGCCAGAGAGATGATACAGCGAGGGGTAAATGCCTGTACTTACCATAGTTTCTTTCGATGGAAGGGTGACAAATGGACTCCTGATCGAATGGGTGATAAATTCATTCCTGAAATCATAATTTGGGATGAAATATGCACAGTGTCATTAGATGTATTACAAATATTTCTTGAGTGGTTGTTAAACAAAAACACAAAAGTCGTCATGTGCGGTGATCACGGCCAACCACCACCATTTGTCGGTGCATCTCCACATGAATGGCTAAGGGGTTTTGTAGACTACTATGAAGAAATCACCACTGATTATAGATCAATTGATGAACGATTACGAGAATTCAAAGCGCTAATTAGATTACAACCGGATAGAATCCAGTGCGAAATAGCGCGTGAAGTGATTTCAGAAACTCAAATAAACGATTTCTGGGAAACATGGAGACCAAATGATTTGATAATTGCAAGTAGAAAAATAGTCAGGGATACACTTCAGATGAAGTTATTTGAATTGCATAAAGAAAAATTTGCAACGCTTCCAGTACCCCTTTGTTATAGGCCATCGGATACACGAAAACAGAATATTGAAGTTGATATTCCAGGACAGAGTGAAAAACAAATTCTCGTATTAAATGATATTGTGCTGGTTGATATCAATGTCGTTGAAGATGCATTGCGTGCTAATAAATCCCCGTGGACTCTAGGATACGCAGCAACAATACACTCTTCACAGGGATTGACTATATCGGATACAATTGTTTGGATGGTGGATAATCACATCGAATGGTCGAATTTAGTCTATCTCGCAGTATCCAGAGTACGAAAAATAAATCAACTTCGAAGAATTGTCCTCGATGATAATGACACCACAATAAATGATATTGATGTTAGCATCATTAATAAAAAACTCTCCGGTTACAAACAACAGGACAAAAAAAAACAACGAGAATTTGATATTGATGCTGAATCAATAATTACGCTGAAGAAACAACAGAATAATCACTGCGCGAGTTGCAATTGTATAATGCGTTGGCAGTATTCGGATAAGGATCCTCGCCAATTCACCGTAGACAGAAAAAATAACAGTCTCGGTCATGTCAGAAATAATGTGATGTTGACTTGTCTTGAGTGCAATAGACGCAACGGTGCTAGTTAAGACCATGCGGTGGCAATTGAGTATCCTCGGGAATTACCTGTAGTTGTTGTCGAGTAAATCCACGTTGAGGGGCAGTTGAATCCAGTTTATAGACTGGAGGTCTACCAGTTGATCGTGTTATAGTAGATATCTTATGCGTAGTGACGCTCCAAATAGGATCAGTAGCCCTTTTTCTACCCCCTTCAAGCTCTCCTGGTTCGTATAAGTACCTCACAATGACATTACTACCAAGAATTGGTTCTTTGAAATCTTTTTGTGGTTGTACGGGTATTGACTTCTTTTTAATCGCGTTGATAGGTTTCATGTTGATTGTTCTAGTAATCTCGTTATTCAGTGCAGTAATCACAGATGGTAATCTTTTAACCCATTCACGGGATCGCTTTTCTTGAATGAATTCTTTTGCGTATTGATATCCAAATAACCGCTCAGCAATCGTCCGATTAAATCGTTCTACAATGGCCTGATCGCGATGTAGCGCAGTATGCCCTCGTCGTATGGTGACATTATGATGTTTCATTGTAGATAATACTGCACCCTGAAATTCCTTGCCAGGATCAACCTGCAATAGATTTGGCCAGTGCAGAGGACCTCGTCGATAAATCCTTTCAAATGCAGAAGCGACTTCAGTGGCTGATTTTGTTTTTAACGGTTCTGCTTCTTTGTATCGACTTGCAATATCAACTACGGTTAATGCGTATTTGTAACCACGATCATGTGGCAGAAATAATATATCAGCCTGATGAACTTCATTAGGAGCGGTCACATCAAAATGCGAGAATTGAATTTGTTTAGGCGGTGGTAGATAAATTTGCCATAGTGCCTGTTTGGATAACCAATTAGCCGCAGTGGTTTTTTTCACTTTTGCAGCGCTAGCGAGTTTATGGACTGCTGATTTACCCCTCCAGTATCCTCTTGGGGAATAATAAATTGATTCCATATTATTAATTACCGGCACCTAACATCAATTTACTTTTCATAGCCGATTTTATTAAAAATGAAGCCAATTTTTCTTTGAAGGATTTATCAGGAATAGCATTTAACGCATGAATTAATTTCACATCTGCTAGATGTCTGTGTTGCAGATTGCTGCTTTTATAAGCAACATCATGAAGGTGACAGGCCTTATCAATGGCGTTTATTGGTTCTTCACCGGGGTTGGGTTGATTTTGATTATTGAGTCTGATATCAAGTCTGGTTCCCGGTCCACAGTAGCTATATCCGGGAAGGTGCTTTTCTCCGGGGTACTTTGCCCATGGGGTTCCAGGGAGCTTTGCCAATTTGGCTGCGATATCACCTCCTCGTTTTTTTTTAAATCAGATTTCATTGACACAAATCTAAATTTCTTTGTACCACATTGCATGCATTTACCAGAAAGCGCTGATCGGTTATTTTTAGTTGTAACTGTCGTCACATCATCTGTGCCAGTACGCGTTTTGCACTTCACACAATATAGATCCATAATTTATGTATAGAGATATGGATATAATTGATTTTTCAGCGACTAAAAGAAGAGAACCGGTTAAGCATCATGCAGCGCTACCAAACTCTATCCGGATGATTATAATCGGGCCATCTGGATCCGGTAAAACGCAATTGTTGCTCAATTTAATAATGAGATGGATGAAGTGGGATAAGTTGTATTTAATTGCTCCTAGCGTAGATGATCAACGATGTTATGAAGTGCTAAAAGATTTTAACGAGAATGCATCAGAAATTAGCGGTGAGAACGCCATTGATTTTATAACCGATATCGATGAAGCACCGAGTATTGATGATATTGATGGAGATATTAACAATTTAGTCGTATACGACGATATAATGTTGGATAAACAAAAAAATCCTGCTAGGATCTTTTCCCGGGGGCGTCACAAAAACACTGACGTGATATATGTCACTCAACGCTACACTCAGGTTCCAAAAGTCATCAGAGATAATTGCAATATTCTTTCTGTATTCAACGGCGTTGATACTCATACTCTTAGAAATATATGGCAGACATGGTGTTCTGATATGGACTTCAATCAATTTCGAGATTTCTTTAGTCATGCTCAGTCGACTCCGCACGGATTCGCAACAATAAATCTACATGATCCTCGGACACGATATCGTATCGGACTGGATCAAATATTCGGTTGAAATCGTAAAATAATTATTAACCCATAGCAGCAGAGAGGGTGGATGACAATAAGTTGCGACCAAAATTAATTAAAAAATCGTAAAAATCTTCGTTTTCATTTTTTTAGTTAAAATGAGATTTCGTAGATTTCAACGAAATCCTACGGATCGTTTTAAGGATTCAATCAATTTTTTTTGTCTGAAAACGTTGTAGGATTCGCCCTTTTTTTGGTTAAAATGAGATTATAAGACGGCTCGTTTTAGGATTTCAATCAAATTTTGTCTAAAAACGTTGTAGGATTCACCCTCTCTGCTGCTATTGCAAATGGCTCATCATTGGATCAGTAACCGTGTGTAACAAATCATGCAGAAATGAATTATGTGGGTATCATATGCAAAGTTTGGTCCTCTCCCGTGCCTCCATTGTGTGGGTCGGTGTTAGAGGCAAATCACAGTTATGTATCAGTTGTGGCGGTAAGCGTTATAGAGAGTTGAAGCGTTATTATGATAACAAAAAAATCAAAAATCCTGACTCTGTCAATGACGTCAAAGACAAATTCATAAGAACTCCCCACGATTACGTTCAGAGATATTCAAATAATATATCTCAACCAAATAATGATTTAGACTAATACAATATTTGTATATAAATGAACCAAGAATTTCAACGACATCCAGTCATCGTAAACTATGAAGCCTCTCGTGATGGTGTTGTTAGACACTGTAGACTCAAGAAGCCAATTGGTGTTATGTCTAATCAAGGGTATTTGAGGTTTAAATCTGGAGGGAAGAATTATCTCAATCACCGTTTCGTCTTCGAGGTGTTTAATGGATTGATCAAGGATGGTATTGTTGTTGATCACATAAATGGAATTAAGACTGATAATTCTTTGAATAATTTACGAGCTGTTGCACAAAGTGAAAACACCAAACGAAGAACTGGAAAATACTTGAAAAATGCTAGACATGTAAAATCAATTAATACTGAAAATAACGAGGAAATAGTTTTTCAATCTTTGAATAGCGCCGGTAGATATTTTGGTATTTGCGAACTATCAGTACGACTTGTCGCAGAACGAGTACAAAAATCGGCGATTTCCAGAAAAATACGGACAAAAAATTGAGTTTACTTATGTATAACCATGTGATTTTGCATTGTTCAAGGGGAATAATTCCCTTAGGTATATTACAGTCTAACACAGTTACGGATCTTAAACACTGTCATTGATTTCTGATTGGTTGGTTTCGCTATTTTGAATCTCAAAAACATATAATCAATTTTCGTTTTTTGTAGAAAACCAACAACTGTTTTATATACATTTTGTATTTGATTCTTTTTTTAGTGTCTTTTTCAAGTATCCTGTCTTACTTTAACGTTGTCAATGATCACTTTTAAACACAACAAAAAATAAAATTACCACACCGCGCTGTGCAGTTAGTCGTGTAAAGCGGTTTATATACCATACTATAGCCCTATACTATTGATGGTTTTCAAGCGGTCGAAAATCATAAATGTGATCATTACAACCTATACACTTCCCCGGTGTATGGGTACCTTTTGGTATTCATACAACCTAGGATTTTGTCTAGGTTGTAATGATCACGTATGAATGTAGGCCCACCCCCGTCATTGTGCCGTCCTCATTTATTGTATTATACCATTATCATTCATCCATTATCATTGTCATTGAATCAATTCATTGTATTATACCATTGTCACCCTATAATCTATTGTTGTGCCGTCGTCATTCATTGCATTTGTATATAAACCATTATCATTGCATTTGTATATAAACCATTATCATTGCATTTGTATATAACCATTGTCATCCTACGCTATTGTTGTGCCGTCGTATATGTATAATTACAATCGCCATACAAACTAGATCTTGGGGTTGAATATGCTGTCGTCATCCATTGCATTATATACCATTATCATCCTATAATCTATTGTTGTGTGCTGTCCGTGCGTCCACATTCGACAAACGTATCCTCTTGTAGGTCAAACCCGTTATCCGAGTTAGACTCTACTCCTAGGGGAATACGCTTCGTGATTATATGTAACCTATGAGCGCTCTTGATGTATAAATACACCAAGGGGGTTCTAATGGGTGATGTGTAATGTGCTGTCGCATGTATACAACCGCCATACACACTATATCTTGGGGTTGAATGTGCCGTCGTCATCCATTGTATATACCATTATCATCCTATAATCGCATTACGCTTCTGGACGTGCTAAGATGACCAACACCTTAGCGGGTCCAGAATTCATTTTGTGAAACTTAAAGAGTTTTCACTCAAAGGATTTTCACTCAAAGAGGTAGTATATTACATGCCATTCACACATTACCTGTGTACGAGGTTATATACAGGGGGCTCTCTAATTCATTAATTAAACAAATATACTTTTTTATATATATGAATTTTGAAAATATCAGATGTATTATTTCTGAAATTAACAAGCTTGAAAATGAAAATATTCAACTATGTTCGGGGTGAAATTGTGATTAAATAATGACCGATTTTGTGGACATGGAATTTGCACAAAACAATGGAAAGTATGTACTCTCTAAAAAGTACTATCTAATCAAGCGCATTCAGAACTTTATACGTGAGAGTTTAGTTAATCTTGAAGACGTTAGTGTTTTTGTACCATTATGTACGGTCGTAGAAGATGTACGAAAACAATTAAGTGCCGAGTATGAACAAAGAAAACGTATTAATTGTAAGGTGAAACAGATAAAAGCTCTAATCGAGCAAGCTGAGTCCCACGCGTAGAGAGCCTCCTTCGTATAACCTCGTGTATACACAGGTAATGAATGCGTCTCCAATTACTCAACTAGAACAAGTTTGTAAAACCGAGAAGTAAAATTGTCATGTATAATACCTGTTAGTGTGTGTGACAATAACAAGTATAAAAGTTTATGCAGTGACTTTGTTTAAGCTCTGAAATCGTAAATGAAAAATTTTAGAAAATATGTAAGATTTTTGTAAGATCTTCCACGGATAAGCATGAATGGTCGTATTGCATTATTTAATCACGGGTTAATCTTACCGCGATAACATTTTGTTGTTGAAGTTGTAGCAGTTGATAATCCGTCAATAGAACCTTCTCTTGAAAATACAAGGAGTTTTCGCCTAGGTTATCTATGACCACATCTACGTGAAATTCACTTGTTGTGTTACCGTTGAACACCTCTCTGATAGCGTCCACAAGAAGATCTTTGTCATGGATAAACACTAACACATGTTGATGAATTTATTGAACCTGTGTTAGTTTTTTTTTAATGGAAAATTTTACAAATTTGAAAATCATTTTTTAAATTCTTCAAATTTTCCCGATATTAAAGTCCTTTTAGGACTTTACATCTAGCATTATTTGTAGTGTTTCCCCGCGAAGGTCAATCAGGTTAAAATCTTGGTCGGTTATTGAAAAATTTATCTTGGACAGAAATGGTTTAATGGGCTCGAGATAAGTCAAATTAGGTGTGTTTTTTTCACTATTAGACTTCCCGGGGAAACATCCGGGGAAAATGTGTAGAGGATAGATCCCTGGTTGGCTTTATTTGATTTTGAAGTATCAACTGCGAAACTCCCAAGGATACCATCACAGATAACATGTATTGCAATCACCGATGATATATCAACGTTGCCGGGAGATCTATGTTTGTTGTTGCGGTACACTGAATTCGTTGATGTTAAAATTTCCACAGGAGGATTTATCTTAAAACAGAACTCGTGAATCTGAGGAAAGAATTCGTCAATGAGTTTCTGCAATGACGCTTTTAATGCTGGTACGTTCCAACCTGTAAGTTTAACGAAGACTAAATTGTCATTGGTGATTGGAAATACTTTATCAGTTGAAAATACTTTTTTGAACTTTTATTTGGTTGGTGATTTATCTTCGTATACAAACGAAAGTAATCTATCATTGAGGACGTTCATATCAGCGATAATTTGATTTAGTTGTTGATGCTGTTGTTTGATTGTATAACGATTAGTTGTTAAATCCAACAACAGAGATTGTTGTAGATAATCTCTCAATTGTCCCAATTTCATATAAAACATTTCCGTCATCGAGTTGAAGATCCCAGTAAGAGATTTCTCTGAGATCACAAATACACCCTGATCACCAAGAGCAAATCTCCTTATTATTTTACCATACTCGTTGTATTCGTATTTTCTAAGTGCATCAGTTTCTGTTCCGTCGTAGACATCATATGAGTATTTGTTATAAATATCATGAGGACGTAGAAAACTAATATCAAAGTTGTAGTTGAAATTTGGATTTATCGCTGGTAAATCATCAGTGAAAAAGTCAGATCTTTTAGGTTCCGGCAATTGATAATGAACCGCGGAAAGTTTATCAAGCCATGCTTTGTGAATCCGTGGGAAATTTTCATCGATGGCATCGCTGAGTTTTTTACGCAACTCTGGTACATTATATCCTGGAAACTTAATCGTTGGGATATCTTCGACGCGGAGTTTATGTTTTGCTGCAAATTCTGTTCTCGTTAAAGGATTATTAGTACCGAGAACAGTTTGAATTATTCCTAAATTATAATGTTCCATATCGGAGAAAATTTTATTACACACTTCCATGTATTTGATAACGTCGTCGCGACGTGGTGGAGTTTCATTAATTGCCGTTATCAAATGACCTAAAAATCGATTTAACTCGCTTTTTATATTTGTTAAATCTTTAGTATTAGCTTCATCATTTATGATATAATGACCAGTAGGGTGTTTTTTTTACTTCTGCTAGCTCAGCATCAGATATAGAAATTAACGATATAACTGTAGTGTCAGTATCATGATAATCTTCTTTCGTGGAAATGTAATCGGATTTTAACGGTTCTCGTGGTAGATTTTTTATATCGACGGTTCCTGGAATAAATTCAGGATGACACAATAATGTTCTAATTGAGCTGTTGTATATATCCACGGAGTAATCCGGTGAATTTCCTTCGATGACCGTTGACAACAGTGGTTCGTGTCCGTGAATCTCATTTGGGTATTTATCAGGGCCATCTTTGACTTCAATGATATTTGGTCCTGTGAATGCCTGGATTGATTGTATGATTGCGTCGTTGATATCTTCGATATCGTATATACCTGTTGACAGATGTATTGTGTGTGTGGCTGGTTCGGATTTTGTTCCATCTGGGTTAGTTTTTATATACGTGAACGTGAAACTGTTACTGGAGGGTTTACTATTAAACAGTGTTGATTTTACATTAGGCCATGTATAAAAACATCTTAATTGTGTTAACGCTATTGAAGATACCGCCAACGGAGGATTAAATTCAATGCTGAATTCTGGTATTTCCGCTACCACCGAGATCAACCTTGTTTTTATCGTGGCGGTGTTTGCTGCTATTCGTTGAAGGATCTCTTGTGACGTTGTCATTGTTATTGTTATTGTTTTCCAATTTTGAAATAGTTGAATCATACAACTTGACCATCTTCGAGAACTCTTCGTAGGATATTATTTGATCATCAATCGCCGACGAGATCAACATTGATAATTCCGAATAAGCGTTAGACGCAATAATAAGTTTAACAGCGTAATCGTGTAATTTTTGTTGAGAACATGATGATATTTTTTTGTTATCGGGGTAAATATTCCAGTGATTGTTGCCGCCGCAGATATACAAATTGGAACAACAACTGGAGCTATCATAGTCACCGAAGATAGTATTATTCCAGCGCCGGTAATTATTCCTGATACCGAGTATAGAACTACATCTAACGCGGTAATTCTACGCTGGTATTTTTTCTTTTTATTTTTATACTCGGTAATTAACGTTTCAAGTTTATCTTGAAATTATTTGACAGTGTTATAACGATATTCAAATGCTGTCGTTGATGATGAAATCATCGATGATGATTTTATCGCTGATGATAACGTTGACATTTTATCTATTAACGTAGTCAGCAATTCTGTTGAAACTTCTTCTTGAAATCCGTAGGATTTCCAATTTCCGATTTTCCATTTCCATTGAATCTTTTCAATTGAAACTTCTAGTTTATCTGTTTACATAAATCAGCTACAAATTCAACATACCATGTCATTGAAACCCTAACTAGGTTGTTGTCGGTGGATGTAATCGTGAATTGTTCAATCGTATCCTTGTCGATGATTGTTGATATCGTATTATTGACTCCAGATGAACTCGATGATGATAACGTAAACAACGTTGGTGTCACTAACGTTAATCGATAAATTCCCTTTACGGCTGCAGTAACATGTAAAATATTATTTGTAGGTGTCCACGTATATGATCCGTATTGAATCGTGTATACTACGTTGTTGGTTTTATCATGAGGAATTTTTACTTTTTGAAGTATTGATATCATTCTTGTTGCATCTGTTATGATGTTATCGGTTGTTGTTTTAAGATCATTGATGGATTTTTTATTAATCGCGATTAGATCTGAAATTGATCTATCTTCGCGAATAACACCTAATCGGGTATTAATCGCAGTTATTTCATCGAGTTGTGTAATAATATTTTCAAGAGTTGTTTTAATATTTTCTGGTTTTGCATTCTTTCCAAAGAACTTATCGACGGCGTCATCAGCCTTTCGAAAAATTTTCGTAAAGTATTAAATTGCTCAACATGAGAATTAAAATCAGTTTGTAATTTTGATAAATTGTTGACGGTGGTTATTACTTCTGAGATGTGTAAATCAATATGTTTAGGTTGGACACCAAAGACATTATTTATGATTCTAGATGAATCAATGATACCCTGCTGAAGTTGATCAAATTTGGTTATATGAACGTTATAATCGTCACGTAGTTTAGTTATTTGTGCCGTGGATTGACCAGCAGTGACTTTAACGTCATCGATGTTTTTTTTTAATTGTATTATATCATTTATTTGATCATATATTTTTTCAATTCATCTAAGTTTGCTATCGATGAGATAGTTTTGTTGATTTGATTTTTTAACTTGTCCGATAGTAACTGATTCAGGAACACGTGTTACTGATCTTCCAAAAATATCTTACATTGTTATATATACATGTTTCTCTTTGTTAAAATCATCGATGATTCATCATTGATGATTTCATCATAGTGTACTCGTGGATGGCTTTATGAGGTAATTTAGGATTTGCCGAGATAGTCATCAACGCGTTAAGAGTTTTCGACCGCATATTGGAGGATCTGTTAATGTCTGCGTGGGAAACGTTGAATACCAAACGGGAATTGATTGAGTTTTAATTTAATTACTTTGTAATTTTGAAACATATTTGACAAATTCAATCGGAGGTGGTAATCCATACGAGTCAAAATAAATAATATAACGTGGAAATATCGCGTAACAAACCCAATGATTTCCAGGTCCAGTGTTATCATCTAGATTAATTATTCCAGTTTCTGGTATTTGTGGTTTTGCTGGTAATTGATCTTTCATGAATACACCTCTGAAATGCTTTATGGGGAGTTTTTTTTTACAGCGTTAATTAAATCAAAATTTGACATGGGTGAAAATCCTACGGATTTTTCCACTAACTGGTTTTGTAATAATATTGTGAATCGACTTCTTGGTATTCTGAATCCCTTTCCTTTTTTTTTTTTGATTTTCCTTTTAGACCCTTACCAAGAACCTTATTGACAACAGTAGAAGCAAGTGCTCCTGCTGCACCAGTTCCTAACGCTCCAATAATTGCTGGAGCCGCTGACGCAATCAATCCTGGAATTGCAGCCAACAACGGGAAAAATCCTCCGATTTGTATCATATTCGCTATAGCAGCTGCAGATAGTGTAATCTGAACTCCTTTATTGGTTTTAAAAGCGTTATTGAAATGATTAACCTGAATTTTCGTCAACGATAACATATTTGATCCGCCAGTCATTTGATTATGTTTTAGCGTAATCGTAGTTCCACATTTTTTAGCTGAACTCGATTGAAGTTTTTTTATCTGACCTGGTGTTAATGTGACATTAATAGTGTTATACGACATTTTATATAACACCGATTGGTTCAATTACATGTCTTTGAATTTCAATGAAATTCCATGAAAATCTCGAAGTAAAATTCTTTTAGAATTTCCAATTACATATTATCCACTGGTGCATCAATAACTCTCATTCTTCCACCACCACCTTCAAGTATCATACTTCTATCACTGATAATAACAGCAACTACTCTCAATCCTCCAAGAGCATCACTGATACGAGCTTGAAATGTTACATCAACGGTAGAGTGTTTAGATAGATCAAGATGTTGCAACGAAAAGTAATAAATCGGATACAATTCTTTAAAATCCAATTGTGATATCTGAAGTCCAGTATCGATGTTTTGATCACGACCCATAAATGACCACAATCGATGATAAACCCGTCCTATTTGATTATTATCGTAGTCGATGATAAGATTTTCTGCGGGTTCTTGTTGATTACTTATTCGCAATGATACTTCACTGACATCACATTTGTCAAATATCATATGAGATCGCAATTGTTGACTATCATTTGCAGCACCGGCTATTTTTTGAGTTCTGTTCGCGTTATGTAATACAACAAAACATGTCTTGGTGCGGAAACATTTTTCGTCAATGCGAGTTGCCAAGTAAAAACCCCAGTACCTGTACCGGATGTTGTAGCTGTTGTAACATCACCCCAACTCAACATTGATTTTCCTACTTGGTCCATAAACGATAACAACCGAGTCTCAACAGCCAACGATGGAGTCATAACTGGCATCCACAACTCTAACTTTGTTAATATTACTTTACCATCTTGTACAGGATTAGAACCACGCCAAAGAGCATAGTCATCAGTTGATCTTCGTGTGAGTGTTACAATATGACTAGCACCAAATATTACTCGCCGGACGTCTCTGCAAAATCCAAATATATGCGACAACGGAATCGTACATGAAAATCTACCCAATTTATCTATGTTTGCTTTTCGTGATGCAAATCCTGCGTTGTAATTAGGATTACTACCTACAACAATAGATTCAACATCAGCATCTTCATTTGCCGCGCTATTTTTTTTTTCGGTCGTCTTATAGTAAATTGACGATGATCAGCATGATTGGAAGTATCTTTCGCAAACATCATTGAAATACCCGCAGATTTAATAAAATCATGAATATCTAGCTAAACCTATAATTGTGGTTGCAACATCAACATCGTTATCAATGGATTCAATCTTAGAAGGACCAATCCAATACTGGGCGTTGTTAAATAACGCCATTATACCGTTGTTGACAAAACCAATCGGAATATTTTCGAGATTATCAGCATCTACAAATGGAGTATTATCACGTTTCCGCAGTTGTCTTTCTACTCCGATGTATGCTTCACACGTTAAGAAGTATTTAGATGTGTCATCGAATCTAAGTTCAATTCGTGAATCTACATTTGGATTCTGTGCTTGATATGAAAAATACTGATAATCGCGTATAAAATTATTCCTTGATACGGGATCATTTACTTTAAAGGCATCATCGATTTCGTCCTGAAACATTTTATATTAACGTAGTTTATCTAAATGTTTAACCGCGCCAACACGAAAACAGCAATTTTTCTTAACCGCGCCGCTACAATTTTATTAATCGCGTTACCTATTTTAGGTGGCATTTTTTTCGGAGACGGTAATAGAAAATTTCTTCGTTGAAATCCTACAGATTTTCCAATTCTATTTCTATTTTTCTTTGAAAATCTTTTGGATTTTCCACCTCTTACCCTAAGTTCAATTCGTGATCTTGAGTTTGGATACTGAGTTTGATATAAAAAAATACTGATAATCGCGTATAGAATTATTCATTGATACGAAATTATTTACTTTAAAAGTATCATCGATTTCATCCTGAAACATTTTATATTTACGTAGTTGATCTAAATGTTTAACCGCGCCAACCCAGAACCAGCAATTTTTCTTAACCGTGCAACTGAAATTTTATTAATCGCGTTACCTATATTAGGTGGCATTTGTTACGTAGACTGTAGTTGTAAATTTCTTCGTTGAAATCCATTTCCATTTTTCCTTGAATTTCTATTTCCACGTTTTGCCAACGACATAAGTTTTTCTTTTGCATCACCTAGCATATCAAATGCCTTATTACCAATAGCTGTACCAGCTCTATCACCGAAAACCCCAATAGCCTTTGACGCTATTTCTTTACCAACCGGTAACAACTTTGGAGCAATTCTAGTAAATAATCCAGTGACAATATCACCAAGACCATTTCCATACGTAAGTTTATAAACCGGTAGTTGCGAGTTTACAACATAAACAGGTCTTGCTCTGTTCATACTACGATGTACTATCATTTTATTTAAATGCTATATATCTAATCAGTGATCAATCGCTGTAATAATCATCGGTACCTTCATCGATAAAACTGCGATATAATCCGATATCCATTACATGTCCTTGAAATAACCGTTGACAGATTTCAGTCGCTTCGTTAATTATCTTTGGGGAATTATTTCCAGCTCGTTTTCCTCCAATAAGAACTTCTAACAGTGAAATATTATCGAGGACACTTCTTGAACAAGGTATTGAATTTCCAATTCCACCACCGCAATATCCCTCACCGTTTTTTTTTTCCTTCGGGTTCTTCTCGTTGAGGATCTTCAATAACAGGTTCTGGTTGTTTTAGTGGTCGTCCTCGTTTTTTTGGACTTGATTTACACGTTTTCGTTCTTCTGCTCGTGTTTGTTTTTCTCGTTGTCGTTCTGTTGCTAGTCGTTGTTGTTCAGTTTCTAATAAACCTAGCTGTTGTTGATATTCTAATTATTTTTTGTCAATGTCAGTTTTATACACCTTATATACGGTGTCATTATTATTATTTTTTGATAGCTGATTTTTAATCTTAGAAACCACATCAGAAAACTCTTTTACATTTGAAATAGAACCTACATGTAAAGGATTTAAATAATTACTTTTTTGATAATATCCTAGCGCGGCAAAATCTGTTAATTTTTCTAATTTTGTTTCATCGATATATGCTAAAGTCTCATCGGTAAATCTATTTCGGAGTTCTTGAACTCTATTGCCGATGATTTTTTAGGTTTTACTACAGGTCAAACCTCAGGTTTAACCACAGGAGCAACCGTCGGAGCAACAACAGGTTTAGATTCGTTTATCGCGGTTACAATTTCACCAGTTGCCGCGGTTATAGGCTTAAATAATTCTTTAGTATCGGAGGTCAAATCTTATTTTGCTTGTTGACGCGCTTGAAGATTATTTCTAAAAGAATCTATCACCGGGAGAAATTTCTTAATTTCAGCTAATCTTTCTCGTGTTAATCTAGTTATTTGTGCCTCTCCGATGTTTGACATTTATATAAAAAATATATCGCTAATTCATCATTGTATCTATAGCTAATTCGGTTAGCGTATAGCAGCAGAGAGGGTGAACGCCAACTATATGGCGTATTTTTTTTAATTTTATTTTTTTTTACTGAAAAATTTAATTAGGTATTTTCAAGGAAGCCTCAGTTTGCTAAATTGAGGCCTATATATGTAATTTCGAGAAGCCTCAGTTTGCTAAATTGAGGCCTGTAAGAGTTGTTCTGTTCACCCTCTCTGCTGCTATTAGTGATCAATCGCTGTAATAACCATGGGCGTCTCTGTTATTTTCAACTAATTCAGCAATGAGTTTTCGATATACATCAATGCCCATGATACCGCCGGCAAATAATCGTCTACAGATATCAGCTGCTTCTTTAATTATCTCGACGGAGTTGTTTCCAGCTCGTTTTTCCCGCGATAAGTACTTCTAACCGTGATATATCACTGAGAATATTACCAGGACATGTCACGGTTGCGTTGAAATCCTTTGGATTTCCAATCGAATAACGTTTTCCGCTTGTTTTCTTAGAACCGGCTTCTGCTTTTATGTCTATTTGTTCCGGGATTGGATCCTCCGTATAAGATGGTGGTTGTGGGTCGCTTTTAACCGCAGCTAGAAAGCTATTAAAACCATGGTGCTATGAAGGTAAGATTCTATTCCCGCCGTGTTTCGCTAAATATATTTTTGATGCACAATCACTTCTGCTTTTATAAAATCTTCAAACCCGTATTTTAATAAAATCTCTCTTTTACTCTTTGGAAAATTTTCTCTAGCAAAATCAGCTTATTCGGAATCCGTCCCGAGTCCTTCAATTTTATTTAATGCTACGATTGTAAATATACTTCCAGGTGAATTGTCTTTTCCTGCAGCTAGACCTTGTTGTTCTTCTTCGCGTTCTTTAATTTCGCGTTGAGTTGTTTTATATCACTGAACAGCTGTTGTATCCCTGCGTGCGTTTGCTCGGTCTCCGCTGCTATCTTTTCTAGCGTATCAAGCAGCGGCGCCTTCGTTGCTCGTTCTTTTTCAGGAATATCTCCGTATATCGCTGCTTCAGTGAACTTTTTCACATCTTTGGTCGCACTTGTTATCGGAGTAAACAGTTGTTCACTTGACACAGAAAAGTCAGTTTGCATTTGTTGTCGATGTTGAAGTCTGTCTCGAACCGGTATAACTTTTTAATTGCTGCTAGCCGCTCTCGGGCTAATTTAGTTGTAAGCGATTCACCTACTATATATTGTTTGTGAACTGAGGTTTCAAATGTGAAACTATCACGATTAAAAGCTGAGTAATTAAATAAATGTACCATCAAGCTAACGTATCCATCTCCGATAGGGTTAAACAGTACGACGGTCTCCGCGAATGTTTCAGAAATAACATCGCTGGGGTTTCAAGATTGTAATATTTGAGAACGGCGATGAACGATTTTTGTTAACTACGCGGCAACAACAACAACTACGTGAAAATGGAGGCGTTGCGGTGATTACTTGCTACCACAACCAGATCATCCAGTACGCACATAACTGCATGAGTAAGTCCAAACCGATGAGTATTCTTTCAGGATAACAAGTGTAACAAAAAACGCTAAAAAAAATACTGAAAGCCTATTTTTTATAGTAACGCTCACGTGGTTAGGATACTGGTTTTTCCTCGTTTAATATTTTTCTAAATATGCAACAAATCGTATTAAAGGCATACAAATATCGAAATATCTACTGTCTTCATTTATTGACTGAAATATTTTCTCCTCGCTAGTTGATGTATCAAATCATTTGACGGATCTCTTTCTAACTGACTTACAGGTCCCTGTCCTGCCCCTTTTTGCATTCTGACTTTGTGAGACGGCTTGAAGATTCTCAAGACAATTATCAGTCTTCACGCCATTTATGTGATCAATAACATGGCCTTCTTCGATTAATCTTTAACATGCTTCATAGATGGCTCTGTGACAGAGATATTTCTTCCCCCCGGCTGTAAAGATCAATCATCGCATATTATTTAAACATCCAACCGGCCTCTTTAGTCTGCAATTTCTAACAACACCATCACGGGATGCTTCATAATTAACAAGCACTGGGTGAGGTCTGAAATCTTGGCTCATTTGTATAATAATACTACTTGTCTAATTTATATCCGCCTTAATTATAAACCTCTTGATATAATCTTGAGGAGTTTTTATGACTTTGTCGCAGACGGAGTCACCGGTAGGATCAATGACTGCATTTTTTATTCGTTTGTTATAATAGCGTTTGAGTTCTCTGAATCGTTTGCCGCCACAATTGAGACACAACTGCGACTATCCCCTTACCTCCACCCTACATAGGAGGCACGGAAAGGGGCCAAATGAACCGTTGCGAACGCTTTGTAAATGATACCCACAGAATTCGCTTCTGCATGATTAGTTACACGGGGTTGTTAATCCAATCATTAGCCACTTGCAGTGATTCATTTTACTATATTTTTACATTTAAATACTTGTTTTAATTTTATGAATGATGAATTCGAGAGATTATCATCAATTAAGCCTTTCAAAAACGTTAAATTCAATTTCGATAGAACCCTCAAAGATGTGCCAAAACAGGCAATAACGGATAGAACCCTGATAAATAAAATACGCGATTGTATTAATGAATTCAAGCACGACGGTGCATCTCATAGCTGGTCAACATTTCGAATTGATGGCGTTGTTGATGCCACCATGAACGACAGAAACGCAGCGTTGATGTTATCACAACTTGGCAACGAAAAGTACTTTTTTTAGAGTGAAATTCATTATCCGTGTAGAATCAGGGGGTTGGATTATACGAGACAAATTTGAACCGATTCTCAAAGACAAGAAAACAGTCGTTGTTAGCCGTGATTCTAAGCCGTGTTTGTTAACTGGAATTGACAAACCATACTATGAACAAGCATATCCTGAAACAGCAGTTGTGTATGGGATATATCCGTTAAATGAAAAACCTGATATAAGTAAACTTATGAAACAGTCGTCGCCGGCGACTTTGTCGTCAGTGGCTTTGCCACTCAATTGTGTAGCAGCACGAATAACAGAACATTTTACAAAAGCATCCCGAGGGAACAAACTTACCGATTTACGGCGTAGCAAAATAGCTAAATGGGAGTTGACGGTGAAAGACCGCGGAACAACTATTAGCGATATAGCAAAATTAGAAACATCGCTGAGATTTCCAATAACTGTTACAACGATAACCGGAGCAGTTTTATACGAATAAAAATATAAATCAAAGGGAACCCCAATTAAAATGATTGATCATAACGAACACGCATGGACGTCCGCGGTCACAATATTTCCACGAAACAGAACAATGAAGTATATACCCGACGAATTCTTACGAGAAGAATTTTCCAGGGACGGTTTTCTCGTTGAAGAGAAACTATTCGATGCTATTGCGCATTTGACTAAAAACGACCCTGTGTCGGTGTGGTTACTTCGCAGCACTGAAAACGACATGGATACGTTTGATCAGTTTGTAAGACCAAACGGTAAATTATACCGCACTGAAGCATTTCCCAAGAAAATGAAAGCTAGTGGGTTTTTAACGGCGTGTGGCGAAGGCACCGATGAAATCATCAACGATGATGAACAATTATTGACAAACTGTTTTACAATCCCGTCGGTTGCAGCTCATTTTGCGAGAATCAAAAACGCATGGAAACCAACACGCGTAGACATTCTTGCCAGACATTAAGGCTAGTTGTTTAGAAGTTAATCATGGCGGTTTATGGAATAACAAATAGGACAGTGATAATATAATTTCAGTTGATATGGTTGCTTGTTATCCAGCGAGTTTTCTTGGTTATGGAGAGTGTACCGAGTATTTTAAACGAAATGACTCCTGTTGCAATTAATGGGCCGCTGCCTGATTTTGATTTAATTGGATTCGCTCGTGTAGTATCATTTGAATTGGCAGCAGGACTTTATCGCTGTTGTTATATTTGGATTGGTAGACACATATCTAAAAAGAAGTGGCTGCCAATAGCGCTATTACGATTCATGATTGAAAAAATGTTAATTTCGCTGACAGTCAGTGAAGCAACTATATCATATCCGAAACAAATTAATGTCTGGTTACCAACACCAGAACGTCTTGATAGTATAATTGAGGAATTCAGAAAACATATTGATGCCGGCGAAGAATATATCATTGAGTGGTCCAAACGGGTATTTAATCAACGAAACATCGCAGCAAAAGGTCTCGGCAAAAGAATAATCGGAAAATTCACGCACGGAGGGAAAAAATGTGACTATAAAAGATATTGTTTACCTCTGATTATGGATAACACCGAATACGACTTTGTAATCGCAGATGTAGTATCCAAAAACATATATTTGGATCGTAAAGATGCTTTTTTGAGGGATGGAGAAAAATTGGGTAAAGTTGTTACTTATAGCGACGGTTACAGATCCCCGTATACACATTTGAGGTCGTCGATGCTGGGTTATGCTTGTATTAATTTGTTTTCAATGATAAATAGATTTCCTGACACTGCAGTTAGAGTTGCCGTTGATTCATTTTACATTAACAGCAAGTACAGTTGCTGAATTCACTAATTCGGATGAAAGTTGGGGATCATGGAGAATTAAAAAAGAAATGCCGCGTGAGTATTCTGAATCAGCAGACGTTGAGATTAAAAACAGTTACTTACGCGGTGATACTTTATCAGAACGTTATAATGCACCACCGATATCCGATCCAATTTGTAGATATAAAACAATTTATTTAAACGGCTGTAGAGGGTCGGGAAAGACGACGCGTGCAATCGAGTTATATCGAGGACGCGTAAACTTGATTTTGCTGACGCCAAAACATAGATTAGCGCGAGAGATAAAACAACGAAACGTTGAAGCTTGTACTTAGCACAGCTTTTTTCGATACAAGGGCGATGAATGGACCCTTGAAAGAATGGGTGAGAAATTCATCCCCGACGTTATAATTTGGGATGAACTATGCACAGTATCAACATATATATTAATGATGTTCCTGGATTGGCTGCTGCAAAAGAATACAGCGGTGATAATGTGCGGAGATCATGGCCAACCACCACCTTTTATCGGCGCGGGTCCACAGAAGTGGCTGAAAGAATTCGTGGACTATTATGAAAAATTGATAGCGATTATAGGGCACTTGATGAACAATTAAGTGACGTAAAAAAATTATTTAGACTGAAACCCGACAGAATCAAATGTGAAATAATCAGGGAAATAATTTCTGAAACTCCAATGGAGGAATTTTATAACACATGGAGACCAAACGATTTGTAGTTGCTAGCAGAAAAATAGTCAGAGACACACTTCAGAAAAAGTTGTTTGTGCTTCACAAAGAAAAATATCCCCTGATAAAAGTTCCATTGTGTTATAGACCCGCTGACACACGGCGACAAAATATTGAAGTTGAAATTCCAGGACAGCACGAAAAACAAACACTAGTGTTAAATGATATTGTGCTGGTTGATATCAATGTTGTTGAAGATGCATTGCGTGCTAATAAATCGCCATGGACACTGGGTTACTTAACAGCAATACATTCCTCGCAGGGTTTAACAATCGCGGATACAACTGTTTGGATAGTCGATAATCGCATTGAGTGGTCAAATTTATTCTATCTTGCAGTATCTACAGTACAGCGAATAAATCAACTTCGAATAATTATTTTTGATGAATACACCACAATGGATGAGATTGATGTTAGCATCATTAATAAAAAACTCTCCGGTTACAAACAACAAGACAAAAAAGAACAACGAAAATTTGATAAAATTGCTGAATTAATAATCGCGTTGAAGAAACAACAGAAGAATCGCTGCGCGAGTTGCAATTGTATAATGCGTTGGTAGTATTCGGATAAAGATCCTCGCCAATTTACCGTAGACAGAAAAAATAACAGTCTCGGTCATGTCAGAAACAATGTGATGTTGACTTGTCTTGAGTGCAACAGACGCAACGGCGCTAGTTAAGATCATGCGGTGGCAATTGAGTATCATCAGGAATCACTTGTAGCTGTTCGCGTGTAAAACTCCGCTGAGGGGCAGTTGAATCCAATTTATAGATTGGAGGTCTACCAGTTGATCCTGTTATAGTAGATATGCTATGCGTAGTGACACTCCAAATAGGATCAGTAGCCCTTTTTTTACCACCTTCGAGTTCTCCTGGTTCATATAAATATCTCACGGTGACATTGCTGAGAATTGGCTGAGAAACGCTATCCCGCTGTGGTTGTGGTATATACTTTTTTTATTGCGTTGTTAGGTTTCATATTGAATGCTCTGGTAATCTCGTTATTTAGCGCTGCAACTACTCCTGGTAACCTTTTGACCCATTCACGGGATCGCTTTTCTTGGATGAATTCTTTTGCGTATTGATATCCAAATAACCGCTCAGCAAGAGTCCGATTAAATCGTTCTACAATTGCCTAATCCCGATGTAGTGCAGCATGCCCCCGTATGATGGTAACATTGTGATCTTTCATCGCTGATAAAACAGCGCCTTGAAATTCCTTGCCAGGATCAACTTGTAACAGATTTGGCCAGCGTAGTGGGCCTCGTCGATAAATCTTTTCAAATGCAGAAACAACTTCAGGTGATGATTTTGTTTTTAGCGGTTCTGCTTATTTATATCGACTCGCAACGTCAACTACGGTTAGCGCGTATTTGTAACCGTTGTCATGTGGTAAAAACAATAAATCAGCTTGATGAACTTCATTAGGTCCGGTAACATCAAAATGCGAGAAATTAATTTGTTTAGGACGCGGTAGATAAATTTGCCATAAAGCCAGTTTGGATAACCAATTAGCCGCAGTGGCCCTTTTCACTTTTGTGGCGTTGGCGAGTTTATTGATTGCAGCATTATCCCTCCAGTATCCTTTTGGAGAATAATAAATAGATTCCATATTATTAATTAGCAGCGCCCATCATCAATTTGCCTTTAATAGCTGATTTTACCAACCACGAAGCCAATTTTTCTTTGAAAGATTTATCAGGAATAGCATTTAATGCATGAATTAATTTCACATCTGCGAGATGCCTGTGTTGCAGATTGATGCTTTTATATGCAACATCATGAACATGACACGCCTTATCAATAGCGTTTATCGGATACTCGCCGGGTCGGGGCTGATTTTGATCATCAAGTCTGATATCTAATCGTGTTCCGGGGCCACAATAGCAATATCCTGGAAGATGCTTTTCTCCTGGATACTTTGCCCACGGCTTTCCATTGAGTTTTACTAACTTTGCTGCGATATCACCTCCTCTTTTATTTTTAAAACATCTCCGGATTTCATAGAAACAAATCTAAACTTTTTTATACTACATGTTGCACATATACCAGTTAGTGCTGATCTGTTATTTTTAGTTGTAATCGTCGTCACATAATTTGTGTTAGTACGTGTTTTACACTTCACACAATATAGATCCATAATTTATGTACAGAGATATGAATATAATTGATTTTTAGCGACTAAAACAAGCGAACCAGTTAAGCATCATGCAGCGCTACCAAACTCAATCCGCGCAATTATAAATGGGCCATCTGGATCCGGCAAGACGCAACTGCTGCTCAATTTAATAATGAGATGGATGAAATATGATAAGTTGTATTTAGTTGCTCCTAGAGTAGATGATCAACGATGCTATGAAGTGTTAAAGGATTTTAACAATAATGCATCAGAAATTAAGGGAGAGAACGTCATTGAATTTATAACTGATATTGACTAGGCACCATCCGTTGATGATCTTGATGGGAGCATTAACAATTTAGTCGTAAACGACGATGTGATGTTAGACAATCAAAAAAACCCAGCTAAAATATTTTCCCGAGGCAGGCACAAAAACACTGACGTGATAAATGTCACTCAACGCTACACTCAGATTCCAAAAGTGATCAGAGATAACTGTAATATTCTTGATGTGTTTAACGGCCTTGATACACATACGCTACGAAATATTTGGCAGACATGGTGTTCCGATATGGACTTCAATCAATTTAAAAATATCTTTAGTAAAGCTCAGTCAACCCCGCATGGATTTATAACAATAAATTTACATGATCCTCGAACACGATATCGTATCGGACTTGATCAAATATTTGGTTAACCCTTAACAGCAGGGGGGGGGGGGGGCAATGACATCGCGACAAGACTAAACGCGATTTTGACTAAACGATGAAAACAGTCTTGGAGTATGATTTGCGAAAAACTTATGTTTCGAGCAAGAAATCTTTTTTGTTTTGGTTGAAAAATAAGGATTCGAATTAATTCCCTCGAGATGTTTGTTAGATTTAGAGCAAAAGATGTCTCAGGCAAATGTCCGATTCGCCCCCCCCCCCTTGCTGCTTCAATGTATTCACCTTTAACATCACATCGTTTTGTGAGACGAGCTATTTCATTCAACATTGGATTACATATTACGTATAAAATGCTGACACTCCCTTGGAATGTATAGCAACAAAAGTGCTTTAAAAATTAAAACGTGGTTAAAATTACGAAATTCGTATCGAGCACTAACTACTTCAACACCATGTTCATCAGAATAAATAACAATGCTTATAATTCCTGACAAGCTGAAAAATACTAATATGTAGATATGTAAGTTTATCCACCATGCTGGTACATGCGTTATGGGAAAATCTAAATGTGTATGGACGATTGAGTAGTTATGGGATACGCATATTGCCATATACAAGTACAATAGCACCAGTTGAAGGTGCATGGTTTTCACAAAGAAATACTTAGTAACAATTACAGATTGGTTAATTGAACGCTGCAGAACACCACAAGATGCTTTTTTTACACAAGTGGCACAGCTAATATAAGGCATAGTTGCGTCTAAAAATGGCAGAGTACATGTACACAGACCACGCTTTGGGGTATATATTTGCGTAGATGCTTAATCACATAATATCGAAATCATTTATATGCAATTTGAGTTACGTAACATTTTAAGACACACTCATAACAATAAATCAACTGTAAGAGGATGATAGTAATCGATATTCTAAGCTGAATTGACCATAACAAGTTTCATCATGGCTTGTTTCTGATATGATACGAAGATAAATATGTATAAAACATGAAAAAGATTTATTTGTTAAGCATAAAATAACTGATAAAAACTATTATTTTACAGCTAGAGTTACATCGTTTAATATGAGAACATCGTTCAGGTAACAGTAGCTATTTACCCCAAAAAATTACAATGTTGCGACATTAGACCGAGGACAAAATATTAAACTTATCTACCTAACAATTTTCTACTATGGTTCTTCATAGCCATTTTACTAGTTAAATATAATGAGCAATCGGATTGAAAACGTTATTCCACTTGGATGCATTACGACATTGATTTGGTTAGCTGTTCTAGACAAGTATAGAAGTTGAATGAAGTTTTGACATGATCTCTAGGACCTGCACAAGCCTTGGTCTCACCAACAGTATAAAGACGAATAAAAATCTGCATCAGCCAACCCCTGTAAAACCCTTTGTGGAGATTAACATCACCGTCATTGGTCAAAACGCTCAAAAACGTGAACCAATTCTTCTGCCTTTGCAGCAAACTGTAGTCGACGAGGAGAACCAACGCATTTCCAGAGCCAGCGCAACTCTCGGCAGATTCGATGCCACCATCTGGATTAAAAGATGCATCGCAATGCAAAAATAAATAAAGGTCTACAGGGCAATTTTGTTTCCCACACTACTTCATGATTGCTAAACGCGGTCGATGTACCAAAGCTACGCCAGGAAGCTGAAAATTTTTAACACGACAAATCTCAGGAGACTCATTAACATCAATTGGAAAGTCAAGGTTCTAGATACTAAGGTACTCGCCCAAGCAGATCTCGTGTGCATCCACTCCGTCCTGAATACTGCCAGATACGCTGAGCGGGTCATGTTGTATGCATGCCAGAATACTAGCTGAATAAGACACTTAAATGACGAGCGTCAAAAGAAACGCTTCAAAGACAATCTGAACGCTTCATCATAAAGCCTGATTCCCGTGAGCAGACAACAAGCTATCGAATGATTTTGCGTTCATCTGTGCAGAAAGCATTCAAGCTGTTCGAAAGTAGCAGGGCAGCAAATGCAAAACTAGAGCAGCAAGCTAGACAAAGCATGTGTCATACACCCTTTTCAATCTCTTACGCAAACGAACATGCCGCGCAGGTGTTAGCCTCATCGGCAACATTTGCACATACCGAAATGAATCAGCCTCTTGAAACTTCGGATGACTGGATTGTTTCTAGTAAAATCGACGACGTAGCAAAAGTTTGTTTGAAAGATATTAAGAATTATTTTATTCATCCTGCAATGGAACGGTGATATAAGAGCCAGATATGTTCCTTGATATCATTAACAAAGAAAAAGCGTTTAACAAACACAATTTCTCAAAACCAACATATTTTGTCCACAAGTGTCAGAACCAGCGACATACTACAAGTTTCTTGCTCTCATATTTATTCTTTCTAACCATATTGTAAACTAATGTTAAGAACGTAATTTAATACATGATCTGAAAAGAGAAATGCTGAATTGTTAATAAGACAACAAACGATTAAAATAAATTTAAAAAAACGAAATAATTAAAGAGAAAATAACGTGTAAACTTCCTGAATAATTTTTTTTCATGCATTCTAAAGACCTTCAAGTCTGAACGAAGTAGGAATACATTCATCTTTCCTTAAATGTAAACGGAAGCGTTACAAGAAACGTTATTTCAAAGCTTGCCGGCGTAGAACAGGAAGAACAATTCCAGTTATCTCATTTTCGCACGTAACGGATAAACAACTTAAAAATTATTGTTGGTTGTGTCAACTGTCTCAGGGATATCACTACGTATTGCATTAATCAACGCTCAATCAGTAGGATCACCGAAAAAGCACACAGAAATTGTTAATTTTATCAACGACCATAATATTGATGCCTTCATCTGACAGAAACTTGGTTAAATTCGGCAGGTGATGAATGTAAGTGTGCGGATTCAACACCCAGCGATTACTCCATCAAGTCGTTCCCCCGCAACTCTCGCGGAGGTGGAATTCCTGTAATTACAAAGTATTCCATGGTCAAATGAATTAAGTACAATACAACCTTCAATTTCTGCCACACATCGTTTGAACTAGTCCAAACAACGCTCACACTAGAGCAAAGGTCAGTCGATTTTTTTTGTCTCTACCGTCCTCCTCCTAGTAGAAACAACAAGCTGGCTGAATCTCTATGTTTTAGCAGTTTCCAAATCTTTTAAAGTATGGAAATTTGATAGGTGGCAACCTAATTATTCCTGTAGATTTAAACATTCACCTTGACTGTCCTGATAAACCATATACGTCAAAACTCCTAGATTCCATTCATGTTTTCAATCATAAACAGTCAGTTAACCAACCTACCCATAAACTTGGTCACATTTTAGACCTGATGATAATATTCTGCAATCCACCCTCGTATCCAACGAACTTGCATCGGATCACCACTGCATTGAACGTCATCTAGACGTATCAGTCCCTAACCGTCCACCTCTATTTGCTAATAAGGGAAACCTCCATATGATAAATAGAACCAAATTCATGCATGACATCCAAGAAAACCTAACAAATTTCTTACATCCAACAGCTTAAGAACTTGATAATTGCCTGCGTTCATTGCTTGAAAAGCATGCCCCATCCACCAAATGCAAAGTATCAATAAAAAAGTGTTCTCCATAGTATAGCAGTGTTAGGGACGAGCTTCGCACTGCTAAAAGACATCGCCGAAAAGCAGAGAGGCTTTGGCTTTCCACCAGACTCACTATTCATAAACAAATCTACGAAGCCGCTAAGAAGAACGTCACAAACATAGTCCATTTAGACAAATCATCCCACAACAGTAGTAAGATCACGGAGAGTTCCAACTGCAAAGAGCTATTCGAGATTCCTAAGAAAACTAATGTCAAGGAACAAATGTACACCACTTCCTACAACCTTCTCTCCACTAGACCTACGAGACCAATGTGCAAAGTTTTTTGATGACAAAATACAACCCATTAGAGATTCGCTTGACAGAACAATATCAACTGATTCGTCACAATACAGTTATGATGCAGAGTTTCAGCGACAACCGTTAGGAGCATTTTGAACCTGTTTATATTGATTTACTACGGAGAATCGTGATGAAAAGTGCAGTCTTGTGAACTTGATAAAATTCCGACATAACTGCTGCTTGAGTGCTTAGATCCAATATTGCTTTCATTAACTGATGTTATTAATATCTCTCTCTCATCGGGTGAATTCCCATCATTTTTCAAACTGCCATCGTAAAGCCACTGCTGAAGAAACCGACACTGGACAATAACGATTTAAAAAACTAACGGCCAGTTTCGAATTTCCCATTCATATAAAAAATCTTAGAAAAAGTTTTTCTTACTCAACTTGTATCTCATTTGAATTCAAAAAGTCTTTTTAGCAATGTACAGTCTGCATATTGCCCTTGCGACAGTACGGAAACTACTTTTCTGAAAGTATTTAGTGACATTCTCTCCGCTTTTGAATAGTGGAAAGTTTACAGTCCTCACTCTCCTAGATTTATTTGCAGCATTTGACACAATAGACCATGATATATTACTTCACCGTCTCCAGCATGTATTTGGCATTCAGAATATGGCTATACAGTGGTTCAAGTCCTACTTAGTCAACAGCACAGGTAAAGTTCTCGTTGATAAGATCGTTGAGTGTTTTCTTTAGTTCGTTTTTTTTGAATAACTGAGAAATACATAATACGATGGTTCTCTGGTTCCGTAGCGTTTATAATACTCTTTATGGATTACAAAGTCACGAATTTCTTGATAAAAATACTCCATATAGTCTATACTCTTGTTAAATGCTAACATGTTTCGATAATCTGCTCTTTTAGGTCATTATAATACTGTTGTGGATTACCCACAAATAATTCCTTAATTTATTAAATATGCGAGTGAGTTCATAAATAATT
This sequence comes from Unio pictorum, assembly GCA_030141615.1. Lineage (NCBI taxonomy): Eukaryota > Metazoa > Mollusca > Bivalvia > Unionida > Unionidae > Unio > Unio pictorum. Next base: position 1,117,016 of record JARLTB010000057.1, read on the forward strand.
ATGTATGCAGAAAAAATTAAAATACTCATCTCAGAGAACCAGGTCATTTTGGCTTGTTGGACTCGAAAAATTTGTTACAAAATCTTAACGATTACCATAATCAATAAAATAAATCATCAGACAATTTTTTTCTGTACTCTGGTTGTGTTAAGAAAAGTCACATCTGTGGTTCAATCATTTCGATTGGCTCATGTGGTCGTTGATAAGGTGCAATTTTAGGCCATCCTATCACTATTCTGATTGATGACTCCATATAATCTACAAAAACAGTTGAAACCGATTACACGATTATATCATAGTGGGTAATACGCCTGTGATGTTTTTTGTTTTTACCTGATACACGTCAACGAGATTGTTTAGATTAGTTTGTAAATCACACACTCGATCATATCGATACTGCTGGACATTCAGTATACTATTGACTTAATTCAGTTACAAATTCTTCATACCATTTAATTGACACCGATGCTAAATTACCAATATTGGGAGGTCGAACTAAATAGTTTGGTGGACCCTTTATATATTATTGCATTTACACTACCAACGCCTGCAAATGAATTTGATGAAATTCTGCACTGTCACGGAGAAATTAGGGTTGATCTATAGATACCCTGGACTTCAGTAGAAATTGAAACAAAAATGTTCTTTTGAGGTGTTTAGTTGAACGACCCATGTAGAATCGAGACCAAAGTACTGATATTTTCTTTATGCGGTATTTCAATGACATCAAGCTTTTCAGCGATAGCAAGAAAATCACTAACTATATAATCATGCGTTTGTGTAATGGTGTCAATGGATGTATTACTTTCTGCAAGTTTTAAGGTAACATTTGGTGTCCTATCATTGTGTCACCGGATGTTTATACCGCGAGTGAATATTATCGAGCACAGTTGAATAAAAACAACTTCAGGTTTAATCGTACCACTTGAATCAATCACTGCTATGAAGTTTTTCGTTACTCCATTAACATTAACTATACTATCGTTCAAGGAAAGATTAATCGCTTTTAATTTCCGCCGTTTGTCTTAAACTACGACTATTTCGTTTGGATCCACACGTGCAAGATTTTACAATTCTGAAATTTCATCCTCGATAAAACAATTATACTTTGGTTGCCGATAGTTCACCAGTGTGTTGTTTGTCGAAAGGGATCTCCCGTATATCATTCATTATATTTTAAGATCTCACTAAAAAGTGATTACTCGAAATTTTAAGTGGGATTTAAGGCAACAAAATGTTAAGTGGAGAAGCTACCTAAGTCGGAATATATTTTTGCTTCTGTCTTAATGTCGCAACTTTTATCAAGTTTGATTGGTCTAAGGTATATTTGCCACTCCATGTGAGAAAGGAGGATAAGGCAAAACTGGCGTTAGCTACTCCCGATAGGATCTACCAATGGTTGGTCATGTCATTCAGAGTCCAGAATGCAAACAGAGTGATGACAAGAATGATCCAAACGATGTTTTACCCAACGCTCAATAGGGCTGTTGACAATTTCATTGATAATTTCCTGCTAGCAACACAAACGTGGGGTAAACACTTATCTCTGCTAACCGGTGTTTGGAAGCGGTTACGTCAGGAAGGAATGATGCCTTGTCCTTCCAAATGTTAAAGGATATGATTACTTCTGACGCGGTTGATCGCCTTGCAGATCTATCCAAAGACTTCGTGTTTGGCAATGACGCACCTTTTCGTTCTATTATTCCGTGTATAAAGCACATTTGCGTTAGGAACAAGTGTGGAGGAATACAATACAGATTTTATTCTCAAGCGTGGGGGTGGTTCTCACGAATTAAGGAACAATAACTAGATTTCAACATGTATATGATGTGCACTAAGGATAATAAATCCGTATCTAACATGATACGAAGATCAGCCTTGCGAACAACGAGGTGTCAAAGCTAGTTATATAACATGGTCGAAACATGGTTTGCAGGTAAGTGACAGGAATTTCCTCTTTTGGCGTCAAAAAGAACATCAAAGTTGTGTTGTAAATCCACACCTTCCGGGCAGGGAACAGTGTTTGCTAATAATGAAAACCATGGATGAATCGACTATCCTTTCGGAATTTAGCAAGGCATGGTTAACATTGCGATTACAAGCTTAAATATATTATCTTCAGAACTGTACGTCTTTGGTAGCTAAACCTACTTGCATAAAATATAAGTGAAGATAAGCTACTTCAGTGTCATTCGGCATTGACAGGAAACTTTGTTATTCATGGAATGAGAAAGTAGCTTCGAAAATGAATAGTTTAGACACCAGAGAAGCTGTAGAGAACAGCGGGAGATACCCTAATGCAGTTGCTCCCGAGTCACTTGGAGACGAGAAAAGTAGAGAACGGAGGCATAAGTTATTGGAATGGAGGAAAATTGAAGTAGCAGTTGAGTGAAAGCATAACACCGACGAGTCGAAACACAGAACAGGAGGAAAATCTTTCAAACTTCGTCAAATGAAGAAATAGGCCGTCATTTGGTCGAGTGAAAGATGAGTGATAGGGTTTTAAATATTTAATTTTAATTGAGAAATAACTATCTGGTTTTGAAATTTTATACATCGTTGTTTCTTTTATTTTCGCTTTATGTGTATGCAGTAGTTTAAGTGATGGCATCGTTGATTTATAGCTCGGAGCTTTGCATCTCTCGATCACTACTCCAGTTTCTAACAAAAACGATTCAGGGTGGGTCCTCAGAAATAAATAAAAATAACATTGTCATTACGTGAACAGCGGATCTGTATGAGTCATCGATCGACTTACCGATAAGTTTACTACTTGCTAATCTTAATTTATCTCTCTCTCTCTCTCTCTCTCTCTCTCTCTCTCTCTCTCTCTCTCTCTATTTATATATATATATATCTATATATATATATATATATATATATATATATATATATATATATTCTCATCCACATATCAATCACATTTTTATTCATTTAATAGAGTTGGCGTTTTAGCGGCAATAAAATATATTGTGAAAAACTCTACATTAGCTCACAGAGCAAACATCGTTTTAAAACATCGTTTAATACTGTACTTATGAAAACAACATACCATTTTTAATACCCGTTTATTTATATAATACTACCAGGATGAATGAAAAGCACAAATTCCCATTCACTTTGGAAGTCTTTATTGACGTCATAGAAGGAGAGTAACACAAGAAGTTTAGGAATTAAGTATCATCATGCGTGACTTTAAAATATACTTTCTGCATAGAGAAAATAAACTATCACTTGTTCAGTCGTACGTGAAGCATACAAAATCAATAACGGCCCCTGTTATTGAAATGATCGTGACTTAGATCAATATAAGGGACAGTTATAGGCAGCGAAACAAAGAAAGACTGACGATATATTCCTCTTTGTTATGAATGTTATTATTATTATTATTATTATTATTATTATTACTTTTTGTATTATTATAATCAACACGTATGTTTTCAAAATCTGGAAAGATATCAGAGTATACATTTTTTGGAGATAGTATCGATGCCATTTTGCATTTAAACCATTTTCATGCATATAACAATGTAATAAATAATCTTCAAACAAAAAAATATTGATGTGATGAACCAGCATATATGTGAACAGTTCGTATTTTTTTAATTGTGTTTACCCTCCTTCGGAGAGCTTTGCATTTTTAGTACTAAAATATGATGCCGCATATATACATACAACATCAACAGATTCATGGCACGTAATTTTCATCATGAAACATTATGTAAATATTTATATATATCATGAAGGCGTTGATCTGGATACAATAACATACATGCGGTTGCTTTTTAGTTTCGGCATTTCTATTTCTTGCCCCAAGGATGACTAGCAAACCACCATCTCTTCTCCAAGTTTCGTCCAGCCTCTAGGACCCCGCTGCAAGCGAGAGTAAGACAAATTAGCATTTAGCAGCTATTTCATGAAATATTATATGTATGTATGTATGTATGTATGTATGTATGTATGTATGTATGTATGTATGTATGTGTGTGTGTGTGTGTGTGTGTGTGTGTGTGTGTGTGTGTGTGTGTGTGTGTGTGTGTGTGTGTGTGTGTGTGTGTGTGTGTGCGTGCGTGTGTGTGTGTGTGTGTACGTACGTAGGTATGTGTGTGTGTGTGTGTGTAGGTAGTTAGGTAGGTAGGTAGGTAGGTATGTATGTATTTATGTATGTATGTATGTATGTATGTATGTATGTATGTATGTATGTATGTATGTATGTATGTATGTATGTATGTACGTCATAGGGTGATTTTGGATTGTATACTTACTCGTTTCTGTCTAATTTGCCCTCTTCTAAGGCTCGTGCAAATGCATCTAGAAGAGCCCCATCACCATCGAGATTTGCATACCTTTTTTGAAGGTCTGGATACAAGCAAATAAGAAAGAAATCAATTTTTAAAAAACGGTCGAAGAACAAAATAAATAAGAAGTAACAGATGACATTCAATAATACAATTATTTATTTATATTTACCACGGCACGTGAAGGGCATTATATTTTACGTTGTATATATAAAGCTTGGCATTTTACAGTTGAGATAGCTAATTGACCCTTGATAAAGATACATGTCGAGTAATAGTGTATCACAAAATAACATCGACATGAGGGCAGAATGAAGAATAATATAATCTGCCCATGGACTAAACTACAATAAATCGTATAGAAAATATATATATATGTATATATATATATATATATATATATATATATATATATATATATATATATATATATATGTATATATATATATATATATATATATATATATATATATATATATATATATAAAACAACATATTCAAGTGTTAAAAAGTAGTTCTGAAACATAAAGGGTGAGTGTATAACTTTAATCCGTTGCGACATTGCTTTTGATTATGCTGACCAAAATGTCTATGCAATTCATTACTTTTCCATCTTTCGCCTTTATCATTTTAGTAACATTTATCAATGTATACAAACGCTGAAACGGTAGAGATTACTGCTTCACATTCTAGCGAACTAAAGAATAAAACGTGAATGAACTTCTTATGTCAGCACAATGTAGCGTATATGTGATGTGTAGAAGGAGCAGAAACAAAATACAGTTTTGGAAAGTTCAGTATATTCTCGAGAGTCTTAAAAGGAATAAATATTAAAACAATATGGCACATACTATATATTGCATGGACTGCATTGCTCAGATTATGGGCCAATATATAACAAATAGATGGGTTCATATATAAGAACGCCTACATAGCGGTGATATATGACTGTTGAAACTTAGAAAGCAATTATGAATCTACATCAGTAATATTACATATTCAACACAATATATTTAGAACTTGGTGGTCTAAGGCGCTCTTCGTTACGGATCACTGCCATTTTACCTGTCTGTGTGGGTTTGAATCTCAGATTCGGCCAATGGGGGTACGTGATAAAGCTTGCCAGTAGCTTCTCTCTCGTGGGTTGTGAGATCTTTCCGGGGGATTTTCCGGTTTCTTCCTACACCATTAATACTGGCCGCCACGTATAGCCTTTGTAAGTACTGAAAAATGGCGTTAAACCCTACAACAACAACATATTAGCACACATTTTAGAGAAGTTTTATCTTATTATTTTGAGATGATGCTCGAGTCATTGTTGCATATTTTATTAGAGTAAAACACGATTTTGTATGTTTTGACTTATGACGCACTCAAATGTAACCGTGACTATATAACATTGTTTCATGCTAAGGACGAGATTTTTCGTTCTTTGTATCAGATTGTCGAGGTGTGTAACAGGTGCACTAGAGGTCAATGCATTCCAGGTAGACGACACAATTTCTGTCACGGGTTATGAACGCAGTAGACACTACTTCCAGGTATCCTCTTAACGATATACGCGTATGTTTGCCGCTTATCCAAGTGAATAATTTTTGTATTAGCAAATGACGAATATTAGAAATTACTTTCTAAGAACAGAAAGCTAAATACTTACAAGTATATACAGGCATATGCACACAGAGAAGCAAAAAAACCCATCATGATTTTTCAATAAATAAATACATAAATGAATAAATAAATACAGCAGTTAAAATGCGAGCACAACTATTAAAAAAAAAGTCATCAGTACAATTCTCGTTACATCTGTACTTATTGTTAATTTTTTCTCTCAGTAGTCATTATGTGAATGTATTGGTTTACATTGAAAGATGAAATATGCACTAACATAGATACATTAGCCAAAGAGGAAGTTTGGAACGTGATCAATATACAATAAAAGATTCCTTTTCCATTTGCACACGAAACGAATTGAAAAAGAATGTATCCCATTAGCTCAAAAACTGTACTAAGGAAATAAGGGTAAAGTCTAGATCAAGTAGAAACGAACAATATCTATATATTTTCTTCTTGATACAGGCAAAGCGATCAAAAATAAAAAAAGATCTGTTTTCAAACATCGTTACACCATTAATTATGACCTACTAATTACAATCGTTGCTTGTAAATATTGTTTATGTATCGTTGTCACACGATGTGACATTTTTGTCTGAGGGTGGCAATGTATATTATATATATATATATATATATATATATATATATATATATATATATATATATATATATAGAGAGAGAGAGAGACAGACAGACAGACAGACAGACAGAGTTAGTGAATCTATGTAGATCTCCTTGGAGAAGGCCAAATTCCTAAAACGACTGAAAAGATGCTAAAACGAACGAGTGTTTTAAAAAGAAATTATACGAATTGAATATCGAAACGGATGAAGTGGTTAATACATAAATACCTTTAGAAAACGTGATGGCAAACAAGGAAAACAACAGCAACCCAACAGCGAGAGACCTCATTCTCAGACACTGTATTGGATCTCTATTCTGACTATTTGCTCTATTGATAGGCTTGTGTGGAGCCGCAATTTATATCTATCCTCATTCGCCATGGTCAACATATTAACCAATAGAAAGATTGGGAGGTGTAAATTATTGAACTGGAGAAAGCGAAAAACCGTACAAATGGTACGATCTGAAACGAATAAATGTAAAAGGATAAGTTTAGGAACATATCAGAAGAAAGAATACATTAGTGTCAAGTCAAAGCTTACACGAGACGCTTGAACAAACAATGTGTGCAGTTCATGGTAAAAAAGGGATGCAAAATATTGACATATATAAATGTTATGGGAAATCAATTGGTCAGATGGACCTCGTTGACAGGTATACATGACGACGGACAGACAAAAGTGGTAATGGGGAACTTACAAAAATATATACTCTAATGAATTCACGTGTGACCCTAACTGGTTAAATTTGAGCTACAACATAATTGGAAATTGTTTGATATTTTGATATCATTTGACTGTTAGATTTCTTATGTGATTTACATATTGGTTGCAAAATTTAGGTAATCAAGTGCTGTGCAATGCAGATGGCCAATAATAGATAAAATTTCATCCGAAGTGTGATTTTGTCTCTTGTCTGTTAAGAGATCAAATATATAACAAATATATTAGATATACATATCATGAAGGTGAAGAAATCCATCTATTCGATGGAAATTTGACTCTGACACTACACCCATTTCATATGTCATAATATCTACAATAGAGTTGGAATTTTCCGAAACAACTTGGAGGGCTGTATTACTTTGTATTGTCAGCAGGAAGGCTGTACAGACCAATTTTATGTCAAAATAACGGTTATTGTAATTCATTAATTTATGTTCTCACGTGGTGAAAACATTACATCCGCGCTACGACTATATACTCGGGAGGCTGTACAGACGATTTTATAGAGCCATTATTTTTGACAAAATAACGGTTATTTTGGGTCGATCTTTTTGTTAAATCTTTTTACATCCGCGTGTTGAATATATCCTCGTGGGCTGCGATTAATTAACTGTACATTTTATAATATACATAATAACAAATGTTGGAGAATTGTATAATACTAGATTGGCAAGAGAGCGATTGGCTGAAATTAAAAAGTTTATTCCCGTACGAGACCAGCTAAAAGAAAAACTTTAACGGCGAAAGATATTACCGATGACTAAGATAGAAAAAAGTTATTCTTCCATTGTTAAAACAGATCGCTGAAGCTAAGCCGCAACCTCAACCTAAACAAGAGGGGGGATTCGTACTGAAATTGTTACCACACCGGTGAGGGAAAATATTGAAATAATGAAAAAATTTATGGAGGGTGTAAGTGTAATTAAACATCGTAGAGATTAAGCAAGATGATTTACCTCGTTTAATTTTAAAGAATTTGTCACAAGAAGATAATATTTTAGAAACAAATTATGTTGCCATCATAAACAATGGTTCTTTTATTAGCTGGATATATCGTGTATATTACAGTTAAAAACAGGCCAGACATTATGATAAAAAATTCGATATATTTATAAAAGAAATTGTAAAACTTAATAAAGAATATAGATTACCACCTCAACAACCACCGCCGCCATATTCACCAGCTGAGAAACCTGAAGATAAAGAAAAATTTTTAGAAAGATTGGGATTTGGATTTAAGAAATCCGGGGAGGGGTTTTCTCAGAATGTAACTCCTTCTGGAACTCATTGTACTGGTTTTATATCCATTCCAGATAATGTCATCGGTGATGTATCCAGATTGAAAGTTCTCATCGGAAGAAAGCAAGCTGGAAATTATTCTCTTGAAATTATTAATGAGGCCAGCAATATCTTTCAGCCATTATTTCAAGGTGGTGTAATATATATTAGTTTATATTTACCTCTCATCGAGGAAATCATAGAGGATTAGTACAGCGATTAAATGTTTTAGATAAACGGACATCATATAAGATGATTATACACAACCAACGACGGCAACGGGTCAGAGTTATAAATTCAAGATTACCTCTGTATAAAGTACACTACGGAGATGGACTCCGTAATGTTATAAGTTGTTTATTTACTAGAATTGCTCCTAAGGCGATACTATTTGCCAAGCAACTATCGATGAAAGCAATTATGGTTATTCGTGTTATAGCTACTAGCGCTGTTTGTGATCTCGCTGGAAAAGCGTTTTCTACGGTCAACAATAGATTAATAAGATTAATACGTAAACCCCGACCGGTCCAATCTGTACAATTACCTGTTACTGAGATTATGCTAGCAAGTGTCGGTAAGATATTTAATCAACTCGCGAATAAGAAACTATACGAGCTAGGTGGAGTATCTGACAAACAACAACAGAGAAATATTACTGCGAGTATGATAGCGGGTAGTGTTCTTCGTTTTAGACGATGATCGATTATTATAAAATGTTGGAAGAGACACCTGATCCTGCGTTTGATATAAGTGCACCGGTACAAAGGGATACATCTCTATGCAATTTTCAAAGTTATTTATATGACGCAAAGATTCCAAACGCACGGGGTAGAATTTAATTTTAATTTCAGGATGCTAGTAGATATTTTCTCCCCTGCGAGGGATACATTGAGACTGAAGGTCGACATTCAAAAGCTGATGGTACCGGTAACGGTATAGGTGATCGAGTTAGATTTGTCAACAATGGCATCGTGTAGTTGTTTAACAGTGCAGATATTTTATCGCTGGAAGAGAAATTGAAACAATGTACGAGAACGTTGCCATCTCAACTACTATCCTAGATTTAGTAAGATATTCAGATAATTATGCAAAAACAGTTGGATCATCTATGATGTTTGTAAAGGATACAGCGGATCAACCAGAAAATCCAAATGTAACGATGAACGCTGCCGGTGATGCAATTGCATCTATGAACGGAAATTATAACCTGACATTGCAGCTCGTAGATATATGTTAAATGACAACGAGGAGTGTTCCTGTGTGATTCCTCTCTCGCATATATTTGGATTTTGCCGTGATGTTAAAAAAGATATATTCGGTGCAAAACATACAATATATTGAATAGAAAAGGTGATGACAATGACGCAATATGGAGAGATTCCTGAAATGATCCCTGCCAGGTAGTTTTGTAAAAACTATCATTGTGGATGCCAACAATGACTCCTTCGATGTTTCACGAACAAAGATTGGGCTCTTTTATAAAATAAGGTGGTAAATCATTGTTATCATGACGAGTAGTACCTCTGGTAGCGCCGCTGGGTTGTGTTCGATCGCTGTTTTTTCAGTGATAAGGCAATGTTACTCGAAGGTGCTGGCGCATGGAGGAGAGTTGTTGACACTTCAGTAGAAAACATGTAACGTTTTCAAAAAACATGTAACAATTATATCAATACGTTAATGTCACATTGACTCCTGGTCAATCAAAAAAATTACAGTCAATAAACTCTGCCACGTGTGGCGCAAAATAACTTTAAAGCATGAACAGATCGCTAGTGGTGGAACAAACAGACTATCATTGACGAAAATGCAACTTAATCATTTTAGTAAGGAGCTTAAAGCAAACACAGGAGTTCAAATGCAAGTTTCACCTTCTTCGGTTAGCAATATGATAAAATTAGGAGGTACATTTCTTTTACTCGCCGCGATTCAGCGCTACTTGCTGCCACGTCTCCACTGCTGCTCAAACTTTCACGCTTAGTGCTGTTGGTACCGCCACTGGCATTGCATTGAAGAAAACTACTGGACAAGGATACAAAAAAGGAAAAGGTCTAAGACTTCCCAAAACATATCTGGGACGATCCATTTACGGGTCAGGTCTAAGACTCCAGGAACTTACCTGAGTTAGGTTTGTCCCCTATGTCAAATTTTGATTTAATCGCCGCGGTAAAATAATCCCCAATAAAATATTTCAGAGGTGTTTTTATGAAAGATCAATTACCTACTGAGCCATCAAATTGAGAAACAGGAATAATTAATCACGATAATAAAACACCGGGCCTGGAACGCACTTGGTCGCGTACGTGATACACCCGAAATCAATGATTTATTTTGACTCGATTGGGTTAGCGCCACCGAGGGAATTTTTCAAATATGTATCCGTGTTAAAGATCCCTGTTTTGTAATCAACGTTACCCACACAGATATTAACTGATCCTCCGATATTTGACCGAGAAGTTATGAATGTGTTAACCGCGATCTCAAAAACACCATCGCCACCTCATAAACCATGCACGAATATACCAGCGATAACTTTTTTAAAGAAATCTTAAACGTACAATGTTGGATATTTGAGGATGATCTCTCTCACGTGGAGGAGCAACCAAAGGAGTTTTACTCGAAAAAGTAAACAAACTTATATCTCAATCGTTATCAAAAACAGTAGATATCGTAACTGAAAATGCAATCGTGTTCTTGGATGCTCAGTGTAGACTTAAACCTGGGGTTCCTTTTTCGACGGTGATAGATAAATTACCAGTGTTAAGGTCCGATTATGACAACCACATAAATCAATTTACCCGATTACAGAAAAGTATTTTTAAAAGTATTGAAAAGCCGGTCAATGATGTTTTTGGAATTCCACCGGGGATCCCATTAAAACTATCCAGTGTAAAATCCATGGGTGATAGACTAAGAACGATGCGATCCAAGTGTGATATTCTTTTTGGTCAATATGCTGGTCTTCGTAGAAATGTTAGAAAGGTCGATGATTCCATTGATGACGTTTTTGGTAAACAGTTGTTCCAGTAAAACTCGCAGAGATAAAAAAACAAAATCACCGAAATCGATGCGATTATTCAGCGACTAGTTGTTGTCAGATCTGATTGCTGACAAAAAAAATCCATCACCGAGATTAAATAAAAACATGATACTATCAAAGATGATTTCTCTAATATCACCGCACGATTAGATAAACTTAAAAATCCCTTCTACAAAACATATCATACCGTATACACCATACAACACGAATCCTTCGCTTGGACACCTACAAACAATATTATTGTTAACACCGCGGAGATCAAAGCAATATATAGATTAAACTTATTATCGCCGACAAAATTTAATATATCATCGAGCTCGTCCTCCGGAGCAAATAATATTATCGGTAGCGGTAATAAATAGGGTTCAACTGAACAGCTTATGATAATGTCCACAGATAAAAATCTAGCTTGGCTATCAATCACATGGTATATAGATTTGTAGCCGATTTAAATAAACAACTTAATAAATAATATGACCATAATGACAACGGCATCGTTGCAAATATCGCAACAGTATCGATATGACCTAGTCAGAGAGCTTCAAACTAAACTCAAGTCGCTCACATATGAGTATTAAACAAAAATAAAAAAAAATATCGAAGAAGAATCACCGGTATCGATGTTATCGTGTACTCGGTTTCAGGTGTAATCGCAGGGGCCAGTGTAATATTATCGACGGCGACAATGATCGCTCTGGTGGTTGTTGAAATTTGTATATCAGTGACGACAGCAACCGCGGAAGTGATAACAATAATAAATAAAAAATATCATCATGTAGTCAGCGTAAGTTACATGATTACATTGTTAAATTTCACACGGTAACAACCGCGTAATCGCAATTATCCGCGATGATACCATCTGCGCTCGATGACAATATAATATCCGACGATGAGTTCTCGTCGATGGTACGTGTTTTTGACTCGACGATGTCAAAATTAGAAAAACATATAGAAGATAATGGCAACAATGTCACAGACATCACCGCAATAATTACATCAACGAATAGTCGAGAATACCACACCGATTAAAACATCGTTGTTATCAGCCACGACAAAGAAACCCGAATTCAATATTGAATTTCCAATTCCAATCACAGAAACGAAAATCGCGTAACCTCAGACGTGTTTCATAGCTGGCCCAAAATCATCAAAATCATTCGGTGGTAGACCATCCAACAACATTTTTGTGTTTGAAAACAATGATACCCCCGATGGGTCTCCATATTGGCAAACAATATATCTTCCCAAAAGCAGTTACCAAATCGAGGATATCAACAATGAAATTCAGCGTAGGATAAAATCTATCACAGGAGTAGAACATATGACTGAGTTAACTATTCATCAACCGACGTTGTCATCCGCTATCGAGATAAACTCCACCTGGTACGTCGTAGATGTATAGAATTCTTCGATCAATACTATATTATAATGGCCTGAACATTTAGCAGTGAGAAAATTACTACCCGAACTTAACAATTTGCACAAACATAAAATATACGCGAATAAGATATCTCAACATTTAGATTACCTAGATATAAGGCACCCGAACTAAATACGAGCTTAACTGATGCCATTGATACGGGATGAATAAAGATAAAAACGGGGGTTCCGGGTCAATTTCTCAATGATGCACCTGCCCAACACAGATATCTTACATATAGTAATTACCCAGATGGAACCGATAGACATGTGTCACCGCCCAACGTGGACATATCATCAGTGATCGCGATAAACCTTATATATGATATCATCGATGGAAGCTACCACGTGGATACAAAAATTATCAAATCAAGCCGCGCAGGGATATATGCCATATACTTTTTCCCCTCAAGTACCCCCTGGAAGTTTAATGGTGCAAACAGCGATTAACTCTGTACAGTTAGAGTGTAATAATTCTTGGATAACGAAAATAGATTCATGGATCAAAATTGTCCGATATCAAGAATTACAGATTACCCATGATGTAAAATCGTAGATTTCCATCTTAATATTTGTATCGTTGATTTTCATCGTATTTAAAGTGATAATATAAATAATAATAATTATAATACTAATAATTATACTACTACTACTACTACTACTACTACTAATAATAATAATAATAATAACAATAATGTATCAGCACGCACGAATATTTGTCTATGATAAAAAATGATCAAAAAAGTCATTCAAGGAAACCATTGCTGGAAAGTTTGAACTAATCGTAGATGAATTCGGTAGTGAAACATTTCTCTTGACGGATCATCAAATGTAACAACTTCTACGTGATCATATAACTCTGATAAGTTGCAATCGTGATCAGATAGTAAAGTATGACCATCTCTGGAACGACTCGAGGAAATATTATCGGAAAATCCTTTGGAAGCAAAACAATGATTGAAAATTATAATTTTCGAACAAAAATGATTGAAATATATATTTAAAAAAATTCGATGCAAAAAACAAATTTTAAAAAAGTCTGTAATTGTTCGCTATAATTATTCATTATCGTTCTTTTTTTTTTGGTGATTTTTATTGTTGTTTTACGTGTTGTAATTGTCATTATTGTTTTTGTTTTCGTAAAATTTCCCGATATATATATATATATATATATATATATATATATATATATATATATATATATATATATATATATATATATATATATGCTATTAACCGTTAATTTACTCTTAGCTGTTTCATGTATGTTTGCCTCTTACATGTGTCAATAGGCAACGACATATACACAATCATTTCTGACCTTTATTATTATTGTATGAATAAGTATTTTGAGATTGGTTGCTGAGATTTGTATGATGTAGTCAATTTGCAATATAACGATCGTCTCGTTAAAGCGGTATAGAGTTACACATTAGTTATAACAGTGCTTAAGTTGGAAACATCGTAGATAAGTAGTATCAAACGTAATACAAATTCTAATTACATTCATCAATGTTTCTTTGCCGCTAGACTTCTAATATGCATCGACCGCAGATTACAGGGACTATATCTAGCTTACGTCCATGTCATGTTCAGTCTGACTTACTATAGATGGATATTTAACTGGTTTAGTTACACTGTATTTGAGTAAAATAAGAATGAAACTGAATATTGAGTTAGTATATTGCTCCTATGACCCATTTTAGACACTGTCAGTAAGTTTATTTCTATAGTGCATATGACAGTAATAAATGGTTCAGGTTTTAAATTATGTCAATTAACAACTTTGATGAATGTCTTATTTGTCTTTACGGTAGATCAAGCTAGAATAATACATATCATACCACGTGATATGGTCACAAGATTTGTAAGATATACGAGCATCACAAAAATTGTCTCATAAATTAATTAAATTGTCTTCCTGGCCTCTGTCACATTTTATAAACTCAAGTTAAAAGATATTGAAACTTATGGGCATACAAAAATTGATTAGAGATAATAAAAAAGTAAACAAGGCGATGAGACTACAGTTTGGAAAGGATCAACTTGATGTTTGGTATGTTGGAAATGCGTGTTGGCTGCTAGTACCAAGATGTTGTAGCCTGCGAACTCGAGCAGCATTCTCCCGCTTTCATTAGTAAGCTTATTGCAAGAAGGTCCGAAATGATCATCCCGTCGTTTTGAGCATCTTTGCCAGCTTTGGGATTCTAATCTCCTTCGATGATGTGGAAGTTTTCTTTGATTACCATGTCTACAGTACCCTTGAGTTTGTTGTAAAATTTTGTCTATTTCTTTATCATCATGTTCCATAGTTGGAGCATAAAGTTAGATAATTGTAATATTCTGTTAAATCTGTTACAATCCGTAAAAGAAACTGATGATGGAAAGTACACTTTTGGGATATTACGGTTGCACACAACACACCATGTGGCGACTAGAGCTTTCTAAAGGAAACATATTCAAAATTTAAGACTCCTCTCATATTCTGAAACACAATGACATTTGTCGATGTAGGGCATGCTGGTAAATCAGCAATTAATACTAAAAGAATGTAAATGGCACGCCTGAATGGAATATTGTCGTTATTCCATCAAGGCGTTCCTTTTAATTAATATCTCAACCAAAACTTAGAATGAAACAAATTCAGTTTTGTCAGACCTATACATTTGGCAGATTTCCTCCATTAAAAGTAGCAATACACTTAACAACTGCGTTTTATTCCTTTGACCATCATTTCCTTCGACGTTTCCGTTATCTTGTCGCTTGAAACAGCTTAGTATGCAACAAGAGTCGGTTCATGCATACAGTTATCATCTCCATCCTCTTATAAATACATTATAAATATGTTTAGGGACAATTTGTATAATCAGAAAGAATACTGAAGGTCTGATTAATACTTTAAAATTGTATCTATCTCAAACAACTTTTAAATAAACACCAATATCAATCATAACCTCCAAAAGAAGGACTAATTAATTCTCTCAGTATCGACAGGAACACCATTTGTGGATACTAATCACCTATGTACATGGTTATTATAAGCGAACTCAATTTTTCAGCTAAGTAGTCCCTTATCGTTCAAGTAAGTACATCCCAGCGTAAATGTGCATAACCTTGTCCCTTCCCTCTAGCTTAAGGCAGATGATGTACCTTTCCTAAAAAAATATTTTTTTAAAATAATCTCATGAAATCTGTTGTATGAATAGTTGTGCACTTTCAGTGTATCCCAAGTTTACATTAATGATTTAAATGTCCCAACAAATTTCAATGCATCGTTCGACCCGGTCTTATAAAGTTTAAATCACCCTTAGGGAAGGTTGAATTTAATATTAAATACCCAGATTACAATGTTATCATTGACGTTTATGAATAACGGTAATTGTTTAACTTTATAAAGATTTAACACACCGCAATGCAACCCTAGTTATTTTATGATTTTAGCACAAGACATATTTAATGTTTGAATAGATATTATCTATGTATCTGAATCACATCTTGTAATTAATATCTTCGTCAAGTCTAACATTACGTTTGTGCACGAACTCTTCTTTCTCATTGGTAATGTCCCACTTTGGCCTACTCAATACACCCTTTTGCATTTTATTGTTTTGGACAACAGTCGTCGCGGAATCCTGGTTATCGCACCAACATACATATTTTCCTTTTACGACAAAATTCGGTACGGCAGTATGGATTGATCAACATGGAATGATATTACAATCTTTATTCCTGGTTGCATTAACCGACGTCGTTCTAATTATTGAAATCAGTGTCATCGTCATTAACAGCATAAATATTCAATCATCATAGTCAGTATCATAAGCATTACGTATTGTGTCACCATCACCACCGTCTCAACAAAAGCGGCATGGTCATGATTTTAATTTCTGTACTCACAATTACATGAATATACATGCACGTTTGGAAACAAATAATCGTGTGGTCATGTCATGCCTGTGTTTGAAATATATAATGTTGATCAACAACTGATACGTTATAATTGCGGGTAGAGTTTTAACAAGACATTTATATAAGGTTGGTAAGGGACAGAATATACTCAGACTGGCTCGATACTTTTAATCATTGTTTTGATGACATGGACTCATTGGGGTGGGTATTGGTGTGTGTAACAGACTTGTTACCGAGAGGAGGGTGGATTAAATGAACAATACAAACACAATTTGTGAAAGAAAATATAAATTTATGTAATAAATTATAATTGAAAAAAATACAGATGTAACAACTCAATAATTCATGCACTCAACCCACAATTACACTCACAACCATTCACAGTACATGAACAAATTAAATATTAATTCAAAAGGAATCTCAGATGTAAAGGGATCTCTTGGACTATACACAGATCCAAGGATCCTTTACGAAAGTTAAATTAATGCAAGTATAAATTACGAAAAATGAACACAAACGACAAACTATACTATCGCACGATGGATTGCGATAACTAGCACGACCATATACTTGTATTCAATCAAGTTGCTAGCTTTTATTGATATCTATGCGATCACTTGAAATATTATTGTGATCTGACATAAGCATGCAAATACAACAATGTATTAAATTGTACTACAATTTCAATACACATATGTGTCTCGACCCCGTATAACCGCACGATTCAGCAACAGTTGAATCGTCTCCCAGTTTCCCCGAAAACCTAGGGTTGACCAATACTATTATCGGACGTTTCCCTTCACGGATCCACCACAGTTATACGTTCAGACAACATACAACATCTACCAGAACCAACGGTTCCTCACTACCCTAGATGTCGACCCGGATGTTTTACAACTCAGACAGATCCGACACTCGGACTTCTAGCTTTCCGGATATTTACACGTTACACAGATGTTGACGAACAGACAGTTCGACACACAGACAGATACTTCAATTCCGTTTCAATCCGTTTGCACAAATTAACGGCACAATCACATTCAGATATTTATACAGAGATGTTCCGGAACAAATACTAGATGTCCCACAACAAATCAGACGATATCAAAGACGTTTATCAAAAGATGGTATCAGATGTGTTAACAGCTACGGTATCAGAAATGGTATCAACTACGTTAGCAGCTACGGTATCAGAAACATTGACATCTACGGTATCAGATCTACGGTATCAGATCTACGGTATCAGAAACATTGACATCTACGGTATCAGCGATTATCAGATCTATGGTAACAGCGATTGTCAGCTACAGTATCAGAAACACGGTAACAGCTACAATAAACAAAACCAGACTAATAATAGTTGTCTCAAAAATAATCTAAGCCGTAGATTACGTTATTGCATTTAAAAGCATCATTATACGAAATGATAATCTGAATACAATTCACAATAAAACGAAAATGTAAATTTAACACTCACCCCTTTGGCTGGAGATTGCAAGACGAGCTTATCTATCCTTCGATTAGATATTTTGGTTCCCGTAATTATTATGAGAAATATCTCGCCTTATATACTCTCTATAGGTGAACATAAATCACATCGAGCTTGCCGTGCACCACGTGAAACGAGTATTTCGGATTTCATGTAAATAACAAACTGGCACATGTAAATCGTTACACGCCATTTACCTTGGAGAATCACCCCAGGTAATGCGTGTACGACGAAATCAAGAAAATGGTGAGTTTCGTTTGCAATTCAAGAAGAACAAAAATCAGTTCAATTTTCGCCTAATTCTGTGACAGTGTGTGCCTGACAGGATTCGCAATTACAATAGTCTATCAAATTGTATGATCTTTTGAAGTGTTGTTTGATCATCCCTGAAACAACATTTTTGTAATGAATATGTGAAATTACATATATATACTATTTCAATTTACTCGTAAGGTGTGGAGCTATATGGAATGCAGTTGACGTGTTCGTGTCAAAACTTGGACAGTTGTTTAATTTTCGTCCAAATTCTGCATATAATTAGCGGATATAACGATATTAAATAAGATATCCTGCAGTCATTAGCCATTTAGGATATCCTTGTCACGTCAGATATATAAAAGTTAGTGGGGCTGGGACAAATGTGTACAGTACTGGAATAAATAATGTGGTAACACCTACCACGACTATTATAATAAATAGTAGTCGAATTATTTGTGGTAGAAAAATAGTGTGTTAGTGTGTGTGGTTGGCATTTTAACGTTGGTTAAACATTAAACAAATTTTCAGATATATTGCTACGATGTCTGAATTGAACAATTTTATAGTGATCTCGTAGCACTGAAACATCATGCCGAAGATATGAAGCATATTGCCCCATCAATGCAACGTATCCTGAGACCATCGAAACAGTCATAGCACAACCCGCGTGATGCTAAGCACGATGTGAGGACGTTGTTAGTACCATTTGTATCAAACTTTTGTAACACATAGCCGGGTCGGAACTCGCGACCTCCAGCATGAAAAATGGACGCCTTAACCACTAGGCCACCAGAGCGGTTATTGGTAGAGTAATACTATTAGTTGTTGTTATTGTTTTAGAGTTTGGATGAGGAAAGCTGGTGCTGCTTTTGAATGTAATAACATACAAATCCTCATTACTTCCAACATTATTCAAATCTCAGTTATGATTGCAAGAATAATTACAACTTGTACGATGTTAAATATGTGTTCAGATGGTTTGTTTAATTCTGTGCTACATAATATAGGTATTGTCAAGAAACAAATACGAATATTTTTTAAATCACGCTTAGCAAATCATTTATAAATTATTCAAACGCCAGAAATTAATAATTCAGATTTTCAATTTATTGACGAAGATATCACAGAGGTGTCGGAATTACAAGTATGTGATAAATAGATAGAATAGCAGAATTTATGTCATTGCAGTTGATAACATCATTCGGTTAAGTGGGTGAACGATACATTACCTCTATCTTTTCACTGTCATTCGCTTGAAACTAACATTTCTTAAAAGGCAGTATCAGCCAGTGAGTAGAACAGCTATGTATGTCAAGAGGTTCGTGGTTTGTTTAGTAAGAACAAAAGAATGACTGGCAGCGAACACTATTATCTGCTTCGTTCATGAGAAAATGTACACAACATACGCTAGCAAAATGGCAATAAGTCAATTAAAAACTCTGATGTCTATATTTGTAACAACTTTAAAGAGGCAGATCAAATTTATGTCCACAAAAATGTTGAATCACACCTGTGGATAATGTTCCTAAAACCTGGAATATTCTCGTCATTTAGATCGACCGGTAAAGTGCAGTTTGTATTTGTTCAATTTGTGTATTTTGTCTTCTATTTGCACTTTTTGTTTGTGGATATCAACTATATAAATCTTCTCCAGCGCCAATATGAAGAACAACGACATACAAAGTAACTAGCATTATAAAATTAATGACTCCATGTTCCTGAAGCTCATCATCTGAAAAACAATCAAAAAGACTCTAGAATAAGCACACCAGATACGAAAATTAGTTCGGATGGTCGTGCGTACTGTCTAATGAATGTTGCTAAAATATGTTCTTGGCATCATATTACCTCACATTGTGACATCTAGATTTGATGAAGATATGAATATATCCAAACGAATATGTCTTGGTAGATTTAATTGGTCTTAATGTCTACATGAGGTGTGTAACAACGCAATACAAGTCATAGCCAATATTCCCTACCCATTGCTTTTGTCCCAAAACACACACACACACTTACACAAACAAACATAAACACACACAAACGCACTATATCTTCCATGCCTTTCATCTGTAGATGTCACTTTGTTTAATGTCTAATTATTCACGAAAACCACATTTGTTCGAAAAAACAAATTTTTTTTGAGAAATGTTTTTTTTCTTTGTATTCAATGTCGTGTAACATATATATTCTCAATATCTAGCTGATGGCAATGTTGATATCAGATTTATATGTATGTACCAGTGGTTAGTTGAAAGCCAAAAGTCATATATCACTTCATTTCTACATTAAAATTGTATATCATGTATGGTATCTTCATCCAGTTCACTATCATCTTAGTTCAATAGCATTGATCACACAGCGAAAACGATTTTACTTTCAGCAGATCCGGAGGCATGGTGCACGTGATGTTTACTATATAGATATTGTTATTGTTAAGTTCATTTTTAATTGCTCCTCCCTGATTTTACATTTAAGCATCAAGCACGCTACTACTAATAGCCAAAATTCCTTCCACTTCAAAGACTAAAGAATAGACAAGAGGTGAAAATTATTGTTTTGTATCTCTATGGGAAACGTCCTTTTTCGTACCTAATTATGCTCTCTCTCTCTCTCTCTCTCTCTCTCTCTCTCTCTCTCTCTCTCTCACACACACACACACACACACACACACAAACACACACACACACACTCACACACATACATACATACATACATACATACATACATACATACATACATACATACATACATACATACATACATACATACATACATACATACATACATACATACATACATACATACATACATACATCATGTATATACAAACAATGCCGTAATATTAAGGCCATATGGATGCAAGGCTTCATATCTGTTAATCAATTATCTAGTTTTAAACAATCTGTTAATCTATCCCTGCAAAAAATCAATTGTCATGAAAGGAATATCACGTAAATTGTTATTATTTGTGATAGAATGTATTTATATATTGGAGGAGGACCGTCTTGATATTCTAGCAAAATATTTTCTTTAAACGTTTTTAAATGTATCTCTAAGGTATTAGTACTCCGAGAGGACCGACACATTTAGATCCAGAAAATTATCATTTCGTACATTCTATCGGTTTACTTCTGAACAATATATTGGGCAAATTCTTGTATAAAGACGCAGTCTTTTTCACCTTTTGAAAATAGTTTGCGCCTGACTATCAGGTCGATAAAATGAGAGATAATTGCCTTTCTCAAGTGTATGGATAAGAAGCCTACCTAGGTTATCATTCAACCTTCAGTATTTTCGAGACACTAGCATCTGCATCAGTGGCGCCCTCATTGATCGAGTGGTAGATACAATAATACACAAACAAAACAAAGGACAATGCAAACCCTCAAAGCCCACCCCCCAGGACAAAAGGCTTTGGACAATTATTTACACTTTAATCCATCTACGTTCGTGAGTTCATCTTTTCGTGAATCTATGTAAAAGCTTTACGATCTAAAATGATTTACATATTTAGAGAATAGTCGGTTGAGGGTGATATTTTATGTTGCAATAAATCAGTAGCATCACATAGTAAAATAATATATGACCCAATTCAAACAGTCATATAATTTACCAAGATTAACCCTTTTGTAGAAGTTAATTCAGTATTTTTTTTATTTCTTCTTCTTCTTCTTCTTCTTCTTCTTCTTCTTCTTCTTCTTCTTCTTTTTCTTATTATTAGTAGTAGTAGTAGTATTAGTATTATTAGTATTATTATTATTAATATAATTATTAGCGATATTATCAGCATTATTATTATCCATAAATATAGTAGTTACTGAAAAGTGTTTTTTGTGCGTAATATAAATGTTGTAGTTGATAATGTGGACGTTAAACAGAGATAATTATTATCACAAATGGAAACAAATTTATTTTCATTGATTTATGTTTGATTTATGTACATTTGCAATTGTTTCCTCACAATTATAAATCGGTATCATTTTGCACGGCTAATACTTTGTTTACCAAAGAATGTCTTGTCATGGATAATACACTATTTTCATTTACTGCAAGGTTCATATTTAGCGATAATAATAATCCTAAGATTAATAGTAACTGCGATAATAATATTAATTCCATGCATTATTTGCCGTAGCTGTACATGTGGCTGTAGTAAAAGATGACGTAAAAATTCAGTAAACTGAATATATAATATTGGTATATGTTATAGTTATAGATCACATATAGTATAAATGGTTGTCGGAATATTTGTGAATATGATATTTTAATCTTTGTCACCGCTATCAGTATTAATGGTGTTTATAATTTATGCAGAAAAGAAGCAAAAAAAGAGGAGGAGTATGGAAGATTTTGTGCAGAACGACAAAAACAACAAATCAATGTAATGTCAGTTTTAGGAGAAATAATTGTTATATCGCAACCCTCAGATCAGAACATGACCATATAAGTTACCCCCCTTGAATTGCTTTTCGCACTCCATGGCTCTCGTAAATGAACGGTTTCATATCTACAATCCAATATAGGTCATACAAGAATGTACATATATAAGTAAGTGTATCCAATATGGCAAAGTAAAATATGTACAAAACGATATAACAGTGATGTTATACATAGCGAAACATTGGCTATTTTCAATGTCATACATAGCGAAGCATTGTCTATTTATAATGTCATACATAGTGAAGTATTGGCTATTTATAATGTCATTCATAGCAAAGCATTTGCTATTTCAGAATTGATATGCTTCCTAAAACATCTCACTGTCCAATGTATTGAGCTTTCCGGTATGTTTAAATAAAATGTTTAGTTTCTGAAGAAGAAAACAATGTAATTTTATGGAACTTTGTGGCATTTATTACTAAACACTACGACATACATACATAAATTTACATGCTTTTGGATTTCAAGACATTTGTTAGCTTGATAAAATATAAATGGGAGCCACTATAATTGGTGGAGGAAGACGAAAGACCAACATACGGAAATCTAATGGTATATTACTCACATAACCATATACCCATATTGTCCGAGCCGTGACTCAGACCGACGCGGATGGAGGTGAGATAACAGTAGTTGGTAAAGTCCTGCTATTTGGTACATACCCGTAGCCACCATACCTACCAACCCACCCACCTACCTAACTACCTACCTACCGAACTACCTACCTACCTACATATCTACATACATACATACATACCTACCTACATGCATACTTGCATAAATACTCGTTGATAACATTATGTTAACGTAGTACATGATAGTATAGAGCCCTGGTATAATGTATGGCCCTCTCAAACTATTTTTTTTAAAATAAAAATTGACACATTGCAATATACGGAACCATATGAAGCTGCCTTTATTTGTAATATAGACTACATGGAAGATTGACTTACTATTTTAAATTTATATAACATTGTTTCTGCATATATGCCAAGCTTGGCTGGCCTGTATTTTCAGATTAAAGATCTTATTTGGAAACCCAAGGCACACCTGTCTAGATCAATGACTTGTACTCCGCCATTTGTGGACATACATTGTGTCACTACATCAATAAAAGTAATATCAATATGTTTACCTAACTCCAGACCATATTACTTCAATATATATCGTATTTTTAACTTTAAATTATATTTGAAGTAATTCGCCACCATTTACGTCATCAATGCCCGTACCATCATCAAGACAAATAATAGCAACATCAGTTATAATATCAGGCAAATTGTAAGTATTAATACCGACATGAGGAATGGCGACGTGTCTACTGCTAGCATATAGTAGTAACACTAGTTGCAGATTTAGCATGGAAGTAGAACTGGCAGTAGCCCTAAAAGTAGCATAGTATTAGTAATACTACAAACAGTATATCAAGAATTAAAATTATATGATGAATATTATTAATTTCAAGTGCAGTGGATCCAGCAACGAATCCCATATGTCATGGATTGATTTAGTACCACAGTTTGCGTGTTGCTCTGAACTTGCTTTAATTCCGTCTTTAATTTACAGTCGTGAATATGCATATCATGCCACATTGTTAACAGCTTTTTAGAGGTGATGGACCCGCATGAATCACATGCAGAAAAAGACACACTCGGGATTTTTGGATTCCTTCTCGGCGAAATTATAAGGGTTCAATTGGATGTCGAGTTAAATACCAATAATATAATATTCGATGGGTTCAGCGCAAGTATAATATTTCAGATACATCCTGATTGGTAAAAAATGTGATAACATGATTGTGTTTAATTTTTTTTTAAATGTAAAATTTATCCTATATGCCATGGGTGATCTAATAAATTTAAAAAAATGGAAAAATGCTCATTTTAATCTTAAATACAAAAAATTCAATGATTGATACGAAATATAATTGTTACTTTTTCCAGTTATTGTCAATGTCTAATGTCACTGTCGTACATAGAATAATTTTCATTATTGCATGATAAGGTGGACTTAAGATCGAGATTATCGATGCATTCACCTTTAACATCACATCGTTTTGTGAGACGAGCTATTTCATTCAACATTGGATTACATGTTACGTACAAAATGTTAACACTCCCTTGGAATGTATAGTAACAAAAGTGCTTTAAAAATTGAAACGCGGCTAGAATAACGAAATTCGTATCGAGCACTAACTACTTCAACACCATGTTCATCATAATAAATAACAATGCTTATAATTCCTGACACGTTGAAAAATACTAACATGTATATATGTAAGTTTATCCACCATGCTGGTCCAAGCGTTATGGGAAAATCTAAATGTATATAGACGATTGCCATTGTCACAGAATTCGGCAAAAATTAAATTTATTTTCTTCTTGATTTACAAACTAATCTCACCATTTTTTTGTTTCGTCGTACATGCGTTGCATGGGGTGAATAAGTGGTTTTTCCCAAGGTAAGCGGCGTGTAACGATTTGCATGTGCCTGATTTTGAATTACATGAAATTCGGAACATTAGTTTCACGTAGTGCACGGTAATCTTGCCGTGATTTCTGCTCACCTTTTTGAGGGTATATAAGGCAGAATATTACTGATAAATATTACGGGATCTAAAGTATCTAATCACAGGATAGATATCTCTTCTTTCAATGTCCAGCAAAAGGGGTGAGTGTTAAATTTATATTTCGTTTTATTGTGAATTTTATTCAGTTTATCATTTTCATATAATGATGCCTTTATTGCAATGCAGATTTTAAACGTGAATATTTGGAATTACAGTCACTATTAGACTTTAAATGCAATAGCGTGATCTAAGGTTTAGATTATTTTTGGAGACAACTATTATTAGTCTGGTTTCTTTATTGTAGCTGATAGCATCTCTGATAACGCATCTGATAACGTCTGATAACGCATTTGAGAACATCTCTGATAATGTCGGCTGATAACATCTCTGATATCGTAGCTGAAATTGTTGCTGATTTATTGTGCAATCGAATTGAAGTATCTGACTGTCTGTCTGTCAGATTGTCTGTCTGTCTACATCTGTCGTGACGTGTAAATATCCGGAAATCTAGAAGTCCGAGTGTCGGAGCTGTCTAGAGTTGTAAACATCCGGGGTGACATCTAGGGTATTGAGGAACGTTATGTCTATTGCTATTTTATTCATGTATAATTCAATATAACGGCTGAAATAACAATATATATATCTGCGGATGTATTTGAAAGAAAGTTTCGTTTTGAGGCAAACAGCATTAAATATTAGTGTAAAGCTAAGGCACATGAGTGTAGTGCTCTTTATATACAAATCAGGTACATTATATTAACGTTATATTTTAGTACTTATCTTGCGAGATCTTCTGTATTTTATGTAATTTCCATCAGATTTTGTTTGTGGGTTTAAAAGCTGGTGCATCAAAAGCTAGATAACGTTACCCGCTCACTCATTACCGTTTATATTTGTTGTGGCATTGCTATAAGTTTATTATAAAATTTTGTCTACGCTAATTGCCTAGTTGATCTAGTGGTGTTGATTGTTAGCAGCGCAGTCTGCGTGCAACACTGTGCTTGCTTTAACGATATTGTCTTATGTAGAGTGTAACGTATGTGTATGTATATTCTGCCAAAGCAGACGTCGTGCATTTTAGAGATCACGGGCAAGTTGAATATGGACATGCATCCATCACATACACTAAGAAGTCAATAGGGATCTAGGTGTCCTTCCCAGCGAAATAATAACGGTTCTGTTAGATAATCAGGCAAATAAACATGGTATAAATCTCGATGAGTTCGATGAAGGTACAATATCTTATATACATCCTGGTTAATGATCTGTGACTACATCAAAGTGTTCGATTTAGTTTTAAATATGCATGTAATGCAGTATTCTACGTATGACATAGTTTGCTTGACAACGGATAAATACCTAATTTTAATATTAAAGACAAACAAAGCAATTATTATGAGAAAAATAATCGTTTACTTTATTTTCGGTTTGTCAAGGTATACTGTTTCTGTCGCACTTAAAAGTATGTTCAGTTTTTGTGTGAGAACGCGGAATTAAGTTTGAGATTAACAGGACGACTTTTTGTGAGTCGAGCTCTACCGTTGACCATTCGATTACGTGTTACGTAAACGAAATGCAACCCCTCGCTAGATATGTCTAGTAACAAAAGTGCGTTCAAAATTCAAATCTGGATATAATTACAATTCTAATCGAATATTAATAATTTCAACACCATTTTGATCAGAATATAGAACATTTCCTCGAATTCCTGAGATGAGGATAAACACTAATATGAACAGATGCAATGTGAATACCCATGCTATATGGAGAAATATAAAATGTTAATGGACGACTGAGTAGTTATGAAATACATCTAGTGCCGTATATTAACATTCAACTGTAATTCAATATACAATCTTTCAACAGAGAGATATTATATATACATTGCATTCAGTTTACTTAAATGTTGTTGAACTACACGATGTGTCAAACGCGCGTTGCACAGCTTTTATAAGTTATCATGACATATAATAAATGCGTATTTCATGTACACAGAGTAAATGTTGGAGCATACATCGGTGAGTATGCTGAATTACATAATAGTGAAGCCATTCATGTGTATTTTGAGTTAGTTAATGTTTAAAATGAAACACACGCATAAAAGAGTCTTTTAGAAGCTGACATAACTCGATATTCCTGGGTGCATTTACTATACCAGTTACTAAGTAAGCTATGTTTTATATGGTAATATGATACATACGAGTAAACCTAGATAATGAATTTCTTGTTAGGTAGATCAGAAATTAAGAAGCTGTTTTCCATTGCAAGTTAAGTCAATTAAACATTTAAGGATTAGAGCATAGCCTGAACGTTTTGCTTATGAATGTTTACTTTTCTGATATTCATTGTAATTGTTTGAAGGTAAATCGTGTAGACACTATTAAGTGCAACTTGTGTCGTTCTCGACAGCATATTGTATGGCTCTATATAGCTATATTGACTGTAACTATCATGAGCAATCCAAATGCAACACGTTCGTCCATTTAAATGCATTTTGATATTAATGTGGATATCTTGCTACGCCAGGCATATAGGTAGATTGAAATGGTTCTATGATTTTGTCTGACGATAAAAACAACAGTTTAGTCAAACCGGCAACGCTGGCCTGAATCCTAGTTCAGATATTTTCTAAGTACTATACATTTCCATCCTGTTCTTTGGCACAACTTATTAACCGATGATGTGGAAACAACTCTTAAGAAAGTATTGATATTCAGTATGCACCTTTTAGAGAAAAGATTTCTTTATTGCTAAAAATTGTCCTATTTCATTTGTAAATATTTGTTAATGCGATTTTGTTTATCTTCAGGCGTGCTATGAATCAACTATATTGTTGAAATTTGAGCGTAAGCTAAAACTTTATTACTAGTAGGGATTCTCGTAATACTATTATTATTAGTATTATTATTATTATTATAATTATTATTATTATTATTATTATTATTATTAGTTGTATAATCATTATTTTTACTATTATTGTTATTAGTGGTATTATTATTACAATTATTATCATTATTATTATTATTAACATGTATATATTAAATTATTTCTTTCATATCTTATTTTTCCCGGTCTCCATCAGGTTCTTTATGTGTAAGCTAAGTATACGACTTAATTGTTTGCTACATAACAGCATTGTCTTTACTGCAATAGTGTCGGTTGTCATTTCTTAAGAATATCGAGAGTGTTCATATTATTAACACGAATAACGAATCTGAGGAATTAAATATGACCTCATTAGCTCTGTACCTGCTCTTTAGAGCAAAAAAGGATTATACTCCAAGTGAATATCTGGTTAAAGCATTTTCTATATTTTAGTCGACTTACTATATTCTAGAACCGAAGAAACAATAAGCCCGATACTTAAGTCAAAACATCCTTTGGTACCTGTTCTTCCTTAGATCCGGCTAGTGCTCAAATACTCTGAATTTTCTCAAGTATTCAATTTATACTTTGCAGCTAACACAAAACTGGCACCTTCCTTAATATTCAATTGATGTTCTCTCCTAGTATTTCACTTCATTGTTACCGATGCTGTTCATGGAAGACCTTTAATAAATAATATCTCTGACTTAAACATTTCACTTTATGATTGGAAAAATAAATGCATAATAAACGTGCAAGATATGTTGACTAATATAATCAGAAAATAAATTCATATCTTTGAAATTTAACGAAGATGATTTCATGAAGATAAGCTAGCAAAATTAAAGTTATCATGGATGTGTTTCGAATATATGATCTTAATAAATGTAACAGAAAAATTCAACAAGCAACAAACGTTGAAAAAATTTGTTAAATATAGTGAAAATGAGAAACAAATCACTTCAATCCCAAAATAATCCAAGAAAAAAAAATAAAAGTCCTAAGAATCTAAAATCCTAATTAATGCTTCATCTCTACGAGAACAAGACTAAAAACGATGACGTGTTTGCTATACTCTATGCGACGTTGACGTGTTAATAATCTTTTGCTTAATGACAACAATGTTATTCCAGTTTTTGTAATATACTATAAATTCCATAGAATGTCTTAATGCAGGCATTTTATCAGCACGCATATTCATTTTCAAAAAATATAATCACTCGATTTCAATGATATGACCAAAGCAAATTCCAAACGCAAATAACAAAAAACACTGGTCTCAACATATATTACAATTTATAAATGTTAGAGGTCACACCAGCAATTAAAACAACTTCATTTACAATGTAAATAGTTATCTACTTGACCTCAGGTCAGACTTAGAATTTGCTAAACGAAATCCTTCGCCTAGAGGAAATTAACCTAATATAATGCGTTACTAAGCCTTATTTATTTATAACATTAAACTGTATACTTATAAATAACGAACAACGCCCAAATCAACATATATACTTATCCTAGTTTAATTAAATAAAAAGCTTGATATTAAGTTCATGCACATATATAATACAGAATATAATAGTTGTTAAGCATAAAATGGATATAAATACATTAAAAGGCCACACAGGTCAACCATAAATGAAATGAATTTTAGACAGAATCAGGTGATACAAATAATGTTGCATTATAGCTTCATGTAAATCATTTATATTTTAATTCTAACAATGAACCAAAACATTTAATATACTAATTGTGAAAACCATTCAGTCATCTCTTTATCTACGGTATTTTACGAAGGCCGTTTTAATATCTGAGCAATGAAAGAAAGAGATAACTGTAGACGAGCTGACAAGCATATTCAGAAAACACTTAAACCCACAACCGAAATATTGACGTTAATCACGTGTGATTTACAGATTTGTGTTTACCTCTAGATGTAAATGATGGATCAATAGAGGAGAATACATACATAGGTAATATTGTGAAACTTCTTTTGCACCGATAGGTAATGGATATTGATGAATCACGCAACTCCCACAGTCGGTATATATTGTTATTCTAACCCTGTCGCCCCTTCAGATTATTACAAAAAGCCTTACTGACACGATTAATTACTTTGAATTAGAAGCTGAATTTAATGCTACTTTGTCTGAAAACGATGATACCATATGATTCGTTTTCTAAATTACATATACAATACATTACTTATGATGTAAGTTACTGCCTAGCCATTAGTGTATAATTGGTTCATCCCTTATTGCTGACAATCAAAAAATGTAAATATTAAGAATATATATTAAGTAAATTGCACTATATACAATCAGCTACCATATATAATCAAATTTCACGACGTTTCTTTCAATGCGTATATCTTTTGAATAATTGAAAAAGTGAGGTCACTTATCGTGCAATGCAACGGTGATATATCAAACAAATATGTTCTATGGTGTCATCTTGACAAGACATCCAATGTACAGAAGCCGTTCTTCCTCGGCGCGTCGTTATATATATATATATATATATATATATATATATATATATATATATATATATATATATATATATATATATATATATATATATATATATATATATATATATATATATATATATATGTATTCCCCGGAAGAGTACTGACCATGACTCTTAGTCCATTGTCTTGGCAAGTTTTGCATTTGAAAGATGAAATAGAACTGTCAGTGGTTCCAAGATATGTGCTCGTACCATGCCATCAGAATCACTAGTTCAGTGTTTCAGACAGAGCAACAGCTAAACCTGTCTTGGATACATCTACGGTTCAAACACCTGCACCAAGTGGACTTGATCATTTCGAGACGGTCTGCCAGGAAAGCATTGACTGAGACACTGATGGGATGCTAGAAAATGAGGCGTTAACCAAGAACAATCACCGCTCTAGGCATGGGTTAAACTATGCATTGGCGTGCGCAAGACATCATATACAGTCAAGTTTGAGGAATTCATTTGTGCTCTATCAAGGACTTTTGAATCAGAACCTACCCAACGAGAGTGCTAAAACAAAGAGAGATGGGATCACATCAGCTACAGAGATCGTTGATAGAGAGCAATAAAAGAACAACGCCTGCGTTTAGACTAACTCAACCACACACAATCCAGCCATTGAAGAGCGTTGCAGTACTCACCTGGAATATACACATGCATACATGTCTACTAGGTCCAAAGTGCATATGTTAGCACGGCAGGGAGCAAGTGGAAACTAGTTTCAGTTATGTTAGAGCATCCAGTCAGCGGCATATCTCGGAAACATGAGAGGCATGGACGATGTCAGACAAAAGCAATGGATGCTATAAATAAATCGATAGCACCACTGATGTCTGCCGCAGGCAATAATATCCACGATGGTGGCAATCAGATGGAAATGTTGACATCAGTGTATCATTACACGGCAATACAAACGTAATAAGTGTATACATGGTAAGTTATACAGATTACGTTAAAGGCACAATAAGTACAGTTCAACAAGTACTGAAATAAACATAACCATGTTCGTTAAGCATCCTACAGTACTAAACATTTCTTAAATATATAGTCTTAATTTGCTAATATAAATCCCTAGCTAAGTTGCAAACAAGATGAAAAAAAATATGGGCATTATACTGTGTTAGCCAAAGCTGCATATCAAACATAAAAACATAGACGTAATAGTGCCATAGTGACATTGTATATACAATAAATTAATAAACTTGCATGCACATATTATGATGTGCAACATAGTGTAGTAGACCGCTGACTAAAAGGACATTCCGTAATGTTAATAGCTTTAAATACGTTCAAGTATTTATACACTTATCTTGTAGGTGAAATGAAGGCAGTCAGTTCTTCCGATCGAGAGCACTTTGCAGGCATGACATATATTGGACAGAACTCTCAATTTTCAAATATGATACAATATACAATATTCAATTAAACAGAACATGCACCCTTTTGGAAATTAACATTGTGTAATGATCAACTGATTCATATTAACTTGCAAAACAATGACCTATAAAGAGAATTGTATAAAATTCCAACGAAGCCAATGCAATATATGTAATTAGTCTAGTTAGTTTTTCTGAATAAAGATTATAATAAATTCATAAACCTAGATTATAGGAATATATTAGTAAGGTCCAGATTACAATGTTAAATTTCCATAGCATGGTAATAATTTATATTTAACTTTAAAACAATCATTTAAGATAAAAGCATGGAATAGAATGGCCTGCATCTATCAACACCTTAACTCACAAAAACATATTTTATTCCTGAGCAGTAATATCACTGGACAATGAACAAACAAATCTGGCACGTAGATTATGAGAACAATTGAAACCGCATCCCAAAAGATTAGCGTTCAGCATATGTTTGTTTATCTCTTAAACATTAGTATAGATCAAGAGAGACTAATACATACATAATCAATATAATGTTATAAATGTATGGTTTCAAATATGCCATCTAGGCGAACGAAGATACAAGAACTGAGGAATATACAATATGAAAAGTACTTGTAGTAAAAGTGAATAAATGATTGTCACAGTCGCTTGACTAACTTGTCCAGCTCAATTATTGTAAATATGATTATCTGCCAAAATAAGGTTCATAATCTGGCATTTCCTTTACTGCCAAATCATTATTGTTTAGATCACTTCACATAACGTTAATGCTTTAGAAAAAATGGCCATTTATCACTTTTAGATGCAAGCACATATAGAACATAGGCAATCGCAATTATGCTGTTCATACACGGACACACAACATTTACATATTTAGTGATTGTGTACAAATGTAGCAGCAGAGAGGGTGAACAGACCAAGTTTTCAAGCAAAAAAAAGGCTTCTACCGAAACCGAAATTATTTCAGAGAGGGTGAACAGACCAACTTTTACAGGCGTCAATTTAGCAAACTGGGGTTTTCTCGAAATTGCTTAATAGGCCTCAATTTAGTAAACTGAGGCTTCCTTGAAAATATTTAATTAAATTTTTCAGTAAAAAAAAAAGGACGCCATTTTTATTGTCACCATCCCTTTGCTGCCTGGAATTTTCAGTGGAAAATCAGCGGTTTTAAACACATGAGGTGAGAACGTGGACCGCGTCTGATTTGGTCCGAGGCTTCATCGAAATCTTCGATGTTGTCGTTGTCACCACCCTCTCTGCTGCTATACGCTAACCGAATTAGCTATAGATACAATGATGAATTAGCGATATATTTTTTATATAAATGTCAAACATCGGAGAAGCACAAATAACTAGATTAACTAGAGAACGGTTGGCCGCAATTAAGAAATATCTTCCGGTGAGATTCTTTTAGAGATAATTTGCAAGCGCGTCAACAAGCAAAAGTAGATTTTACTGCCGATATTGAAAAATTATTTAAGCCTATAACTACAGCAACTGGTGAAATTGTAACCGCGATAAAAGAATCACAACCTGTGGTTGCACCTGTGGTTAAACCTAAAAAATCGGATTATGTTAAAGTTCAAGAGCTACGAAATAAATTTACTGAGGAAACTTTAGCGATGATTGATAGAGATGATATAACTGATTTAGTAAAGTTTACTGCGCTGGGATATTACACTAAAGAAAATTATTTAAAACCTGGACTAAAAGGTTATATAAAAAACGTAGGTGATTTTGCTAAAGCAGTTTACAAGATTAAAAATCAACTACCACAAATTAATAATGATGATCCCATATATCAGGCATATTTGACTGCTGTTGAACGAGAATATCTCGAAAATCAGGAAAAAAAGAGGTTTATTAGCAACTGAACAACAACGACTAAAAACCGAACAAAAACAACGAGAGAAAGAACAACGAGAACGATTAAAACAAGAACAAGCATAAGAACGAAAACACACAAAATCAACCCCACGACAAGGACGACCAAAAAAAAAACAATCAGATCCTGTTATGGAAGATCCTCAACGAGAAGAACCTGAAGAGGAAAAATCCGGCGAGGGATATCGCGGTGGTAATATACCCTGTTCAAGAAGTGTCCTCGATGATATATCACGGTTAGAAGTTCTTATTGGAGGAAAAAGAGCTTGAAAAAATTCTCCGGAGATAATTAACGAAGCGACTGAAATCTGTCAGCGGTTATTTCAAGGACGTGTAATGGATATCGGACTATATCGCAGTTTCATCGATGAACTTACCGATGATTATTACAGCGACTGAAAATCTTTTGGTGAAATTCTTTGAATTTCCATTTTCGATCACTGATTAGATATATAGCATTTAAATAAAATGATAATACATCGTAGTATGAACAGAGCAAGACCTGTTTATGTTGTAAACTCAAGATTGCCGGTTTATAAACTCATGTATGGAAATGGACTTGGTGATATTGTCACTGGATTATTTACTAGAATTGCTCCAAAGATTTTACCTGTTGGTAAAGAAATAGCGTCAAAAGCTATTGGGGTTTTCGGTGATAGTGCTGGTATGGTTATTGACAATAAAGCATTTGATATGTTAGGTGATGCAAAAGAAAAACTTATGTCATTAGCGAGAGGTGGAAAATCCAAAGGATTTTCAAAGAAAAATGGAATTTCACAAAGAAATTTACAACTACAGTCTACGGAACAAATGCCGCCTAAAATAGGTAACGCGATTAATAAAATGGGAGCGGCGAGGTTGAAATTAATTGCTGGCTCCGGTTTGAAACGGTTAAACATTTAGATCAACTATGTTAGTATAAAATGTTCAGGGATGAGATGGATGATGCTTTTAAAGTAAATGATCCCGTAGCAAGAAATAATTCTATACGCGATTATCAATATTTTTCATATCGAGCACAGGATCCAAACGTAAGATCACGAATTACTTAAATACTTCTTGC
The DNA here is from genome assembly GCA_030141615.1 of Unio pictorum. Classification (NCBI taxonomy): domain Eukaryota; kingdom Metazoa; phylum Mollusca; class Bivalvia; order Unionida; family Unionidae; genus Unio; species Unio pictorum. The sequence goes on from JARLTB010000057.1 coordinate 1,152,405, forward strand.
CGTGTGAAGCATGCATCGAAGTAGAAGGACAACTGCGGAAAAAAAATAATGTTGCATTTGTTGACGCTGATAATCTCGAAAATATTCCGATTGGGTTTGTCAACAACGGAATAATGGCGTTATATAACAACGCCCAATACATGATTGGTTCTACTAGAATTGAATCCATCGATAATGATGTTGATCTCGCAACCACAGTTATAGGTTTAGCTAGATATTCTGATGATTTTTTAAATATGCGGGTCATTCGATGATGTTTGCGAAAGATACTTCCGATCACGCTGATAATCGTCAATTTACTACAAGACGACCAAAAAAAACATACAGCTGCTGATGATGATGCTGATGTTGAAGCTGTTGTTTTAGGTAGTAATCCTAATTACAACGCAGGATTTGCATCACGAAAAGCAAATATAGACAAACTTGGTAGATTTTCGTGTACGATTCCATTGTCACATATATTTGGATTTTTCCGAGACGTCCGAAGAGTAATCTTTGGTGCTAGTCATACAGTAACACTCACACGAAGATCAACTGACGATTATGCTCTTTGGCACGGTCCTGATTTTGTACGAGATAATGTGTAATATTAACAAAGTTAGCGTTGTGGATGCCAGTTATGACTCCATCGTTGACTGTTGAGACTCAATTGTTATCGTTTATGGACCAAGGAGGAAAATAGTTGTTGAGTTGGTGTGATGTTACAACAGCTACAACATCTAGTCTAGGTCCTGGACCTTTTACTTGGCAACTTGAGCAGCAGAGAGGGTGAATCCTACAACCTTTTTTTTTTACTTTTTTGATTATACCCTATACCCTTCTCGCGAACCAGAAAAAAAAATGACAGTGATTGTATTCGCGTTTTCGTTGATGAATCATAAATGTCGCAACGTCGTTGTCATTCACCCTCTCTGCTGCTATGGGTTACGGTGATTTTAACCGAATATTTGATCTAGTCCTATACGATATCGTGTCCCCCTTCAGGATGAAAATCCTTAGGATTTCACAAACAGACTAATCGCTAACACCTCATCTTGTAAATCAATCAGATTATTGGACTGGTCAGTGAGTTTGAAATTAATTCTGGTTAATGAATTATTATGACACCGCATATAGACTGGATTAGTTGGATCCTCAATAATTAAAAATCCTGGAGGAGCTGTTGGTGCAAATGAATATAAAATATATCCCTGCTGGGCTTGATTTGATCGTTCTAAATTTATTTGATAGCTTCCTTCGATAACATCACATACTAAATTGATTGCTATCACCGATGAAATATTCACATTGAACGGAGCAATATGCCTGCCGCCACCATCTGGGTCATTATTGTGTTTGAGGATAGTTGTTTGTGGTTGTGATGGTGTTTTTTTCCACGTATCATGGATTTTTTTGAAACCTTCATCGATGGAGTCACTGAGAGATTTTTGTAGTTCTAAGATATTATATCCTAGTAGTTTGACTGTTGGAATATCCTTGACGGGGATATTTAAGTTCGATGCAAATGCTGTTCTCGTTTTAGGACTATCGTCACCTAATACCCCTTGAATAATTTGTGAATGAAATGTTTCCATGTCATTGATGATTTTGTTACATGTTTCTACGACACTGATAAATTCATCTCGGGTGAGAGTACCGGATTTAAGAGATATTAACAATATCGAAATATCGAAATTAAGCGATGTGAAATTTTCAGTGATTTTATCCCAGTTAGCAAAATGATGATCAATTTGGTCGTTATCATATTCTACTCTGCTGAAAAAATACGACTTATTGTAATCTCTATAGCTTTTTATTGGATTATCAGATTTTATCCTGTCAGTGACATAATCAGATTTTTTCGGTTCAGGTGGTATGTTAACTTGTCGAGGTGGTAATTCAGGCCAACCTAACACTGTTCTTATTGAACTTTGATATATATCTACGACGTATCCTTCTGTGTTTATTTCAATGGCAGATGATAGCGTCGGCACATGAACTGTTATAGCGATTTTTGATTCTTTTCCAGTAATCGATTTTATTCTACGCGCGAATTCATCATTGATTTGTTCGATTTGGTATGACCCTGTTGGTATCGAAACAACGTTCCAGTCTGGGGTTCCGTCGGGTTTATTCTTATTTGCAAACACTAAAGAATTATTGGGTTGTTGACCATCAAATGATTTTGACCTAATATTAGGCCAGCTATGATACACTCGTAATTTTGCTAGCGCTATCTCCTTCACTGGGACCGGAGAGGGGAAATTCACACTGAATTCTGGATTCGTTGAGGTTATTGAGATCATGCTGGTTTGTACTGGGGTTGTGTTCTCCACTATTTGTTGAAGTAATTCCTGCGGTGTCGTCATCGTTGCTATACTCATGATGTATTTCTAATTTTGATACTGCGGAATCATAGACACGTATCATCACTGAGAACTCACTATCTGATATCGTTGAGGTTATTGAGATCATTCTGTTTTTTTCCAATTCCATCGGTGTTGTCATCGTTGCTATACTCATGTTTTTGTATTTCTAATTTTGACATCGCAGAATCATATATATCTACCATCGCTGAAAACTCACTCTCTGATATAATTGTATCATCGAGAGATGACGATATCAATGAGGATAATTGCGAGCATGCAGTGGACACAACATGAAATTGAATTATGTAGTCTTGTAGTTTCCGTTGGCTGCATGATGATATTTTTTTTGTGATTATTTAAATAATTCCAGCGATTGTTGTTGCCGCAGAAATGCAAATCGGAACAGCTATCGGAGCCATCATTGTCACTGAAGATAGTATAATTCCAGCTCCGGTGATTACACCACTCACTGAATACACAGTAATATCAATTGCGGTAATTCTCCTGCGATATTTTTTAATTTTCATTGCATACTCCTCAGACAGGGTTTTGAGTCTAGTTTGAAATTCTCTGACCTGATCATAACGATATTGCGATGATGAAATCATTTTTATTTTAACAACGCTAGCGTTTTCAATTACGATTTACTTAAATCCGCTACGAATTCCACATACCACGTTGTTGTAACCCTAACCAAATTTTTATCAGTAGCTATTAACGTGAACTGTTCAGTTGTATCCTTGTCGATGATCGTTGAAATCGTATTATTGACCCCGGATGAACTTGACGATGAAATATTAAATTGAGTCGTTCTCAGTATTGTTAATCGATAAATACCTTTAACGGTTGCAGTGATGTCTAATTTGTTGTTTTCAGGTGTCCACTCAAATGATCCGTGTTTGATTGTGTATACTACGTTGTTGGTTTTCTCATGAGGAATTTTTGTTTTTTCAATGACTGTTATCATCCTCGAAATATCACCTTTGACGCCTTCGATGAAGTTTTTGGTCTCATCGATGGATTTTTTAATATCAGGGAGTTTTAGTTCAATTTTATCGAATGCAGTTCCAATAAATTTATCAATGATATTTCTACGAAATGCGGTAAACTGTTTTATGTGTTCTTCGGTTTTAGATTGAAGTGTTGCTAGTTCCAACGCAGAATCGTTGAGAGTTTTAAATCGATCTGTAATCGTCGAAAAGAGTACACCCGGTTTGAGTTTACCCTGATCGGAAAATAACGCGATAGTATCCTCGATTGCGTTTCGTTGTTTAACTAAAATATCATCCAACGACACATCACTGGTTTTCAATTTACCCTGATCGGAAAATAACGCAACGGTGTTCTCGATTGCGTTTTGTTGTTTAACTAAAATATCATCCAGAGAAATATTACTAGATTTCAATTTACCCTGATCGGAAAATAACGCGATAGTACTATCGATTGCGTTTTGTTGTTTAACTAAAATATCATCCAGAGAAATATTACTAGATTTCAATTTACCCTGATCGGAAAATAACGCGATAGTATTCTCGATTGCGTTTTGTTGTTTAACTAAAATATCATCCAGAGAAATATTACTAGATTTCAATTTACCCTGATCGGAAAATAACGCAACGGTGTTCTCGATTGCCTTTTGTTGTTTAACTAAAATATCATCCAGAGAAATATTACTAGATTTCAATTTACCCTGATCGGAAAATAACGCAACGGTGTTCTCGATTGCGTTTCGTTGTTTAACTAAAATATCATCCAACGACACATTACTAGATTTCAATTTACCCTGTTTGTCTTGAAATACAACTATCTCATTAGGATCAACATTTACTAAATTCAACGTCTTAGCGATTTCATCTTTAATTTTTTTTGTTATATCCTTGATAGAATCAGGGGTTGCAGTGTCATCGGGTTTGGGTTTCAAAGATCTCCCCCAAATATCAATCATGTTATTGTAAAACTCTTTCTCTCTTTAAAATCGTTTTTGACGACTTCGTCGTTGCCAGCGACTACTAGTGTAGTCATTTACGACAATATGAGGTGGTTTTCTAGATGCTGAAATAGCGTCAAGGACATTTAATACTTCACTGCCGCATATTGGTGGGTCATTGATTTGTTGTGTTGGTAGCGTAGAATACCAAGTCTTCATTGGAAAAGTTTTTATATAACGCATAAACTCTTTTGGCGGGGCTAATCCATATGAATCAAAATAGACAATCCCACGTGGATCAATAGCGTATGCAACCCAGTGAGTTCCAGGTCCGGTGCTGTTATCGAGATTAATAATACCTGTTTCAGTTTTGTTTGGTGGATGTGGTAATTGATCTTTCATAAAAACACCTCTGAAATTTTTAATCGCTAGGTTTTTAGCAGCATCCATTAAATCAAAATTGGACATGGGAACCATTAATAAACCGTTCCTGGTAGTCTCAGGCCTGATCCGTGAACGGATCTCCCGCTGTACCATGAATACGGGGTTCCTGGTAGTCTCAGACCCTTTCCGCTGTACCATGAATACGGGGTTCCTGGTAGTCTCAGACCCTTTCCCCTTTTTTATAACCCTGTCCAGTTGCTTTTTTCAACGCCATTCCTGCTGCAGTACCAACGGCTCCTAACGCCGCTGCTTTAGCCACCGCTGGGGCTGCTGCTGCAATCAATGCTGGTATTGCCGCTAACAATGGAAATATACCACCCGTTTTCATCATATTTTTGATAGCAGCCGCAGAAAGAGTAATCTGAACACCTTTTTTGGCTGCAAGTGCATCATTGAAATGTTTTATATGACGAGTTGTCAGTGATAATTTATTTGCACCACCAGTCATTTGATTCGGTTTCAAAGTGATTGTGGTTCCACATTTTTTAGCCGATTCTGATTGCAATTTTTTGATTTTAACCAGGAGTTAACGCAACACTAATAACACTATATGACATTATACATAATAGATTGATTCTAAATCGTAAACGATTCAATGGAAAAATCGTTTAAAGATTTTCTACTGGGGCATCTACCACTCTCATTCTTCCACCAACACCTTCAAGTAGCATTGATTTATCACTGAGAATGACAGCAACCGCTCTATAATCAGCAATAGCACCACGAGTCACATTAGCTCTAAAATGTATATCAACGACAGATTGTCTCATCAAATCGAGATGTTCCAGAGAAAAGTAATAAATCGGATAGAGGCTTTTGAAATCCAATTGTGATATTTGTAGACCGGTATCCACATTTTGATCACGTGCCATAAATGACAACAGACGATGATAAACTCGTGCAATATGATTTTCTGTGTAATTAAGTTGTATATCCTCGGATGGTTCCTGCTGGCCGTTTATTCTCAGTGAGACGTCTTTCACACCTAACTGATCAAATATCATATGACTTCGTTGTTGATTACCAACTCGTGTGTTATCCTGTAACGCAATAAATATATGACGTGGTGCAGCAACACCTTGTTTTGATGCTAGATTCCACGTGAATAACCCGTTGATATTTGATTGCTTCACATCTGTACTCACTGATAACCAACTCAACAACGACTTTCCTCCTTGGTCCATAAATGATAGTAATCGTTCTTCTGCGGTGATTGCTGGAGTCAACACTGACATCCACAATGATATTTTTGTTAAATTGACTTTACCGGCATCAGCATTGGGATTTGCAGCATCTGCTGGAATCCTCCAGATTGCGTCATTATCATCACCCTTTCGTACAAGTGATACTGTATGCTTAGCTCCATAAATAACTTTTCTGACGTTTCTACAGAATCCAAATATGTGATGCAGTGGAATTGCGCATGAAAATGATTTACGCCCTACTCCCAACATTGCGTTTCGTGTTGCAGCTCCTAGATTGAAATTATCATCTTTGTTTATAATCATATTCTCGACATCAGCATCACTATTATCACGTTTTTTTGGTCGTCTTACAACAAATGGATTTCCACCAGCGGTATTTGTAACATCTTTTGCAAACATCATAGAAGGTCCTGCTGATCTTGTATAATCATCAGAATATCTCGCTAGCCCGATTATTGTTGTAGCCACATCAACATCGCGATCTATCGACTCAATTTCTTTTCCATCAATGAGATATCTAGCACTTTCAAATAGCGCCATAATACCATTATTGACAAAACCGACTTGAGTACCAGCTGGATACGGTGCTGGTACAGCAGCAGTATCAGCAGCTGTTACAATTTCTCCTTCGATTTCAATAAACGCTTCACAGGGTAGAAAGTATTTACTGGTATCATGGACTTGAAGATCAATTCTTGATCGACTATTTGAGTCTATGGCATGATAGGCGTAATATTGATAATCGCGTACAGAATCATCCTTGCCAACTGGGGCGTCTATATCAAATGCTGGATCACGTGACTTTTTGAACATTTTATTCTATTTATCAGAGTCTAAATTGGAAAATTGCTAGCAATTTTCATCATCGTTTTCTACGTGGTTTTTTAAAGCCACTTCCCGCTATCATATTTGGGTCGGGAGTTAAAGCCATCGATGCTAATTTTTCATCTACTGCGTTATTTATAATTTTACTAACACTTGCAGGCATTTCTGCTGTGGACGGTAACGGTTTCTTTTTTCGTGATTTTACTAATGATGTTATTTTATCCTTCGCAGTTGAAAACGCTTTCCCGGCAAGATCTCCAACAGCACCAATACCCTTATCACGAATAACATCAATGGCTTTCATTGATAACTGTTTAGCTAACGGCATCACTTTTGGGGCCATTCTTGAAAAGAATCCTAAAATGGTATTGCCGAGGCCATCTCCATAGTATGCTTTATAAACTGGAAACCGTGAGTTTACCACATAGACTGGGGTTGGTTTATCATGATTGTAATGGATGATCATTATTATAAAAACAATAGTGTTTTCAATTGCTGTGATACCCATCTGCTAACTCGTCAATGAAATCTCGATATGTTTTGATATCCATGATACCGCCGGCAAATAACCGTCTACAGATATCAGCTGCTTCATTAATTATTTCTGGAGAGTTATTTCCAGCTCGGAATCCTCCTACAAGAACATCTAATCGTGATATATCATTGATAACACTATCAGGACAAGTGTTTCCAATCCTTGGATTTTGCAATCCACTTCCGCTATAACCAGCTGCTTCATCTATTTTTTCTAAATCCGTTTCTTGTAAATAATCATCATTAGGTTCTTCTTGTTTTTTTTGTCTTCGTGTTGGTGTTTGACGTCGTTCTTCTAAATCATCATCATCATCATCAGGTGGTAGTTGTTGTTTTTTTTGTCTTTTTGTTTGTTTACGTGTTGGTGTTTGACGTCGTTCTTCTAATTCTCGTTGTCGCTCTTCTATTTGTTCTCTTTTATAATTACTAATTCCCCTTTGGAATTCCTTGTACCCCATCTCATCCTTATTCAAACGACCAATCCCTTTATTTAGTTTATACAAATTATCGGACCAATCATTACTTGATATTCTATCATTCTTATACTCGTCCTTTAAAAAATCTTTTTTTGAATTATAGCTTTGAGCAGCAAAATCACCAAAAGCTCGATAATCCTTTGATTTGAATAAATTAAATTGTTTTATTACTATTTTAGCATGATCAGTAAATTTATCCAACAGAGAAACAGTCGTTTTTTTCGGATCAGTTTTTTCAGTTTGTTCAGTTTTCGCTGCTAGTTTTTCAAGTACAGAAATAACAGATTTTCCCGTCTCGGGACCATCTCCCAGTAAAGCACGCTCTACCCCTTTCGTTGCTGTGGTTACTGGTTTAAACAACTCTTCAGACCCCAGAGCAAAATCAGTTTGTAAACTCTGTCGTTGTTGCAGTTTATTTCTTACAGAGTCACGAATTGGTACAAATCTCTTAATTGCATCCAGTCGTTCACGAGCCAATCGGGTTGTTAATGCTTCATTGACCATTATTTGAAATCAGAAACCATTTTTCAATTGTAAAACACTTGACATGTCAGATGATTTTGCCTGTTTTTGACAGTTTTGGTGGTTTTCAGTTGAGATTTTACAGTCAAGTAGTCGATTTTACATGAGATTTTCCATAAGGAAAAGCTGTTAAAACTCATTTTTGATGATTTTTAGCCATTTTTCATCAATTTTTGCCTGTTTTCAGTGATGTTTGGTCATTTTTCATCGATTTTCATCAAAAAACCTCGTAGGGTCAAGTAGTCGATTTTGCATTGGATTTTCCATAGGGGAAAGTTCTTTTAAGAGTTAGGATTCTATTTTATTTTCGCAGTGTGAAATATTTTCACTGATTCAATCAAAAAATGACAAAAAAATGAAAATCTCAAGGAGATTTTACTGTCTGACAAAATATATTGAGGGCCGGTCAATCAAAATAGTTCATTTTCTTGAATTAACGCTCGTAAGTTTCTAATTTTAGAATTAACTTCCTTTTTCAATTCATATTCGTTACCCAATTCTTTTCGTATTCCTTCCACGATAGTATATAACGGAACAAACACACCTACTTCACTGGAAAATGCAAGAGAGTCTCGAATAGAATTCTGAATTTTTTTGATGAGTGCATATTTCTTTGGTAACATATACTTATTGTTGTTTACTCCGTATTCTATATCCTGAAAATCTGACATAATTTGATCAGGATTTAACCCATCTGACAATAAAATATCCTGGCTTTTCAATTTTGCAATTTCAACTATGATGCTATTCATATTTTCAGAATTCATATATGATAATACATATTTCTAATTCATTTTTCAAAAATAAAAGAGCCGTTAATATTTTTTAAAATTCAGTCTGTATATATAAATATCTTTTTTAAAATTCAGTCTGTATATATATAAATATCTTTTTTAAAATTCAGTCTGTATATATAAATATCTTTTTTAAAAATTCAGTCTGTATATATAAATATCTTTTTTAAAAATTCTGTCTGTATATATAAATATCTTTTTTAAAATTCTGTCTGTATATACAAATATCTTTTTTAAAAATTCAGTCTGTATATATAAATATCTTTTTTAAAAATTCTGTCTGTATATATAAATATCTTTTTTAAAATTCTGTCTGTATATATAAATATCTTTTTTAAAAATTCAGTCTGTATATATAAATATCTTTTTTAAAAATTCAGTCTGTATATATAAATATCTTTTTTAAAAATTCAGTCTGTATATATAAATATCTTTTTTAAAAATTCTGTCTGTATATATAAATATCTTTTTTAAAAATTCTGTCTGTATATATAAATATCTTTTTTAAAATTAATTCTGTATATATAAATATAAATGCAGACAAAAATAAATAACAACCATGATGAGCGGTTATCAGTCATTTGACCCCCTTTGATATAGGCCGTTGTGGTTCTATTTGCATTGATTGGGTCCCTTATTAGGCCTTTGTGTCTTTCATAGTGTTCCTAGAGAGCATTTTTCTGTTTCTGTTTTAATATCAGAATGTTTTTTGTTTGTTTTTGCTCTTTCTGACCCTATGACCGTTTCTTTTAGCCGATAATTCATTCTGGGTTTATACCCAATGTGCATCCACGAACCTTTTTGGCCGGTAATTCATTTTGAACACCATACGGGGCTACCCAAATGTGATGGAGAGCTAATTACATCCATGGATGTTATTTATTTTAGGGCATTGTATGTGTGCACATTCAACATGCAACCCATGAATTTGAAATCAAATTCATGGTAGCGTAAGTTGTCAAAAACCGACAACCCACGCTACCGTAAATTTGATAGCATGGGTTTGCATGTTATGTGAATGTGCACACAGAAGGGTTGCCCTCTATTCCCCTCAATTAAATAGAAAAAAAAAACATCCACCGTTTCACCATCAGACAATGTGGCTGCTATGGGGCGCGAACATGTGAATAATAATTGTCTGGGTTTCTGGGTTTACAAGCCAAACACGATACCGTTAGACCACTGTTCACGTCCATAAAGAATAACGTTTTTTAACTTATATATGTTGTAAATATTCATATAGTATATATAGCGACTTAATACAGCAATCCGCAAGGTGTGCTATTTTATTTTCTTGAATTACTTATTAATGGTGTTTCACGGTATTTAAATGAGACTGAATAATTGCATTAAACACTAGAAAAAAGATTATAATTGTTTGAAAACATTTCTTTTCTTACAAAACAATGCCCAGCCGCTGAATCGCAATAACCCATAAAACAAGTTAACACAATCTAAGGGAGAAATTATATAAGGTAACTTAATACAGCAATCCACAGGGTGTTATTTTATTTTCTTAAATTACTTATTAATGGTGTTTCAAGGTATTTAAATGAGACAGATTATTTGACTTAAACACTAAAAAAAAAAGAAAATATTTCTTTTCTTATAAAACAATACCCAGCAGCTAAATCAGAATCTAGGGAGATAACTCCCTTGGTTATATCCATTGGTTATATTTAAGAGTTGTCTCCCTTAGTGTTATAGACATACGAAAATCGAATTTTTTGTCCTGTTGCAACCTTTGTACCGAGGCTCTACAAATATTGAGGTCTGAATTCTTGGTTCATTTGTATAATAACACTATTTTTCTAATTCATTATTTGGTTTAATTATAAGTCTCTGTATATAATCTTGAGGAGTCTTTATAATTTTGTCATCGTTGGGGTCAATGACAGTATTTTTTATTCTTTTATCATAATAGCGTTTTAGTTCCCTGTATCGTTTGCCACCACACCTAAGACATAATTGCGATTTTCCCCTGACCCCAACTCCACATCGAATACAGGGTAACGGACCAAGGCTTCCACGACGAAAGCTTTGCATATGATACCCACAGAATTCATTTCTGCATGATTTGTTACACGGTGTCACTGATCCAATCATAAGCCATTTGCAATGATTCATTATACTTAATTCTTTCATTTAAATGCTTGTTTTAATTATAGTATGGAGGAGTTCGAGAGATTATCGAAAATTGCGCCTTGGAAAAGTGTTCAATTCAATCTTGATAGAGTTTCTGATACACCAAAGAATAAAATTCTTGATAGAACCTTGATTAGTAAAATCAGAGACTGTTTTAATGAATTCAAGCGCGATGGGGCAGCTCATTGTTGGTCAACATTTCGAATTGATGGTGTTGTTGACGCTACCATGAATGATGAAAAAGCAGCAGTGATAATCTCAAATCTTGGGGAAGAAAGAAATTTTTTTCGAATAAAATTCCTTATCCGTGATGATGGAAAATGGATCATTAGGGACAAATACGAGCCTATTCTTAAGGACAAAAAAACTGTCACTGTGACTCAGGATTCAAAACCAGGAATTTTGACTGGAATTGACAAACCCTACTACGAAAGATCTTATCCTGTCACAGCAGTTGTTTACGGGATATATCCGCTCAATGACAAACCTGATATTGCAAAACTAGCACCCATGAAATATTCTTCGTCAAGGCTCAATTGTGTAGCAACAAGAATAATGGAACACTTCACAAATGCGTCCCGGGGAAATAAACTAACTGATCTAAGACGAAAAAAAATAACCGAATGGGAACTGACAGTGAAACAGCATGGGGCAACAATTCAGGATATAGCTAAATTAGAAACATCATTGAGATTTCCAATAACGGTAAGGACAATCACCGGTGAAGTATTATACGAATCGAAATATAATAAAAATGGAACCCCAATTGAAATTATTGATCTTAATGAACACGCGTGGTCATCTGCAGTAACAATATTCCCACGGGATAGAACCGTAAAATATATTTTCCAAACAGGGTTGGGACCTGAAGAATGTTTTACCGAGCAGAAATTATTTGATGCTATTTACCATTTAAGTAAAAACGATCCTGTGTCAATGTGGCTATTTCATAGTGCTTCAGACGAAGAATGTAGATTTGATCAGTTTGTAAGGCCCAACGGAGAATTATATCGTACCGAAGAACTGCATAATCAAATGAAACAACTAGCTAGTGAGTTTTCTGGGGAGGAAATCGAAGATCAATTATTAGCAAACTGTTTTACAGTACCATCCATTGCAGCACATTTTGCTAGAAAGAAAAACGCGTGGAAACCAACACGAAGTGAGTTCTTATCAGATGTCAAATTGTCCTGTCTTGAATACAGCCATGGAGGATTATGGAATACAAAATACACCGCTGATACCGTTATTTCAGTTGATATGATTGCATGTTATCCAGGAAGTTTTCTCGGGTATGGAGAATGCGAGAAATATTTCAAACGATTTGGACACCCTACACACGAAATGACCCGTGTTGCTATTAATGGACCACTGCCACATTTCGATTTAACCGGATTCGCTTGTGTGGTATCATTTGAATTGGCTGAAGGACTTCATCCGTGTAGTTATCTTTGGATTGGTAAACACATGTCTGAAAAACACTGGATGCCAATAGTGTTATTACGGTATATGCTTGATTGTAAGATGTTAAAATCATTAATTGTCAGTGAAGCAATTATATCCTATCGAGCACAGAAATCAGTCTGGTTACCACAACCTGATCTAGAAAAAATAATTAGCGAAGAGCGAAAACTGTTTCCTGATTTTAATGAACAACAAATCATGGATTGGTCCAAACAGTTATTTGAAATCAGAAACAATGAAGCAAAAGATCTTGGACGAAGAATAATCGGTAAATTCACTCAGGGTGGCAAATACGACAATACGAGATATTCTTCACGATTGATTATAGACAATGCTGAATACGATTTTGTAATCACGGATTTAACGAATAAAGGTCTATATGTCAATCGTAAGGACGCATTTATGTCCGATGGAACCAAATTGGGTACAATTGTTACTTACACTGATGGATACAATCCGCAGTACACACATTTGAGAGCTTCTATGCTTGGTTATGCTTCTATTAATTTATTTTCAATGATCAATAGATTTCCTACCACCGCAGTTAGAGTCGCCACTGATTCATTTTACATAAATAGCAAAATGACTGATTTTAAGGCTACTGGCAACGAGAATTGGGGGTCATGGAGAATTAAGAAAGAAATGCTTCATGATTATATTCCATCAGCAGATGTTACCATTGAAAATAATTATTTAGAAAGCAATCAGTGTTCAGAATATTCTAATGCACCACCGTGTTCTGATCCAATCTGTAGATATAAAACAGTTTATTTAAACGGCTGTGGTGGGTCAGGAAAAACAACCCGGGCAATTGAGTTATTTCGTAGAAACGCTAGCGTTTCAAAATCAAACATGATTGTACTAACACCAACACACAGACTTGCAAGAGAGATGATACAGAGAGGAGTTAATGCCTGTACCTATCATAGTTTTTTCCGATGGAAGGGAGATAAATGGACTCCTGAGCGCATGGGAGAGAAATTTATTCCTGAAATTATCATTTGGGATGAAATAGACACAGTGCCATTAGATGTATTAAAAATATTTCTTGAGTGGTTGTTATTGAAAAATACAAAAATCGTCATGTGCGGTGATCACGGCCAACCACCACCATTTGTCGGTGCTTCCCCACATGAATGGCTAAAGGGTTTTGTAGACTATTATGAAGAAATTGATACCGATCATAGATCACTTGATAATGAATTAAAAGAATTTAAGAAACTAATTAGATTACAACCGGATAAAATCCAATGTGAAATAGCGCGTGAAATAATTTCAGAAACTCCAATGAATGAGTTTTGGGAAGCATGGAGACCAAATGATTTGATCATTGCAAGTAGAAAAATAGTCAGGGACACACTTCAGATGAAATTATTTGAATTGCATAAACAAAAATTTGCAACACTTCCAGTGCCCCTCTGTTACAGGCCATCAGATACACGAAAACAGAACATTGAAGTTGATATTCCAGGCCCAAAATCCGAAGGATTTCAAAAACAGAATTTAGTATTAAATGATATTGTGCTGGTTGATATCAATGTCGTTGAAGATGCATTGCGTGCTAATAAATCCCCGTGGACGCTAGGTTATGCAGCAACAATACACTCTTCACAAGGATTAACTATATCGGATACAATTGTTTGGATGGTAGATAATCGCATAGAATGGTCGAATTTAGTCTATCTTTCAGTATCCAGAGTACGAAAAATAAATCAACTTCGAAGAATTGTCCTGGATGATGAAATCATTGGTGATGATAATGACACCAGAATAGATGATATTATTGATAAAAAACTCTCCGGTTACAAACAACAGGACAAAAAAAACAGCGAGAATTTGACATTGATGCTGAATTAATAATCACTTTGAAGAAACAACAGAATAATCACTGCGCAAGTTGCAATTGTATAATGCGTTGGCAGTATTCGGATAAGGATCCTCGCCAATTTACCGTTGACAGAAAAAATAACAATCTCGGTCATGTCAGAAATAATGTGATGTTGACTTGTCTTGAGTGCAATAGACGCAACGGTGCTAGTTAAGCCCATGCGGTGGTAATTGAGTATCCTCAGGTATCACTTGTAATTGCTGTCTAGTAAATCCTCGTTGAGGGGCAGTTGAATCCAGTTTATAGATTGGAAGTCTACCCGTAGATCGTGTTATACTAGATATCTTATGTGCAGTAATACTCCAAATAGGATCAGTAGCCCTTTTTCTGCCACCCTCAAGCTCTCCTGGTTCGTATAAATACCTCACAATGACATTACTACCAAGAATTGGTTCTTTGAAATCTTTTTGAATTTCCATTTCAGGTATTGACTTCTTTTTAATCGCATTGATAGGTTTCAAATTAATTGTTCTAGTAATCTCATTATTCAGTGCAGTAATCACAGCTGGTAACCTTTTAACCCATTCACGGGATCTTTTTTCTTGGATGAATTCTTTTGCGTATTGATATCCAAATAACCGCTCAGCAAGGGTTTTATTAAACCGTTCTACAATTGCCTGATCACGATGTAGCGCAGTATGTCCTCGTCTGATAGTGACATTATGATTTTTCATTATTGATAACACTGCACCCTGAAATTCCTTGCCAGGATCAATTTGTAATAGATTTGGCCAGTGCAGATGACCTCGTCGATAAATCCTTTCAAATGCAGAAGCCACTGAAGTGGCTGATTTTGTTTTTAACGGTTCTGCTTCCTTGTATCGACTTGCAATATCAACTACGGTTAATGCGTACTTGTAACCGTGGTCATGTGGCAGAAATAATATATCAGCCTGATGAACTTCATTAGGAAAGGTCACATCAAAATGCGAGAATTGAATTTGTTTAGGCGGTGGTAGATAAATTTGCCATAGTGCCTGTTTAGATAACCAATGAGCCGCAGTGGGTTTTTTCACTTTTGCAGCGCTAGCGAGTTTATGGATTGCTGCCTTGCCTCTCCAGTATCCTTTTGGTGAATAATAAATAGATTCCATGTTGTTATTAATTACCAGCACCTAACATCAATTTACTTTTCATAGCCGATTTTATCAAAAAGGAAGCCAATTTTTCTTTGAAAGATTTATCAGGAATAGCATTTAACGCATGAATTAATTTCACATCCGCGAGATGCCTGTGCTGCAGATTGCTGCTTTTATAAGCAACATCATGAAGGTGACAGGCCTTATCAATGGCATTTATTGGTTCTTCACCGGGTCGGGGCTGATTTTGATCATTGAGTCTGATATCAAGTCTTGTTCCCGGTCCACAATAACTATATCCTGGAAGGTGCTTTTCTCCAGGGTATTTTGCCCATGGGGTTCCAGGGAGTTTAGTTAGCTTGGCTGCGATATCACCTCCTCGTTTTTTTTTAAAGGTTCCTTGGGTTTAGAAACAAATCTAAATTTCTTTATACTACATTGTACGCATTTACCAGAAAGCGCTGATCGGTTATTTTTAGTTGTAATCGTCGTCAAGTCATCTGTGCCAGTACGTTTTTTACACTTCACACAATATAGATCCATAATTTATATATAACGGCATGAATATAATTGATTTTTCAGCAACTAAAACAAGAGAACCAGTTAAGCATCATGCAGCGCTACCAAAATCTATCCGCGCAATTATAATCGGACCATCTGGATCCGGCAAGACGCAATTGTTGCTCAATTTAATAATGAGATGGATGAAGTGGGATAAGTTGTATTTAATTGCCCCTAGCGTAGATGACCAACGATGCTATGAAGTGCTAAAAGATTTTAATGAAAACGCTTCAGAGATTGCTGGTGATGATATTATTGAATTTATTACTGATATAGAGGAAGCCCCTTCCGTGGAAGACATCGATGGAAGTATTAACAATTTAGTGGTATACGATGATATCATGTTAGATAATCAAAAAAACCCAGCTAGAATATTTTCCCGAGGCAGGCATAAAAACACTGATGTGATCTATGTCACTCAACGGTACACACAAATACCAAAAGTGATCAGAGATAATTGCAATGTGTTGTGTGTATTTAACGGCGTTGATACTCATACGCTACGAAATATTCATCAGACTTGGTGCAGCGGTGATATGAATCATAATCAGTTTAGAAATTTCTTTAGTCACGCTCAGTCAAAACCACACGGATTTGTGACAATAAATTTAGCAGACCCGGGGACACGATATCGTATAGGACTGGATAAAATATTCGGTTAAAATCACCGTAACCCATAGCAGCAGAGAGGGTGAGTGACAACGACGTTGCGACATTTATGATTCATCAACGAAAACGCGAATACAATCACTGTCATTTTTTTTTCTGGTTCGCGAGAAGGGTATAGGGTATAATCAAAAAAGTAAAAAAAAAGGTTGTAGGATTCACCCTCTCTGCTGCTACTTGCGTTGACGAAAAATATTTCCGCACCAAGACATGTTTTTGTCATATTACAAAACTCGAATAGAACTCAAAAAATAACCGGTGAACCAAATGATAATCTACAATTGCGATCTCATACGATATTTGATCATTTTAAAGTTAGTGAAGTATCATTACGAATAAGTAATCAACAAGAACCCGCAGAAAATCTTATTATCGATTACGAAAATAATCAAATAGGACGAGTTTATCATCGATTGTGGTCGTTTATGGGTCGTGATCAAAACATCGATACTGGACTTCAGATATCACAGGTAGATTTTAAGGAATTGTATCCGATTTATTACTTTTCGTTGCAACATCTTGATTTATCTAGACACTCGACAGTTGATGTAAAATTTCAAGCTCGTATCGGTGAAGCTTCTGGGGGATTTAGAGCAGTTGCTGTTCTTCTCAGTGATAAATCTTTGATGCTTGAAGGCGGTGGTGGAAAAATGAGAGTTATTGATGCACCAGTGGAAAGTCTTTGAAAATTCTGAAAGAATTTCACTTCGAGATTTTTATTCGAAGACGTGTAATTGTATCAATTGATGTTATATAAAAATGTCGTATAACACTATTAATGTTACATTAACACCTGGTCAGATACAACAAACTTCAATCAAGTTCAACTAAAAAATGTGGAACTACGATTACGCTAAAACATAATCAGATGACCGGCGGTCCAAATAAGTTATCGTTGA
Source organism: Unio pictorum (assembly GCA_030141615.1). Taxonomy (NCBI): domain Eukaryota; kingdom Metazoa; phylum Mollusca; class Bivalvia; order Unionida; family Unionidae; genus Unio; species Unio pictorum. The sequence goes on from JARLTB010000057.1 coordinate 1,170,182, forward strand.
CGAAAACACAAGTTAACCATTTCAATAACGCTTTTAAAACAAAGAAAGGAGTTCAGATTAATTTATCTGCGGCTGCTATAGCGAATATGATTAAAATCGGAGGATTTTTCCCGTTGTTGGCTGCAATTGCAGGATTGATTGCGTCAGCTGCTCCGGCAATTCTTGGAGCGTTAGGAACTGGGGCAGCCGGAGCACTTGCTTCTACTGTTGTCAATAAAGTTCTTGGTAAAGGTCTAAAGGGAAAATCACGAAAAAAAAAAGGGAAAGGGATTCAGACTACCAGGAAGTCGATTCACAAGATATTACAAAACCAGTTAGTGGAATTTCCACGAGAATTTCCAATTCCAATGTCAAATTTTGATCTATTAGAAGCTGTAAAAAACTCCCAATAAAGCATTTCAGAGGTGTATTCATGAAAGATCAATTACCAGCAAAACCACAAATACCAGAAACTTGAATAATTAATCTTGATGATAACACTGGACCTGGAACTCATTGGGTTTGTTACGCGATATTTCCACGTTGTATTATTTATTTTGACTCGTATGGATTACCACCTCCGATTGAATTTGTCAAATACGTGTCTATGATTTCATCGAAATCAATTCCAGTTTGGTATTCAACGTTGAATTTGTCAAATATATTTCTAAGTTGTTTACAACTCAATCACAAAATGATTCAATCCCCGTTTGGTATTCAACGTTGCCCAGGCAGACACTAACAGATCCTCCAATATGTGGTCGAGTATATATAACAATGTCAGATATTTTTGGAAGATCAGTAACACATGTTCCCGAATCGGTTACTATCGGACAAGTAAAAAAAATAATCAACAAAGCTATCTCATCGATAGCAAGCTTAGATGAATTAAAAAAATGTATGATCAAATAAATGATATAACACAATTACAAAAAACCATCGATGACGTTAAAGTCACTGCTGGTCAATCCACGGCACAAATAACTAAACTAAGTGACGATTATAACGTTCATATAACCAAATTTGATCAACTTCAGCAGGGTATCATTGATTCATCTAGAATCATAAATAATTTCTTTGGTGTCCCACCTGCACACGTTGATTTACAGATCTCACACGTAAAAGCCACCGTTGATAATTTACCAAAATTACGATCAGATTTTGATTCTCATTTTGATCAATTTACTAGTTTACGAAGAAATTTTAGAAAAGCTGATGACGCCGTAGACAAGTTCTTCGGAAAGGATGCAAAACCAGATGATATTAAAATAACCCTTGCAAATATTATTACAAAACTCGATGAAATAACCGCGATTAATTCCCCGTTAGGTGTTATTCGCGAAACGAGATCAATTTCAGATTCAATCGCGATTATTAAAAAATCTATCGATGATCTTAAAACGACAACAGATGCCATAATATCAGATGCAACAAGAATGATATCAATAATTGAAAAAGTAAAAATTCCTCATGATAGAACTATCAACATAGTATGCACGATTCAATGGGGATCATATACGTAGACCCCGTTAAATAATATATTAAATATCACTGCAACCGTATAGGGAATTTATCGATTAACGTTAGTAACACCAACGTTGTTTAATATATCATCGTCGAGTTCATCTGGAGTTAATAATACGATATCAACAATCATCGACAAGGATATGATTGAACAATTTACTATAACATCCACTGATAATAATCTAGCTAGGGTTTCAATGACATGGTATGTGGAATTTGTAGCTGATTTAAGTAAACAGATAAACTAGAAGTTTCAATGGAAAATCTTCGATTTCACTTAGAGATTCAATCTCAAGAGAGATTCAATCATAGAATTGTTAACTACGTTAATAGATAAATTGTCAACAACTTCGTTATCAACGATGATTTCATCATCAGTGACAGTGTTTGAATATCGTTATAACACCGTCAAAGAATTTCAAGATAAACTTGAGACGTTAATTACCGAGTATAGAAATAGAAAGAAAAAATACCAACGTAGAATCACAGCGTTAGATATAACCGTTTACTCGGTATCAGGCGTAATTACCGGCGCTGGAATAATACTATCTTCGGTGACTATGATAGCTCCGATTGTTGTTCCCGTTGTAATATCTGCGGCGGCAACAATCACTGGAATATTCACCACGATAACAAAAAAATATCATCATGCTCTCAGCGGAAGTTACACGATTACGCTATTAATCTTATCACCGTGTCAAACGCTTATTCGGAATTATCAATGTTGATATCGTCAGCGATTGACGATCAAATAATATCCGACGAGGAATTTTCGAAGATGGTTCGGTTGTATGATTCAACGATTTCAAAATTGGAACGTGATAATAATAATAACAACAATGACAACATCGTCGCAAGAAATCCTTCAACGAATAGCAACAAACACCACCAAAACAAAAACAAATTTGATCTCGGTGGTAACGAAAACACCAGAATTCAGCATTTAATTTAATCCTCCGTTGGCAGTATCTGCAATAGCGTTAACGCAATTAAGATGCTACTACAGTTGGCCAAATGTAAGATCAGAACCGTTCAATGGTAAACTTCCCAATAATAGTTTTACATTCACGTATAGAAAAACTAACCCAGATAAAACAAAATCCGAACCAATCACACACACAATATATATATATACCAACTGGTGCATACGATATCGAAGATATCAATGACGCAATCATATAATCAATCCAGGCAATCACAGGACCAAATATCATCGAAGTCAAAGATGGATCTGATAAATACCCAATTGAGATTCACGGACATGAACCATTGTTGTCAACTATCATCGAAGTAAATTCACCTGACTACACCGTGGATATATACAACAGCTCAATTAGAACTTTATTGGGTTATCCTGAGTTTATTCCAGGCACCGTCGACATAAAGGATTTACCACGAGAACCGTTGAAATCTGACTCTGTTTCCACGAAAGAAGATTATAACCGTTATGACATTTATGTTGTTGATAGTATACCTAAGTTAACATATATTGTAGGTATAAGTATTTTTACATACCATAATCATAGAGTCGATTCTACCCCGTTTAGATTGATGAATAGTGATTTTGAGCGATTTATCGGTTATTTAATAACTGCAATAAGTGAAATTCCACCTAACCGAGATAACGTCATCAAGTATATACAAGTATGTAATAAAATTATCTCTGATATGGAAAAGTATAATCAGGATTATATTCAACATCTATTAAAGATACTTGATGGAAATGAAAAAGCAGATTTTGCAGCTAATTATAAAATCAAGGTCGAAGACATTCCCACGTTTAAATTTCCAGGATACAACGTATCACAGATGCGTCAAAAACTCAGTGACACCATCGACGAATTCTTCCCACGGGTTCACAAAGCATGGTTGGATAGTCTTCCTGCGTTTCATCCAAGATTACCAGAACCAGCACGTGCTGACTTTATCGATGATAAATTACCAGCTGTTAATCCACAATTAGATTATTCCGATGATGGCTTTTTTCGTACAGCAACGGCAGCGGGAGATATAACAAAACATTATCGTGTAATAACAAACGACCAGAGTTTCGAGTATATAACAGAAGGTCCAATCACGTGGACATTTACATCAGCGTCTACAGGAAAAAGTTTCACAATCACGTACAATAGTTTATCTGCGAAATTCAACAATATGAAAAAATTATATCAAACTCATCAACAACAACTTCGAAATCTTATTCAAGGATCTCTCGGAAATTATTTAAATTGTTCAGATGTAACAATTACACGTAATTCAATCAAGCAACAACAACAACAACTATATCAAATTATCGCTGATATGAATTTGTTTAATTAAACATTACTTGATGGGGTAGCGTCCAATAAAGATTTTCAAAGAATATTTTCGCTAACAGATAAAACTCTATCTGATTATAAATTTCGAGGGTATGATGTACCAGCGATGAAAGCATCAAAGAAAAAACTCATTGACGAATTCTTTCCGCAGATTCACACGTTATGGTTTAAACTAATTCCGCCAGAAGCAATTTTAACATCAACGAATTCAGTATACCGCAACAACAAACATAGATCTCCCGGCAACGTTGATATATCGTCGGTGATTGCAATACACGTTATTTGTGATGGTATCCTGGGAAGTTTTTCAGTTGATGTTTCAAAATCAAATAAAGCCAATTAAGGATATGTCATGTATACATTTTCCCCGGATGTTTCCCCGGGAAGTCTCATAGTGAAAAATCCGCCTAATTTGACCTACTTGGAGCCCATTAATCCGTTCTTGTCCAAGATGAATTTTTCAATAACCGACCAAGAATTTAACCTGATTGACCTTTGCGGGTAAACACTACAAATAACGCTAGATGAGAAATCGTAAACGATTTTCATTTTCATTGCAATTTCAAATTAAAAAAAAACTAAACTGCTTTAATAATGTATCAGCACACGCTAGTATCTATCCATGACAAAGACCTTCTTGAATACGCTATCGCAGAGGTATTCAGCGGAGCAACAACAAGTGAATTCTACGTGGATATAGTCATAGATAACCTCGGCGATGAAAAGTTTTTGCTGACGGATTATCAACTGTTAAATCTTCAGCAAAACGTTATAACCGTGGTAAGATTAACCCGTGATCAAATAATGCAATACGCCCATTCATGCCTGCCCGTGCAAAATCTCAAAGAGATTTTGAAATTCTAAAGAATTTCACGAGAAAAAAAAAGAAATCACTAAAAACTAACCCCCACCCACTGCATAAGTATTATACTTCCCTGTTGTTAATCTACAAACAGGTATTATATACACACATGTGTGTCACATACAATTTTACTTCCCGGTTTTACAAACTTGTTCTAGTTGAGTAATAGGGGACGTATTCATTACCTGTGTACACGAGGTTATATACAAGGAGGCTCTCTACGCGTGGGACTCAGCTTGCACCATTAGAGTTTTTATCTGTTTCACCTTACATTTAATAAGTTTCTTTTGTTCATACTCGGCACCTTATTGTTTTCTAACATCTTCTACGACCGTACATAATGGTACAAATACACTAACGTCTTCATGATAAACTAAACTCTCACGTATAGATTTTTGAATACGCTTGATTAGATAATACTGTTTAGAGAGTACATACTTTCCATTATTTTGTGCAAATTCCATATCTTCAAAATCGGTCATTATTTGATCACAATTTAACCCCGATGATAGTTGAATATTTTGATTTTTGATTTTGTTATTTGAGAAATAATACATCTGATATTTTCAGAATTCATATATATAAAGAAATATGTTTGTTTAATTAGTGAGTTTCACAAAACTTTGAGTGAAAATCCTTTGGATTTCAAAATGAATTCTGGACCCGCTAAGGTGTTGGTCATCTTAGCACGTTCAGAATCTTTATGCGATTATAGGATGATAATGGTATATATACAATGCAACGACAGCACATCAACCCCAAGATCTAGTGTGTATGGCGGTTGTATACATACGACGGCACATTACACATCACCCATTTGAACCCCCTTGGTGTATTTATACATCAAGCGGCGTTCATAGGTTACATATAATCACGAAGCGTATTCCCCTAGGAGTAGAGTCTAACTCGTCAAATAACGGGTTTGACCTACAAGAGGATACGTTTGGCGAATGTGGACGCACGGACGGCACACAACAATAGATTATAGGATGATAATGGTATATATAGAATGCAATGGATGACGACGGCACAACAATAGATTATAGGGTGATTATGGTATATATACAATGACAAGGTACCCATACACCGGAGAATTGTATAGGTTGTAATGATCACATGTATGATTTTCGAACGCGAAAACCCCCAATAGTATAAGGCTATAGTATGGTATATAAACCGCTGTTACACGACTAACAGCTATGCGGTGTGGTGATTTTATTTTTTGTTTTTTTTAATAGTGATCATTGACAACGTTGAAGTAAGACAGAATACTTGAAAGACACTAAAAAAAAGAATCAAATACGAAATGTATATTAAACAGTTGTATTAGTTTTCTACAAAAAGAGAAAATTGATTATATCCTGTTGAGATTCATAATAGCGAAACCAACCAATCAGAATTAAATGACTGTGTTTAAGATCCGTAACTGTGTTAGACTGTAATATGCCTAAGGGAGTTATTCCCCGTAATGAATGCAAATTACATGGTTATATATATAAGTAACCATAATTCTGTTTTTGAAACGCTTTGAAAACGAAGATAGATAAATTCCTTCTGCAACGTATTGAATAGAAGCCGGATAAATATCAAAATATCTACCAGCTGCGTATATTGACTGAAATATCTCCTCGTTAGTTGCTATATTAATTGACTTTACAGGTCTCTTCCCAATTGATTTACAAGTACCAGTTTTCCCAGATGCAGTATTCTCACTTTGTGTAACAGCTCGTAAATTATTCAAAGAATTATCAGTCTTAATCCGATTTATGTGATCAATAACAAGACCATCCTTTATCAATCCATTAAACACTTCGAAGACGAAACGATGATTGAAATATTTTTTTTCTCCAGCGCCAAACCTCAAATATCCTTGATTAGTCATAGCACCAACAGGCTTCGTTAGTCTGCGATGTCTGACAATACCATCAGGGAATGCTTCATAGTTTACAATCACGGGATGCGGTTGAAATTCTTGGTTCATTTATATACATAATATTTTATTTGTCTAAATCATTATTTGGTTGAGATATATTATTTGAAAATCTCTGAACATAATCGTGGGGAGTTCTTATGATCTTGTCGTTGACAGAGTCAAGGACGCTGTCAGATTCATTAACCCGTTTATCATAATAACGTTTTAACTCTCTGTATCGTTTACCACCACAACCGAGACATAACTGTGATATTCCTCTAACCCTTACCCCACATTGTATGCAAGGTAGCGGCCCATTGCTTCCCCGACGAAAACTTTGCATATGATACCCACATAATTCATTTCTGCATGATTTGTTACACATGGTTACTGATCCAATCATGAGCCATTTGCAATGATTCATTATATAAAAAACTTTTTATTTAAATACTTGTTTTAATTATAATATGAAAGAGTTCAAGAGATTATCGAAAATTAACCCGAGATTTAATCGGGATAGAGTCTCTGTTAAACCAAAACGTCTAATAGACGATAGCATGAAGGAGTTCAAGAGATTATCGAAAATTAGCCCGAGATTTAATCGGGATAGAGTCTCTGTTAAACCAAAACGTCTAATAGACGATAGCATGAAGGAGTTCAAGAGATTATCGAAAATTAACCCGAGATTTAATCGGGATAGAGTCTCTGTTAAACCAAAACGTCTAATAGACGATAGCATGAAGGAGTTCAAGAGATTATCGAAAATTAATCCTTCGAATACTAGATTTGATCTCGATAGAATCTCTGATATGAAGGAGTTCGAGAGATTATCGAAAATTAATCCTTGGAAAAATGCTAGATTTAATCTCGATAGAATCTCTGATATACCAAAAAGTCTAATAGACGATAGAACGATGTTGAGTAAAATCAACGACTGTTTTAATGAATTTAAGCGCGATGGAGCATCTCATACGTGGTCGACATTTCGAATTATACATGACGATGTCAATGTACCCGTAATCGATGCTACCATGAACGATAAAAGAGCAGCTGAGATAATCTCACACCTTGGCTCGCCAAGGGGAGAATCCAAGGGTGTAAAATCCAAAGGATTTTCATTGCAAAGTAATTCCCAACAGAGGTATTTTTTCAGAATAAAATTTATTATCGAAGTCGAAGGTGAATGGATTATCAGAGATAAATCTGAACCAATCCTCAAGGATAAAAAAACTGTCATTGTGAGTAGAGATTCCAAACCAGGAATTCTAACTGGAATTGACAAACCATATTACGAGAAATCCTATCCTGTAACAGCAGTAGTTTATGGAATATATCCGCTAAATGATAAGCCAAGTATCGCAAAACTAGCACCTATGAAAACGGCGTCATCATTGACTTCGTCAGGGCTCAATTGTGTAGCAACACGGGTAATGGAACACTTCACGAATGCATCCCGGGGAAATAAACTAACTGAACAACGACGAAAAAAAATAACCGAATGGGGACTGACAGTGAAACAGTATGGGGCAACAATTCTGGATATAACTAAACTAGAAGCATCATTAAAATTTCCAATATCGGAAGCGACGATAACCGGAGAAGTATTATACGAACCGAAATATCAATCGCGAGGAGCTCCAATTGAAATTATTGATCATAACAAACACGCGTGGACACCTGCAGTAACAATATTTCCACGAGAACGAATCGTAAGATATATCCCCGAGGAATTTTCAGGGGAGTTTTGTAAGGATGTATTCCACGAAGAGAGGTCATTTGATGCTATTCATGCGTTGTGTAAAGATGATCCTGTGTCAGTGTGGCTACTTCGCAGCGAAGATTTCGAATCAGGATTTGATCAGTTTGTAAGACCGAATGGAAAATTATATCGCACTGAAGAGTTACACTCGAGGATGAAAAAAACCGCTGTAAAATACTCAGGTGAAAACTCGAATAATTTCCATGAAAAACTACTCACGGATAGTTTTACGATTCCATCATTGGTAGCTCATTTTGCACGAGAAAAAAACTCATGGCGTCCAACACAAAGTGATTTTCTCGAAGATGTTAAATCAAGCTGTCTTAATTCGGTCATGGAGGACTGTGGAATAGAATATACCACCGCGAGGGTATGATTTCAATTGATAAAGCTGCGTGTTATCCAGGGAGTTTTCTCGGATATGGAGAATGTGCTAAATACTTTAAACGATTTGGACACCCCACACATGAAATGACTCGTGTTTCGGTTAATGGTCGTTTGCCTGATTTTGACTTAACCGGATTCGCTCGTGTGGTATCATTTGAATTAGCTACATGATTACATCCGTGTAGTTATGTCTGGATTGGTAGACATATGTCTGAAAAACACTGGATGCCAATTGTGCTATTGAGATACATGATTGATTGTGGTATGCTGATATTGCTGATTATTTCCGAAGCAATTATATGCTATCGAGCTCAGAAAGATGTTTGGCTACCACAACCCGATCTAGATAGTATAATACGCGAACAACGAAAACAATTTTCTGATGGAAAATCGGAGATTTTCAATGAACAACAAATCATGGATTGGTCTAGGCAGTTATTTGAAATTGAAAATAGACTAGCAAAAGATTTTGGACGAAAAATAATCGGTAAATTTACTCAAGGTGGAAGATATGACAATGCAAAATATTCTTTGCGGTTGATCATAGACAGCGCTGAATACGATTTTATCATAGCAGATTTAACGAATCAAGAAAAACTCGTAACTCGTAAAGATGCTTTTCTATCCAATGGGACTAAGTTGGGTACAATTGTTACCTACTGTGATGGATACAGTTCCCAGTATACACATTTAAGATCATATATGATTAGTTATTCTGCTATTAATCTATTTTCGATGATAAATAGATTTCCTAATACCGCGGTTAGAGTAGCCACTGATTCGATTTATATACACAACAAATACAAATCAGCAGTGGCTGAATTCACATCCCGGGAGGAAGCGTGGGGATGTTGGAGATTTAAAAAGGAGACGCTACATGAATACTGCAAATCTGCTGATGCTACGATGGACGATAAATACTTGAAAAGCAACCAATTATCAGAATTTTATAATGCACCACCGATATCTGATCCGATTACGCGATATAAAACCGTTTATTTGAATGGTTGTGGAGGATCAGGAAAGACAACACGAGTAATTAACCTATTCAAAGATAAAATCAACATGAATGTGTTAACACCAACTCATAAACTTGCTAGAGACATAAAACAACGAAATGTAAAATCTGGTACTTATCACAGCTTCTTTCGATGGAAAGGCGATAAGTGGACCCTTGAAAGAATGGGTGAGAAATTTAATCCACCGGTGATAATTTGGGATGAAATATGCACGGTATCGTTGAAAGTATTAAAAATATTTCTTGAATGGCTGTCAACGAAAAATACAAAAATTATTATGTGTGGTGATCAAGGCCAACCACCACCATTTGTCGGTGAACCTCCTCATGACTGGCTCAAAGAACACGTTGATTATTACGAAGAGGTGAACGATGACCTTAGATCGTTAGATGAAGTATTACGTGAGTTTAAACAGCTAATCAGATTACAACCGGATATAATCCAATGTGAAATAGCACGTGAAATAATTTCAGAAACTCCCATGAATGATTTTTGGGAGTTGTGGAGACCAAATGATTTGATAATAGCAAGTAGAAAAATAGTCAGAGATAAACTTCAGATGAAATTATTTGAATTGCATAAATGTAAATTTGCAACACTTCCAGTACCGCTCTGTTATAGACCTTCGGATACACGAAAGCAGAATATTTTCGTTGACATTCCTGGACAACGTGAAAAGCAGAATTAAGTATTAAATGATATTGTGCTGGTTGATATCAGCGTCGTCGAAGATGCATTGCGTGCTGATAAATCCCCATGGACGTTAAGTTACGCAGCGACAATACACTCTTCACAGGGATTAACTGTCACAGACACAATTATTTGGATAGTAGATAATCGCATTGAGTGGTCAAATTTAATTTATCTTGCAGTGTCTCGAGTACGGAGAATAAATCAACTTCGAAGAATTGTTGTTGACGATGCCAGTGACGATAATGACACTACAATCAGCGCTGACAACATCAAGGATATAATCAGAAAAAAACTCTCTGGTTATAAACAACAGGATAAAAAAATAATAGAGAATTTGATATTGATGCTGAATTAATAATTACGCTGAAGCAACAACAGAATAATCACTGCGCGAGTTGCAATTGTATAATGCTTTGGAGTTGGTCGGATAAAGATCCTCGCCAATTTACCGTAGACAGAAAGAATAGCAGCGTAGGTCATACCAACGATAACGTTATGTTGACTTGTCTTGAGTGCAACAGACGCGGGGTGCTAGTTAAGACCACGCGGTGGTAATTGAGTATCCGCGGGAATTACCGGTAGTTGTTGTCGAGTAAATCCTCGCTGAGGAGCAGTTGAATCCAGTTTATATATTGCTGGTCTAGAAACGCTAGCGTTTCCACCCGTAGATCGTGTTATACTAGATATTTTATGTACGGTGACACTCCAAATAGGATCAGTAGCTCTTTTTTTACCACCTTCAAGCTCTCCTGGTTCCTATAAATACCTTACAGTGACATTACTACCAAGAATTGGTTCTTTGAAATCTTTTTGTGGTTGTACGGGTATAGACTTCTTTTTAATCGCGTTGCTAGGTTCATGTTGATTGTTCTAGTAATCTCATTATTCAGTGCGGTAATCACAGCTGGTAATCTTTTGACCCATTATTCACGGGATCTTTTTTCTTGGATGAATTCTTTCGCGTATTGATATCCAAATAACCGCTCAGCAAGTGTCCGATTAAATCGTTCAACAATTGCCTGATCGCGATGTAGCGCAGTATGTCCTCGTCGTAGCGTGGTATTATGATGTTTCATCGTTGTTAAAACAGCACCTTGAAATTCCTTGCCAGGATCAACTTGTAATAGATTTGGCCAACGCAGAGGACCCCTTCGATAAATCCTTTCAAATGCAGAAGCCACTTCAGTTGATGATTTTGATTTTAGCGGCTCTGCTTGTTTGTATCGACTCGCAATATCAACTACGGTTAACACGTATTTGTAACCGTTATCATGCGGCAGAAATAATATATCAGCTTGATGAACTTCATTAGGAACTGTAACATCAAAATGCGAGTAGTTAATTTGTTTAGGCCGCGGTAGATAAATTTGCCATATTGCCTGTTTGGATAACCAATCCGCCGCTGTAGTTTTTTTTTTTACTTTTGCAGCGCTAGCAAGTTTACTGATTGCTGCCTTACCTCTCCAGTATCCTCTCGGAGAATAGTAAATAGATTCCATGTTGTTATTAATTACCCGCACCAAATATTAATTTACCTTTCATGGCGGATTTTATCAACCATGAAGCCAATTTTTCTTTGAACGATTTATCTGTAATAGCATTCAACGCATGAATTAATTTTACATCTGCGAGATGACGCTGTTGTAGATCACCACTACGGTAAGCTATATCATGTACACGACACGCTTCATCGATAGCGTTTATAGGATTTTCCCCCTGACTTGGATTATTTCGATCATCAAGTCTTATGTCTAATCGTGTTCCCGGTCCACAATAACTATAACCGGGAAGGTGTTTTTCACCTGGATATTTTGACCATGGTAACCCCGGGAGTTTAGCTAACTTGGTTGCAATATCTCCTCCGCTTTTTTTTAAAAAATGTTTTGATGAATCTCTTTGAGATTCCATTTTCACAAATCGATATTTTTTGTACCGCATATTTCACACTTTTTTTTACCGTGTTATTAAGCATTTTCGAGGAAGCCTCGTACCAAATCAGACGCAGTCCACGTTCTCACCTCATGTGTTTAAAACCGCTGATTTTCCACTGAAAATTCCAGGCAGCAAAGGTATGGTGACAATAAATATGGCGTCGTTTTCTTTTTACTGAAAAATTTAATTAAATATTTTCAAGGAAGCCTCAGTTTACTAAATTGAGGCCTATTAAGCAATTTTGAGAAAACCTCAGTTTGCTAAATTGACGCCTGTAAAAGTTCACCCTCTCTCAAATAATTTCGGTTTCGGTAGAAGCCTTATTTTTGCTTGAAAACTTGGTTTGTTCACCCTCTCTGCTGCTAATGTATATGTGGTTAAACGTTTAAGACAAAACGGAATACCCTCTATATTTTCCCATCTGCGATTATTATAATCTCTTTGTAAGTTGACATTCGCCTGTCAATGACACACTTACCTGCAGCAACCTTATTACGTCGTAATCCTTGATATGCCCATCCTAACTTAATTTCTTAAAAGACTCAAACATATACATGATGTCAGCTGTCCGTGTCCCGTGCCCAAATATTGTTTATGGAACTGCACTCAATTCTAAAAAAGGCGTATTGACAGTGACATCATATGATGTTTATTCGTTATCCGGTACGTACTGAACTCCAGTTACATAGAGATTCCTTGCATAAAGACGTCTGTATTTTAAACTTGATTGTAAGGTTGTTTTAGCAATTTATATTTTCATATATCTGACTGTGTAGGAAGTTTAGTTTTGATGACACAAACATATTTATACGTGTTTGCAGTTTTCTTTTCATGAAAGGTATGATATGAATTACAATTAACTAATTGTGCAAACGTTTTGAAAGTTTATGAATTGTGCAGTGTAGATCAATCGTACATGCATACTAATATTTCAAATTATCTATTCATTGTGTAATAGTGTGTTAAAATATAATGCTAGATCAAACAAGTTTAATTGAGAAACATACATTTACACATACTCAGACACATTATAATACAAATACACTATCGTCACAATGCAAACAATGCTTTATCATACTATTTGTATTATATTTCGAGCTCGTTATTTCGCTCTATATTAGGTGTTGAAATTTCAAAATAACGAATGTCTTAACAGCTAGGGAATCAACATAAATCGTTTAAATTAGAATCGCATTCGTATTGTTACATTTAATGTCATAACTTCAGAAGGATTTATTTTATTAGAAAAATACCCGTCTTACTGTATGTCATATAACTAATAAGAGTCGAGAAAGGTGACTATATTTTATTTTGGCATTATTTACAAAAGCCTATCAGAACGTGCTGTCATGAAATATTTACACTCTATGTATCCATACAGTCAAACCAAACATTTTGACTATATAGAAAAAACATCATTTGTCTTTGTGTTTTCCAGTTGTACAGGGCTTAATATGAATAATGTTTATTTAAAAAAATAATTTAATTGTTTTAATTAACCCTTCATTATTTTTTATTTTGGCCTTTTTGGTATATGTTTGGTTATCCTTTCACACACGTAGGACCACATATTTTGTTATGATCGACGGTATGATTGAATACAATCTCAATGCTTTGTCGTTAGCTTGTTACCTTTTTTTAAAGTGGAATGTCGAATGACGTGAACACACAATGAGTCGATTTATTTCTCCCAACATGCTTGTGTTAGGATGATTCGAAATTCCGTTGTTGAATAACTAAACATTTTAACTTTGTACTGTGTCAAAAGTATAAAGTAAAGATCTATTATGAGCATTGTTTAAAACATGTCGTTCTTTGATCACATTTCCTTGAATATTTCTATAGCGTTAATTCTAAAAAGGTCAGTGTATTTTCCAATCTAAGGGGCACGGTGTAACAATGGCATTTATCGTATTTATGCTAAACTATTAACAGTTTAAAACCATTGAATGTATTATCTTTAAAAGTACATCAACACAAAAGTTAAATATAAGTTCGAAAATACCCTCCAAAGATGAATTAAATGTCATCATTAGAGAGAACCCATTTGGACTCCTTATATCGTACATCTAGAAAAAGAGGCTATATTTTTGTACTGAGTAAACGAGGAAACATGGATGTATTCTATATGTGGCGCGTTTAATAGTTGTAGATGTTGCTGTATATTTGTAGGTTTGATATTATATAACATTTACAGAAATATATTTATGTTTAAAATGTTGCTTTCTGTAAGCAAAACGCTTAAATTTTAACTTATAGGTATGGACGTTGTAGAATTCTTATTTTATCGTATGTGTACGAACTTCAAATCTAGATTTGTATTCAGTTAATCTATGAAAAGTAATTACTTAGATTCGAGCCATGGATTTTCGAGGCAACTGAGTTGTACAGGTCAATGTGTTATGTGTCGCACCAATTGTACGCTGATGACACCCAAATATACATGTCTAGCCACCAAAATGAAGTTGATCCGTGGAGTATAGAAGTGCATATCGGATGTGAAATCATGGATGACATGTAGCAAGCTACAGATGAATGATAATAAAACTGAGGCTATTCTGATCACAAAACAAAGACTTTCTCATTCACATCCTTTACCTCAGACAATAAATATCAGCAACACCAACATTAAATTCTCAGTTAGTACGGAATCTAGGCGTTACTCTTGATAGTACTCTCATATTGCACCAACATGTCATGAACATCTGCAGGGCTGCATATCTTGAATTGAGACGCATCAGTTCCATCCGTAAATATCTTTCAGTTGATGCCACAAAAACACGTGTGTGTTCATTAATACTTTCAAGACTGGACTATTGTAACTCAATTATGCCTGGTTCATCACAATATTTACTCCAGAAACTTCAAAAAGTTCAAAACACAGCTGCACAGATAATCTTTAGAGTACCTCGATCAGGGCATACCTAACCACTGCTCTGTACCCTACACTGGCTATCAATTCGATACAGAATCAAAAACAAAATTTGTTCTCTGTGCTTTATTAGGAAGCTTTATTATTATTTTATTAAGGCAGGGACTAGAAACAGTGAGATAGTTTAAATATATTGGTTGTATAATCACCAAACAGGGATCAAGAGCGAACATTTTGTCACGAGCAGCACAACAGCAGCTATGTCAAAGCAGTAACCCATCTCGAGAGACAAGAATGTCTGTATGAAAACTAAAATCAGAGTATTGAGAGTACTATTCACCTAAATCTTTTTGTATTCATGTGAGGCCTGGACCCTGACAGCAGAATTAAAATTATGAATCCATACACTTGAAAGGAGATGCTATATGGCCATTCTTGGCAAGTCTTACATGGACCACATCACAAATGAAGAAGAGCGTAACACCATCAGGCGCAATGTAAGCCAATATGAATAACTCCATAAAACCGACAAAAAGAGAAAGCTGAAATTGTATGGCCTTGTCACTAGCGCCAACAGTCTATCCAAAATATTCCCTTAGGGCGCCTTCCAGGGTGGTGGAATCAGATGTAGACATAGTTAAAAGTAGATACTTTCGGGGTCTATTCTATGATTTTATGCACTTCGCCTGGACGACCACACTAGGACACGGGAACAATGATGAGGACAAATATGACTTTGCATTAATTTGAGTCCATCCAATTGTTTAAATTAGCCGGATATATATTTCTAGTTTGGACTTTTGGTCTCAATTTCCCACAGGTTTTGCAACACAATGTATTATCATAAACGGCAGGTTATCCATTTGATTCACGAAATGTTTTTGTATTGTTGATTAAAGTGAGATCTTCAAAGTTCTTCGAATATTTATTAAGGGGCGATTCTACAAATGTCCATTTGAACACCAATGTAATCAACAGGATGCAACAATGGAATGTATCGTGTGTAATATAACCTAACAAATGTTTAAAGTAATTGCTCTTTGCACATATTATCTTTAAAATTAAATTCACACACAAGTGGCTATATGATAACAAGGAAATATATGTTGGAAAATCCAACCACCCCAAAACAACATGAATTATATGGCTTCCTTCGAATGAACCCTTTTAAAATCTCATCAACGCAGATGAATAAAGAAAGTGTATATGTGTCTCCTGAGAAGTGTAAGAAAAAAGTAGCTCCTGAACTGGAAAGATTATATCTATGGGATTATGTGGCATTTCACAATTGAAAACTATCATTATTTATAACACACGTTCTGGGTAATATAGCTCAGACATTTATTGAGAAACAGTATATAATTTTGACCATGTAAACTTCGTCAAGAATGCAAGGAGTATACAAAATCAAGGTTGATATACAGTTATGAAATGTCGAATTAATAACGAACAAACACTTAGTATTAGGATAGAATTTATTTTAATCAAAGATGTACATAATTTGCATTATATATTAGCTTGCTCATCTTCATCATATTTCAACTAAATATACTTAATATTATCATACGTAGTATAATATTTAATGCTATATAAATAGTTGTTTTCTTTCTATATTTTGTTTAATATGAAAGTTTATATAATAAAACGGAAACAAACAGAAGTTTTAAGCTTTCTTTCTCCATAAAACTCAAATACCCTCAACTTAATTCTCAAAGGATATTATTCTATTTAGCGACGCAATATTTACCTCAGACATAGATCAGTATCAACATTTCCACGCACTTTAAACGGTTAGTCTAAAAAAATAGCTTTACCTTAGTGATTTTTTTAGACCAATAGAAGGCAGAACTACGATAATTACATTCCGAAATATCCCGAGAAAATATAATTTTGTCTAGAGCTTAATCGAGTACACCTTATGACTGATTTTATTACACTCGATTCAAGAAGTTCAAACAAGTTCAAAATTTTGATTGTTTTAAAGTGCATAGTACGTAAACAACTTATGTTTTCGGATTCAAAATTTCATTTGTTGAAGGGTAACATTATTTACTAAGTATAGTTCAGTAGATATTAGATTCATTTAAAATTCTATTTCTTCATTACTCGTGTTAGAAAAGTCTTGGAATTCTGAAATAAAGAAAAATAATTTTCGTTTTAAATTTCAGAAATTGTATCGAAGTATCTTTTAACCATTTCATTCCATATTTGACTGAAAATATTTTCATCAGTGGTGTCATACGATATTATCAGCAAAACACAGTAACCAGCAGGGATTATAAAAGCATATATAGTCGCATTATCATGATCATGATAGCAACTTCGCGCCGATTTACCATCATTAGAAAATGTGGTTCTCTTCCAGACGACATGCATCCCGTTATTCGTACGAATTTGTGACGATAACAATGAGAATTCAGCTATCAATTAATATCAAAATAAAATGATCAACACATATTCTTATATTCCTCTCAATTACATATAATAGTAATATGTCCATATTTAAATTCAATAAAGGGAAACTCACCAACGCTAATGTTTGAACTTCCGTAAATGAGTTGTACTGTAATCTTCTTTCGGAAGATTTGCCAATATTGTCTGCTTCTAGAACGTTAGTAACTGCATTTTAATATTCTTGTAACAAAAACGTGTCTTTGAATTTTTGTACAGTTTACATATAATGCCAAGTTTTTGTTAAAGTAACATTGCGTGGTAGCAATATTACCTGCAATGCTTAGCATTTCATCGCTATATGCGCTGCTATATTATTGTGAATCATCAAAGATAATCTGATGAATGCTTATATTAATAGGGATGCAGAAACTTCAATGTTGTTTCCCTGCTTTTATGAAATGCCAAAACATAAATGGCTCCTTCATTGGTATATCCTTTATAGGTGTATAACATTGATAAAGATCGCACTTTGTAAATAACAGAACATAAAGAAACTACCTGAAAGTCGTAAATATGTGCGTTCACAAAGGAATATATGTAACTAATGCAAATTTAGTTACATTGTGACCTACTAGGAAAGTAAAATTTGATAATAAGTATAAGGTCAAGAGGAATAAAACTTGAAGGTGGTGAATAAAGGTATGAATATTTAACTACTTTTTGCTGCATGAAATGATGTGCATCTTTCCCCCCATATATAACAAACGTCAACGTGCACTGCATTTAAACTTGCTACGTTTTCTTTGACTACAAGGATAATACAAGTTTAGATTGATCTTTGTAAAACGCACATCGAAAAACTGCCCAAGGATGAATTTCTTGAAAGAATTTTGATATTCATTTTTTAAAAGCAGAGATTCGTGGAGGATACGTCGTGGTGTATATAAGAAATTTGCTAATTATAAATACTAATTGACTTTTTAAACCACCTAGAAACAATAACCTTCAAACATTTTATAAGCACGTCTTTATACACATTTAATGAGTAAATAATTACTTGACAGAGACTTAAATCTGGACCTTCTTAGCGATGCATGCGTATCCCGACCATAATCATTATAAATAAAACAACTGTATTGATCACATAAAATTCACTAACGTTTATCAACCAACTATTTTCTGATATTACAATATGAACATTTTCAAGAAGCATGCTGGATTGTGACTCCAATTCCAAAGAATCTTAAAATTTATATCACATTTTCAAACCAACATAATGTTTCGAATGAATTAGTATCGCCGTGAATGATCTGATAGACCACAAGATGTTATACTTGAAAAACCTGCTTTTAAAAGATCCTTATACCTATACATATTGGGCTAAGGACAATATATTGTTTGTTAATGCTTTACATTTTACGAATTTCCATTGGACTAGTAAAACCAACTATCAGTAAGAATGCTGCTAGAACAAACGTTTGTCTTCAAATCAGATTATTAGGAAAAAAAATTAAAAGCTGGATAAATGTAGTCAGATAGACAAAACAGCTGATTGAAATCACGTCAATCACGTTGTAAATTAAAAGGGTCAAGCTTATGTTAATGCGACTTTTATCAACTTTGTTCTTGGTACGATTTGATTACTCCGATGTGATGTCGTAAGAAAAAAACCACATTATCCCAATCAGGGATTCCCGCAACAGAATATAATTATCCAAAGAAACAATTAAAAATAATAGTTAGTATTAGAATAATTAGTTTACCTTCAAAACTTAATTGTTGATCGTTATTTTGGTCGTAAACACCCATCAGATAATCTATATGCTCTCCGAGTCCTTTATTTGATAAAGTAATTCTGAAAAGAAATCCATTGATGCATATATAGAATTCACATCACTGAGGTTATACTTAATGCTAATTCTACGAGTTTCAAAGACGTTAGTAATATTTGTTTCCAGATACCGGGAACGGCACACAAAAGCAAGATAAAACAGATCTGTAGCGTAATAAGGATAATGCACAAGACAGCAGAAATACAACAGTAAATACAACAAATAAAGATCATCCAAACGATAATGAGCACACAATGATTCTGAAAAAAGAAAACCATCACCAATCTCAATATTTGCATCTGAGCGTAACTGACATTGGTTCAACATGGCATTGACCGAACCAGGAGACCGATAACACCCAGCGTCACAAAAAGGAATGTTTGAGATAGAATGCGTAATTGTAAATTCTAAGAAATA
This sequence comes from Unio pictorum, assembly GCA_030141615.1. Taxonomy (NCBI): domain Eukaryota; kingdom Metazoa; phylum Mollusca; class Bivalvia; order Unionida; family Unionidae; genus Unio; species Unio pictorum. The sequence goes on from JARLTB010000057.1 coordinate 1,190,082, forward strand.
TATCTAAAATTAATAGCTATATGCAAACTTTAATATTAATAATTGCTTTCAGGGGGCATTATCTAGGAACATAAAGATACGTTTAGTAAAATGAACTCCAACAGTGTAAAGTTAGTCTTACCAATTACTAACTTTTCATCACGCTTTTTTTTACGCTAGCTTATTTGGGGAAAAAATTCAAACGTACGCGTCAGATGCAGACAATACGTGCAAAATGATTTGACCGATTGAAAGGTATATTTATATCTTGTTACTTAATAGATACCAATTCATGAACAAACCTGAACTCGTGAAGACTGATATATCCGTTGTTGTCTGCGTCATATTCTTTGAAGTTTTTGCGCTGTTGTGCTTCCTCGTTTAGATTTTTTTTCAGTTTGTGCCCTTCGTTGCCTGGAAATGAATCTTAGCTGTTAAATCATATATACAGGAATACAATGCAACCATAGAGTGACGATACTGTTTCAGTTAGCGTAACACATGGCATGTGAATTTAATATATTCAATACAATTTTATGTTATTGTTCAGTAAGGTACAAATGTTTGATTTAGCAACGATGTTCGACGATAATGGATGAAATTATTTTAAACCAGTCCTAGTACCAGTAGTATATACTATGGATTGTATTTCTTCATTATTCAGCAACTGATACAGATCGGTTAGAAGTCATCATTACATTAGTAGTCTGTCTGAATTTAACATATTGAGCGTTTGTCTTAAATCTGGGCTTCAGAAAAACAACGTTTTAAATGCAATCATTCACGTTGCTGTTCATAATCTTCAAGAATGGTTTCGAAAAGAGTTAGTTATTTCCCAGTCAGGACAAAACAGACTTGATCCTACGTGTAAGCGCTCTTTAAATAATATTTTAAGTCTTCACATTATCTGCATTAAAACTCGGATAGATTATAAACACTATTATTTTAATTGGACTAAGTTCAATAATGCCATGTTTTTAATTGACGAATAAAATGGTAACCTGTCTAATAGAGGCGTGTCTTGTCTTTCTGCTTAATTTTGTGGATTATACAGCTAACTACATTGCAATTTTTTAGAGGAAATGATTTAAAAGATTTTCAGTAGTTCTTTGAAAATACCGGTATAGAAATGAGATTTTTCTTTCTCGGCAAATATTATGTTGTTAACAGAGTGTGGCATTAAGACCTCGCCCACAAATTAAAAGCCACTTATACTTCAGTGAGCCATGTTATATTGTACTTGAGTTATTTAAAGGTCATATGACCGCATGTTAATAATGAGCGTTTGCTAGGCCTGGTCTGCTCTGAAAGATAATGTTGAGGTTGATTACAACTTGTGATATACATACAAGGAGTTGTAAATGATACATACTCCAAAGCATGTTTAGTTTTTTTTGTGCAGATTATCGTTACTCTTTCTAATCGTGTATAATCACGTTGCATTAGTTCATAGCCTTAAACCTTATTTCGGAAAACTGCGCAAACGCAATTAATTAACCAGTATCTTTCTGCAATTTAAAAACTGAATTATCGCAATATTCCAAGGAAACATTAGAAACCCTTCACCAAGCGTTATATAGGCTCATTCAAAAATACATACCGTTGACGAGTACAAACCGATAAAACTTTTATTCACAAACAAGACTGATGATCACAAAAAATTGATCATATGAAAACAGATGGGTGGGCAACAAATAACTAAATGCTTGCACTCAAATTCAAAATTGTCAGAAAATCCTAGTTTTGCAATCAAGTTCTTTTTCGGAATCGTTCCGGAATATAACTATCTGCTTAGAGACAATTGTGCCTTAGTCAAGAGAAAAGATATTTAACATTACAAAATTAAACATGGAAAATAATGCCTTGTGCCATATATTTAATAACTATTGAAGCACAACACCTATCAAAATTACAACATAATAAACAAATAAATACCTCTGGGAAGAACGATCACGAGCAAACTTGCAAACAGCAGACAAACGACTGAAGCCTTCATCGTGAGAAATGAAATTGGATCTCTATTCCCTGGTACCAGCCAGTCACAGTGAAATCCCTTTTATATATCAAGCGCGGTCATCACTAAAGTTCACAAATGTATTATGCCACACCTCGGCTTTACTCGAAAATAATGCAGTCTTGACCCATTGAACCTTATACTTTGAAACAACCGGGGTCACTTATTATGTAATCATAAATTCCGATGTTAACGTACATCTGTCAGCTGCCTTTTGAATATTAATCCCCTTTTAATTAAATAAAATTAAAATATTGTATCTATATAATTTTATTGTATGATTTTTCGTTTGAGACTAAGCATTTAGTATGATGCAATATGGACAAACACAGGAAACAAAATATAATATATGCATATATTTATACAACGCGCCAAGGAAAGAGAGGCTTCTGTACATTCGACATCTATTCAGAGAACATTTGGGTCAGATAAACAAATCCATGGCACGATAAGTGAAATCATATTTTTGACTCTTCCAAAAATTAAACGCATTCTACGAACTTTCGTGAAGTTTTCAAATCTAACTTCCAATTGTATTTAATATGTCATTTTGCTATATGCATTATATGATTGTCAGCAACATGGGTTGACAAGAATGATACACTCGTGGCAACGCAAAAATTAGATCTTACGTAATTTATTGAATATTTACGGTCCGTTGTTTGGTAATCTCAGTTCAAATCTTGTCAGAATCCACTTGTAGATGTGGTGTGTTATCTCTGTGTATTGTCGTTTCTTAAATTTCTCAGGCACTAGATAGGCTATCGTGAGATAAAGTGCCGATAATCCGATCATTGAATCGGTTTTATGACCATATGTTACGTATGTTTACATTATTTAGTTGATTGATGGCTTTAACATGCAATTATTTACACTCTACTACAATGCAATAATGTATGTTGTACTTGATCCTGTCTAAAATGGAGCTAATTTCTGCTTGACTTGATTGGCTTTTTTAAATGTCCCTTCATTTGCTTTGATGTAAACAACTAATAACAGCGTAATTATTCTATATGTGGCACAGTTAATAGTTGTATAATTTGCTGTATATTTGTAGGTTGTTACTTGCTTAGGCTCGAAAAAGCAGCAACGCAGAAAGAGTGAAAACTAACAAGCTTGTTAATGTTTAACAATGAATTTATTAAGTACAATTATTTTCATAAAATAAATAAACTTACGGTTTTACAGAATCAAATCCAACATTAATCCAATATACAATTAACAAAAATAATCCACTAATGGAATTGCAAGAGTCCTGATAAAAAATGTTCTAATAATTCCAGGTTTGAATATCGACGATGTAATCCAAAATGGCTGACAATGTCATGTGATTTAGTCAGTTCTTGTTTTTTTGATACTTCAAATGAACAATCTATGAGCACATGTTCTACTCCAAATAAATAAAATAATTCCTCTTGCTTTAACGAATTGACACAAATTCCAATATAACTCAAAACACAACTATTAATTTAAAGCCCAGAAATCTACTACTAAAGAGACAACTTTAAATAAGTCACGTACTCCCCCATGAGAATTATAAGAAATTCAGCCATGTCCTTGAAATTAGCCAATCGTTTTAGAAGCCTCTTGACCCTCTCTGATGCAAGGCCAAAAATGAGGTTACAAAGTCAAGGTCAAAATCATGTTTACAAATAATGTATGGTCATAGAGGTTTTCCTAGAATAATCACCCAGTTAATGAATTTTAAACCCAAAATGACAAATATGGATTTGACATTTTAAAAAAATCATAATAAATCAAATGGTCGTAACAATACACATATATACTTTTATGTTTACAATGTTGCTTTTTTAAACAAAACTTATATTGTAACTTAGAGGTATGGACTTTGTAGTCGTAAATAAAGTATTCTTTTCTTATCTAATGTTGTTGAACCTGTAAAACGTTTACATTGTAAAATATGTCGAAACCAATGATTTCTTTTCTTTCGGAATGGAATCTCTTTTGTTAATATCATTAAAGTGTTTATTTTCTCTCTATTTAAAATAGTGTTCTACTATAAATTTTTAATCCAGTTATTCAATGGAATGTATGGTCTATTCGTACATGGAATTACATTACTCTGATTCAACAAAAGACTATTGAAAAAAATAAACACTCCATAGGCGATAACAAACACGTAGTTTCCTTCAGTTTAAGTTTTCTTCTGGATTTGTGCAGAGGTTTATTTAGGGCTTTATATTACTACGCCTTGTGTCTGTAATTAATGGAATATTTTGGAATTTCAGTTGTTTCCTCTCACTTACAATTTCCATTCTACGGAAATAATATATTTGATATATTTTTAAAATGTGTTGTCTTTCGCTTTTATCCGGTTATTTGTTTTATGATCCAAGACATGTAAAATATTAATCATACCTTTATCTAATTTCGCTTGCTTCTCTGCTTCAAATTCCCCTTTTAAATTCCAAGCATTTTACTTTATTTTGCCATTATTATATTCATCATAGCTTGTTTGTTTGATAAATTCCTAAAAAGAATTTGTATGCACTGCAGTTCTCGAGGCCCATATTTAAATCTAAAATTACCAGAGGGATAATTCTCTCAAAGTGTTCCATGATACCGTCCGTAACAATGAAAGGAAATGCAGGAATGAATAATACATATCAATTCAATGTTACGGACAGCTCAAGTTTCTTTGTTTGCTGAAACAATGTGACATTCGATCCTTAAGATCTTTAAGAGTATACGAGCACTATCTCGCTCAACGGGAAATCAAAAATAATAGGACAATCTAATTGGAGCATCTGCACACCGAGCAGTATATGATTCCAGATCTCGGACTGCATTTTGGAGTCTGGTCGATTTAGACGAAATTGTAAATTGTTTCATTTCTAACCTAACACCACAGCAATATCGTGTCCCAAATAAACATGATACGTTTCACTGTATATATGATATAACTATACCACCAGATTTTAGTCATTAAGGAATCCTGTATTCGAGTTTTATCTATTCAGGATATTTGTATTATTTGAAATAGCAGACAAGCAAGAAAAATATACGTTTGATTTCTTCGTGTGGATGAAATGTACACAAATAGTATTTATATTCTCTAAATGACACATATTCCCGGAAATGCCTTGATTCAGGTTTGCTTTGTTTCTTAAACGAAACGATCTGCGACAAAATATTAAAAATTAAATCATATACAATACGTATGTTTTGTTTGCATATCTGTTATGGGCTAGACTTACGCGTCCTTTGTTAGTGTTGGACGTTATTCAGGATATCATCATAACTAGAACTAGACCAATGTTTTGAAGCATACAGTTTAAAGGGTAATATGGTGTTGTTGTCGAATTATAATAAGGTAATACAGAGGTTGAGCCTAATCTTTTTCCGATATTTACTGATGACTAACATACCCAGATATATATGTTTATATGTATATTTAAACAAATATAATTCCTTCATAATATATTGTAAGCAAGATACCTCAGAATCCAAATTTACCACTTAAATAAAGGTTAGTATTTCTATTCGAGAAATAAACCCGTAATTGAACCAAAGTAAGGGTTCTTATTTTATTTTATTTTATTCTTTGTACAAATGTAGTCAAAAATTGTCATGTAAAAATATATATTCATAAAGAAGGTTATGGATATATATTTTTTTTTCTGCTGTCCATTCCAAGAAGACGAAAGAATGATCTATGGAATAGCTTTAGTGTTTTAACTTATGTCTTTGTGACACTTTGCATTCTTTCAAATCGCACTGCGAACAGCCCTTGGCAAGGCTAATCAAGATAACTTATCATCTGGAACTGAAACCCATAAGTTAGAATAAAATATATAATAACTTAATTAAGTTAATTGCATTCGCTAGTCTTATTCCCATGGGATTGTATTTAGATCTAGGAAAGAATATATGGCACAGAGGGTCGTAGGAAATATAATCTTCCTACAATAGCTTCAGTTCGCCGATGGGTCTTCGTAACATAATTAGCAAACATAAAGCGAATGCAATAAGGGTAGACTGCCGTAGGAGGGATGTACAGATCTTGATTGTTTCAAATTTGCTTTATGAAAAAAATATATGTTCTTATATAATGAACGATTGAAAATAGTTCCGATCTAACACATAAAGAAATATGAACGTTTATACTGGACATTATGAAGTCGTTATATATTGTGAAATTGGTATTTTTGCTATCTATGTGAAAAAAGTTTGCACAGAGCATGTGAATGGTTTCAACTTATTGGTTAACAATAACGTCTTTCCTTATTCTCCAGAGATCATATTTGATAATTGCATATGTTTTCCATTATCATTGTGTACATATCACCTTTTAGATAAACATTGCATACGTTTAATGAGAATTTGGCTAGTCGCAGATCTTATTTATCATATACGTTTTGCTAGTAAAAACTTAATTAGATATGGTATTGTGCTATACTTAGTAATATGTATTAGAATTGATGTCGCCTAATAATGTAATGATAGTGCGCAGATACGTATATCTTATTATTTATAATTTCAATAAATCATTTTCATTGTTCACAGCTGGCAGTAATTAGGGCGAAGAAAACACTCTCTTGCACACACATACATCTATACATATTATCACTTAATGTGTTTTTTTTTGTAACTTGATGTCGATTTACATACTGCATTTTCAGCATCTGAATTGAAATGTTTATTACAATTGCTTTAATGCGTTCGCTAATGATCATAAGTTTTGCTATGTTCTTAAAGTGTTTAAGGATGTACAAAAAGTATATATGTCTACTTGTTATTTATGATATGCACCATTTACCTGTGTTTTCAATTGAGGTATTTTAAAACATTTTATTCTTTATATTTTTTATTTTTAACTTACACTTCGATGGTTAATACATATTGGATATACTATATGGTTTCGACATTGATGGAGGAAGACGATCGTCATGCAGATATTAAGTAAATATATGCATTGAATTAAAAAATAATTTCATACTGATAATAATAATTCGAAGAAGAAGAAGAAGAAGAAGAAGAAGAAGAAGAAGAAGAAGAAGAAGAAGAAGAAGAAGAAGAAGAAGAAAAGGAACAAGAAGAAGAAGAAGAAAAGGAACAAGAAGAAGAAGAAGAAAAGGAACAAGAAGAAGAAGAAGAAAACGACGAAGAAGAAGAAAAGGAACAAGAAGAATATGAAAAGAATATTTAAAGTAAAATATGATTTATATTTTATTATGAAAAACACGGATTGTATTATCCTTTTATTATGCGTTCAAACTCCAGAAATTGTTTTGATTCTTAACATGGCTTGAGATAAGTAAACTTAGTTGGGAAATATTACCAAAATGAAAAAAGTAGCTTTGTTGCTCTTTTTCTGACATAGTCCATGCCTCTGTTGTTTCCGGTATATGCCGCTGATTGGATGCTCTAACATAACTGAAACCAGTTACCACTGGCTCCCAGCCGTGCTAACATATGCACTTCGCACCTAGTAGACATGTATGCATGTAGCGTATCCCATGGGGAGATCGTTTAAATATTCCAGGTGAATACTACAACGCTCTTGAATGGCTGGATTGTGTGTGGTTGAGTTAGTCTAAAAGCAGGCGTTGTTCTTTTTTTGCTCTCTACCTACGATCTCTCTGGCTGTGCTATAGACAGTATATTTTGATGTGATCCCATCTCTCTTTGTTTTGATACTCTCGTTAGGTAGGTTATGATTCAAACGTCATGGATAGAGCACAAATGAATTCCTCAAAATTGACTGTATATGATATCTTGCGCATGCCAATGCGTGGTTTAACCCCATGCCCAGATCGGTGATTGTTCTTGGTTAACGCTTCATTTTACAGCATCCCATCAGTGTCTCAGTCAACGCTATCCTGGCAGACGGTCTCGAAATGATCAAGTCCAGTTGGTGCCGGTGTTTTGACCGTAGATGTATCATAGTTTAGCTGTTGCTCTGTCTGAAACAATGAACTGGTGATTCTGATGGAATAGTACGAGCATATATCTTGGAACCACTGACAGGTCTCATTCATTTTCCAAATACAAAACTTGCCAAGACAATGGGCTAAGAGTCATGGTCAGTACTCACCCTAACGATGATGTTGCTCAGAAATATAAAGCTACTTTCCTCTAAGAGTTTATATTGTCATATGAATCATCCTTGATATATGCAATGTAGCCCAGTGTGGAATCGTAACCGCTGATCCGGGGGACAGGTCCGTTTGTGGTCTTAAGGTCGAGGGATAACAGTATTCATGACGGCGAATTAAACAACAAACTCTCTGTAATCATTTGTGCTCTTTGCTTGCCAGAATATAACATGTACTTTTATTCAATGAGGGAACCATAATCTGGTAACTGTGCAATAGTTACAGTTCGTTTTGTCAGATGCTTTCGTACATTACACAGTACCAACCCATTAATTCACATGAAATATAGCGGGACGTCATACTTTTTTCTTGGGGCTGTCCAGCTTGAGGCGGACTGTTGATTTACACTGAGACATGATCGTATCTTTCGCCGTTGGAAGTAACACCTGGTGTTTCACTCTACGCCAATAGGGCAATGAATTTTAACTTGTGAACTGCTGCTAACCTAGTTGTGTTGACGCCGTGAAGCGACGCTGTAGTGTCCTCTCAAAGCGCACGCATCGGCTGGGTGATATGATCAATCAGATTTTTTTCATACATTTTGTTATAAATTAGGTTATCTTGTATTTCAGAGACTGTGCTACAGGAATCATTAGCCAAATGTTGGCTAAAATACTTTTATCAAAATGTTGTTCTTACAGCACATTATGGAAAAAGACAATATTGCAGTTGGCCACATTTCGCTAATCATAGTTACCTACAGTTTGGTCTTTTGTAACCATACATGGTGGGTTATAATAAAATACAATAATCAAATTTCGGCTAAGCTTTCACTTATACAGTATGTGGTTCCTATCTAAGAGTGTGAATATCAGCTTTGAAGGAATTTGTCACATTTCGGCTAATTTAAAGCCTAACTAGCTCTTCCAATCGACATTGAAGCTAATTAATATTTATGTAAATATATTGATCAAAAGCGATACCAAGATTCTCATTATGTGCCTTTTCTACTTTGAGTTAAGACATTTTAGCCCACAGCAGACGCCTGATTCGTGTAATTGGAAATTAGAAACGCTCATCATGTGTCTTATAAACGTAACAATCTGCAGCATAGACATTGACTAGATGTATAACTAATTCACGCGTTACATTCCATATCGAATACATCCTTTACCAAATAGCTGGCTGGATAGTAAAAGCCGCGATAAAAAGTAAGCTTGTATTATGGACTGGTAATTAATATTATTGTGAAATCCACTTATTATTCAGCAAGAGGATACTAGAATCTAAAGCCACATCGCCGGTTCTTAATTGATTTATCAGTGCCATGTTTTGTTAGTTATGTTTAAAATTTGAGAATATTTCAAACAACGTATATACATTTTAAACTTATTTTACGACGTTGTCAGGAATTTCACGTTTAAAGCACTTTCAACTAGTTTACAAAGTTCGAAATATTCATACCCATAATGTGAATTATTTGCATACCCATATATTTTCATTTTGGAATGTTAATTTGAAGATAAAATTGTTATAAAGTAGAGTTAATGAAACGACAGCTTCATCTTAATCTTCGGCGTTTGAAACAATTCACAGATAACTGGCATTGAAGTCAGTTATATAAAAGACAATATTACCTTTCCAATTTCATAACGTCTATCGAACTATGTTTTTAACATTTCATTATAAATTTAAATGAAAATATGCTCTTACTTGGTCACATACTAAATAAAGAGCATAACATATTCAGTAGGAAGAACATATTTTAAAATCATATATATCATATAAATCACACTATTATGATCTTGATAGATAAATGAAGTCGACTTGTCAGCACTGAAAAATTGGACTTTCGCGAGACAAAGATCATTGATTTTCGTAAATGTTTGTGTTGCTATCAATGCATATTGTAAAATTAAGTATATATTTTTATTTACCGATCAATTATAGACAATTCTAATATTTGCACTTGTAAAATCATTACTGAGAAAATTAATAACTTTAATATGTTTGAACTTCCGTAAATGATTTTTACAAAAATCTTGTTTCGGAAGATTTCGCTAATGTTTTCTACTTTTAGAAGGTTAGTAACTCCATTTTTATATTGTTGTAACAAATGCCTACTTTTGTACATTTTACAGATCATGCCAATATTTTGATAAAGTAGCATTCTGTGAGGACAATTTTGTCCGCAACGCTTAACATTCAATTGCTTGAGGAGGTGCTATATAACTGGTAAGCGTCACAGATAATTAGCTGTATGGGTATAGTAATAGGGAATCAGAAAACTCAGTGTCATTTCCAACGCTTGTGAAATATGCCGGTAGATTAATGGTTCCTTCATGTGTAAAATACCTATAGCTGTATACTATTAATAAGAAATGCTATTTCTTCATACTAGCACATAATGAAGGTAACAGATTTTTGTGTATATATTTGATACAACATGAATGTATGCAACGGATGAAAACAACGTATTTCTCTTTCAATTTTATTAAAATCGCGAGGACCTAGTACACTGCTCTGAAAGCTATTATAAACTTGATATTATTGGTAAGGTCAAAAGGAATTAAACCTGTATTAGGATACACAAGAAATATAATAATAAAACTATTTTCCCTGACGAATGGCTGACGGATCTTTCACGCATGTTTACGATACAACTATCTTCCATTCACTTTGTTACATATTGATCTTTGCCATATTGTTCTTGCAGTAAAAAATATTTTGAATAAGTACGCTATTGCGATTAGGCGCTACTAACCATGAGGAAATGTAGTCCGAGTAAAGCAACATTGTTTCAGCTGTTCTAACTCAAATACCGATTTTGCAATCATAATAAGAAACGTCAATGTGCAATGCATTTTAACAAGATACGTTTTCCGTGAATGTAAGCACTATAAAAGTCTTACTATTATTTGCAAAACGCCCATCAGAAACCGCCAAAAGATGAATTTTGTCTTTACAAAGTGTTGATATTCCTTGCAAAACGCCCGTCCGAAACCACCGAAAGATGATTTTTTAAAAGGAGTTTTAATATTTATATTTTAAGAGAAGAACATGATGGACTATACGTTGTTGTAATTATTAGAGACTTGATACTAATACAGGCTAATTTGAAATTTTAAATGTCTAGGAACAATAAAGTTCTACAATTTGCTGAATACGTTTTCATACCCATTTAGTGGGTGAATAACTTACATATACGCGACATTAGTCTTGACATTCGTAGCGATGCATGTTTGTTACAATCATATGCTTTCAAAATATATTGAACACTAGATAATAACATAAAGATATGTTTAGTAAAATGAAGCAGCAAGGAGGGCCAACTCACCTAGTATATTTGGCAAACAAATGACCCATTTAAAACCGATAAATATTGTCAAAAAACATAAAGCAAAACTTCTAACCTAAAGAGTGAACCCACATTGTCTATTTGTTAAGGCCTCCTACAAAACCTAAGTAACGAGAAACCTATTTGATTGTGACATATCTTGTCTTTGTTTTATCGTGGGGATTATTTATGTTGGGTCATTATAATGTTTAGAGAAAACCATATCAAATGAATTCAGTATTTCCTTGAAAGGTCCCGTACAGGAGTTAGAGTTGTATTTTGCGGAAAACATATTGATGTTGTCCAAGTGTGCTATACTTTTCTAACCCAGAAATATAATACATTTATATTATATATAGTCTTAGTGTTTTGTATTCAAATTTATTCAATATCTAATGATTGGTATTGTCATAATCGTCATTGTTGGTAGGGATGCCGTGCCGCAAAGGATCATTGTGAGGTTAATTACTATATTTGACGGTCATTAATGAAATTGTAAATGATAAACACTCTAATAAATGTTTATCTGCTGAGGATTGAATTTCTTTATAATCATGTATAATCCCGTTAGGTCCGTAAATAGGGTCAAACCTAATTTCGGATTATTTAGTTTCAACTGTCAATTCAATTGACTTTCTCTTTCAGCGTGTTTATAAAACTGAATCATTGAAACGTTGCAAATGAAATTTAAGAAACGCTTCAACCAAATGCTATATTGATACATCTAATACATTCACGACACTAACGAGGACAAACAGTCTAGAAATATTACACTCACATGACTGATTATAGTAGAAACATAAAAGAAAAACATGTGCTCAGGAATTATCTTAATGCGTGGACTCAAGTTCAAACTTGTCAAAAAATGTCGTAATTAAATTTATATGACTTATTTACTCCTTCTAGAAAATAAGAATCAGCTTAGGTGCAAAATTGTATTATTCTAGAAGCTCGATCGTGAACCTTGCATAATCGAGCAACAAATTTTACTGCTAACAGCTATTGAAAAGCTATTGAAGCGCTAAACATATAGCAATCACACAAGAACAAATAAATACCTCTGGAAACAAATATAACAAGCAGGCCTGCAAACAGCAAACACATAACTAAAACAATCATCGTGAGAAGGCTATTTTCCGAGCAACCGGTCAGTCACATTTAAATCCTCTTTTATGTATATGTGGATTCAGGTCGGTTATCAAGAATGTCCAGAATTATATTATGACACACATAGGCTTAATTCGAAAATATTATCATCGTGACACCTTCAACTTTTACTTTTACATTATTATGGGATCCGGAATAAGGTCAGACATTATTGTAGGATGGGTTCTTTGTCAATAATAAATTATACACAGTTAAAGAGAGCTATATGTGTCAGTTGCGATACAATTAGTAGCATCCATTTTAACTGAAATGGAAGTAAAATATTGCTCTCAAATGGATCTTTAAAAACGTATTGTTCGATCCTGCGAAGACAAATACATTTTTGCCATGATACAGTATAGACAAACAAAAGAAACAAAATAGTCTATATATATATACATATATATATATATATATATATATATATATATATATATATATATATAACGACGCGCCTAGGAAGAACGGCTTCTGTACATTGGATGTCTTGTCAAGATCATACAATATAACATATTGGTTTGATATTTCAACGTTGCATTGCACGATACGTGACCTCACTTTTTCAATCTTTCAAATGACCTACGCATTCAAAGGAACGTCGTGAAATTAGATTGTATATGATAGTTGACTGTATATGGTACAAACTTAATTAAGATATATTTTTAATATTTACATTTTTTTATGGTCAGTAATAAGGGATGAACAAATGATACACTAATGGCTAGGCAGTAACTTACATCATAAATAATTTGTGATTCTAATAGTCAGCATATCTTGCACGTTTATTATGTATGTATTTTTCCAATAATAAAGTGAAATGTTTAAGTCAAAGAGATTATTTATTAAAGATCTTCCATGAACACCATTTATTCACAATGAAACAAAATACTAGGAGAAAACATCAGTTGAATATTAAGGACGGCTCCAGTTTTTGTGTTAGCTGAAAAGTATAAATTCAATACTTGAGAAAATTCAGAGTATTTGAGCACTAGCCGGATCTAAGGTAGAACAGGTACCAAAGGATATTTTGACTTCAGTATTGGGCGTATTGTTTCTTTGGTTCTAGAACATAATATGTCAAGTAAAATACAGAAAATGGTTTAACCAGATATTCACTGGGAGTATAATTTTTTTTTGCTCAAAAAAGCAGGTACACAACTAATGATGTATTATTTAATTCCTCAGATTCGTTATTCGTGTTAATAATATGAACACTTTCAATGTTCTTAAGAAATGACAACCGACACTGTTGCGGTAAATTCAATTATGTTATGTAGCAAACGATTAAGTAGTATACTTAGATAAACATAAAGAATCTGATTGTCCCTAAGAAACCTTTGATTCTTGGATCACAAGCATACTAAATATTTTATTTCTATTCATAGACTGCTGTCGACAAAATGACAGGGTAATATATATTGGAATGAAACACATATGCATTTAATGTATCAATGTGCGAGTTGATAACGTAAACATCAGTCACTGATATATATATATATATATATATATATATATATATATATATATATATATATATATATATATATATATATATATATATATATATATATATATATTGATATATATATATATATATCACATTTCATACTCCACTCAAAGGTGCTATAAATATTTATTTTTTTATTTGCTGTAGTCTTGAAAAATATTTACAAACGGAAATTCTAAAGGTAATTTCGACCTTGATGGAGACGGGGAAAAATAAGATATGATATAATTAATTTAAGATATACATGTTAATAATAATAATGATATAAATTATAATAATAATACCATTAATAACAATAATAGTAAAAATAATGATAATACAACTAGTAATACAAATAATAATAATAATAATAATAATAATAATAATAAGATTAATAATAATAATAATAATAATAATAATAATAATAATAATAATAATAATAATAATAATTATAATAATAAAAATAATAATATGACTCATATTCTTATGAGAAACCCTACTAGTAATAATTTTTTAACAGTATAGTTGATTCATAACAAAATTGAAGATATACAAAATTGCATTAAGAAATATTTACAAATGAAATAGGATGATTTGTAGCAATAAAAAAAAACTGTTATCATAAAATTGCATACTCAATATCAATACTTTCTTAAAAGTTGTTTCCACATCATCGGTTTATAACTTGTGCTAAAGAACAGGATAGAAATTTAAAGTACTTAGAAAATATCTCAACTAGTATTCAGGTCAGGGTTGCTGATTTGACTAAACTGTTTCTTTTTGGTTTGTCAGGGAAATACATAGAACCATTCCTTTCTACCCATATGCCTGTCGTAGCAAGATATCCACATTAATATCGAAATGCATTTAAGTGGACGAACGAATTGCATTAAAATTGCCCATGATTGTTACAAGCAAAATAGCTATATAGAGCCATATAATATGCTGTCGAGAACGACACAAGAAACATTTAATTGTCTCTAGTTTCTACCTTGAAACAATGACTATGGATATCAGAAAAGTTAACATTCATAAGCAAAACTTTCAGGCTATGCTATAATCCTCAAATGGTACCATATGAAAAACATAGCTTACTTAGTAACTGGTATAGAAAATGCACCCATGAATATAGAGTTATGTCATCTTTTAAAAGACTTTCTTATGCGCGTTTTTCATTTAAAACATTAACTAACTCAAAATGCACATGAATGGTTTCAATATTATGTAATTCAGCATACTAACCGATGTATGCTCCACAATTTACTCTGTGTTCATGAAATACGCAATTAATATATGTCATGTTGTCGCAACAAGATTTCAAATAAATTGTATTAATTAAGAAACTGGAGTTAAAACTATAACGTCTCCGATTTGCCAGATTCACTCTTTTTCAGTAACTGCCTGGTTTGTGTTTGCTTTTGGGAAGAATTAGAGCCGAGGGCGCTATGCAATTTAAGACCTACAAGTGACCTGGTCATTGTCGGGTTTTTGAATTTAGTTAATCAATTACTGACACACTAGATTTCATGATAGAATGGACTCGAAAAGACTGTTATTGACTTAAATCATTTGCATTCTTTCTGTATATAAGTATATACATCAATTCATTATTACATACATACGTACATACATACATACATACATACATACATACATACATACATACATACATACATACATACATACATACATACATACATACATACATACATACATACATACATACATACATACATACATACATACATACATACATACATACATACATACATACATACATACACACATGCATAAGAGCACATATATACATATATTGTATGTATGTATATATATATATATATATATATATATATATATATATATATATATATATATATATATATATATATATATATATATATATATATATATATATATATATATATGTATGTATCTATATACACGCACACACACAAATGCATGCATTCATGGCTACATCGAAACATACAATCATACATTTACATTCATACATACATACATACATACCTACATGCATGCACACATTCATACATACAACCATACATACATACGTACAGAGATACAGACACAAAGACAGACAGACAGACAGGCAAACAGACATCAGACATACTGACGGACAGTCAGATAAACATACCGAGAGATATACAGTCAGACACGCATACAGACATACATACCTAAGTACATACATACATACATACTTACATACATACATACATACATACATACATACATACATACATACATACATACATACATACATACATACATACATACATACATACATACATACATACATACATACATACATACATACATACATACTTACTTACTTACTTACATGCATACATCATACATACATACATACATACATACATACATACATACATACATACATACATACATACATACATACATACATTAAATTTAGTTAAATTTTGTTTCATGTTTATTCTAGTATATTATTACATTCGTTTACATTCAAGTTAAATAAATTGATGATATTTAGTAATGTTTAGGCTTCTTGAAGTAATTGATCATACTGAATTTTCTCAAAATTAATATTATTTGTTGGTATTATAATATAATTGAATTCATCCAGTATATGAGGGGCATTACATCGAAGCAAACTGTACAGTCCTGTGATGCAAATCATGACACACTTCATATCAAGATTTAATTTTCAGCAATACATCTTAGCACGATTTTTTTTAAGTATTTTAATATAATAAAGACATTATGATTATTCTGAAGTACTGGTTTCATATATATATATATATATATATATATATATATATATATATATATATATATATATATATATATATATATATATATATATATATATATATATATATGCTATTTAACGGAAATATGACCGAAATAGCATTAATCAGCCTTCGTAGACATTGTCCTTTGTAATACTTGAATCAACCTTTTTTTTGCCTCGAGTTTTTGTGTCTTTCTATCGTTTTCTAAACAAAGATGAAATCAGTTGTCCTTTTACATCCTTGAAATAAACGATTCTCACAAACTATGTTATATTCTTACGAGATTATCTTGTGGCATGTTTTATCGAATGTCTCTAAACGTTTGTGTTCATATGCTCATAGTAGAACACACAGCAATAGTAAAGGTTCGAATGAAGCGGGAGGTCACATGTGCTTTTGTCTTCAAAATGATGGTGACACAATTGTGATCTCAAAATATGTGATGAAATGTCATTTGTCAATTTTCATAGAGTATATCCGGGACAAGAATCTATTTGATAGTTGAAGACAACTAATGCTCTTGAACGTGTAAATAATGAGATCATAGAACAAATTTGATTCAAACTTTGAAATATTATTTATAGTGTGAATTCATTGCTTAAATCATAAAGTAGGTTAATCATTTAGAATATCTGTAGTTGACATGATTTTTGCAATGTGTAATAGGTGTATAACATTGTTCCAATCTGACCTAGGATGCGTTTGAGTGTTTAAGGAAATATGCTTCTCGAAATGTTACACACCATTAGGTTAGGTATGCCAAGCTTGTTTTAGAACATTATGTTTAATAATTGCCAGTATAAGCTACAGTGAAAGATTGATCTCAGAGTTCTCAGTCTATACATGTAACCATCAATATATATATGATATTATGCATACATGGATGATACTAACTGTAGTATATATCACTTGTTCCAATTAAGAAGTTGTTGAGTAAGAAGACAAAGCTGTATTGTTCTGACACATTTACAAATCGTATGTTGATGCAACTGGCGTACGGCTTAGACAAGGGTTATGTAGATACTCCAGCAGTCTATATCTCTACAACGTTAAATAAGCACCGGACAACGTAGTCTACTATCATAAAGAAGTAGTTTTATTAAGGTGTTTCGTACAATACTTTATGAATGTCATCGGAAGCTATTGATATTTAACAAATATTAAATGTTGGACGGAATGTATCGATCTCCATTTTGATATGACATTCAGAATTTACTAGATCGCATGAAGTTATACTATGCAAAGGAGATATACAATACTCCAATACACTTAGTAGTATAGATGTGTTTCATAACAAGTTGACATCACATCTTCTTCCATAGGTAATTCTCAATCTCTGTTTCAGTGTATGATATACAAATAATTTCATCTCGATATGAAAGGATTGGTAAGAATATATGAATAGTAATAATACCTTGAAAACACACTAAGTGTTTATATTTTAAATATACACTGGCAACACGAAATAAAGACGTCCTCACTAATCGTGCTTGTCTTGGCCTCCAATTATTTGTATATAGGCGTTATTAAACAATTGAGAGCTTTTGCAATACGGATATAATGGTGTATGATAGATAGATAGATAGATAGATAGATAGATAGATAGATAGATAGATAGATAGATAGATAGATAGATAGATAGATAGATAGATGGATGGATGGATGGATGGATGGATGGATGGATGGATGGATGGATGGATGGATGGATGGATGGATGGATGGATGGATGGATGGATGGATGGATGGATGGATGGATGGATGGATGGATGGATGGACGGACGGACGTACGTACGGACGGACGGACAAACGGACAGATATACAGACAGACAGACATATAGACAGACAGACAGACAGACCGACAGACAGACCGACAGACGGACGGACGGACGGACGGACGGACAGACAGACAGACAGACAGACAGACAGACAGACAGACAGACAGATAGAAAGATAGATAGATAGATAGATAGATAGATAGATAGTTAGATAGATAGATAGATAGATAGATAGATAGATAGATAGATAGATAGATAGATAGATAGATAGATAGATAGATAGATAGATAGATAGATAGATAGATAAATAGATATATAGAGATACGTGCATGTTTCATTACAATGAAAGGAATGTGGTTGTATTGTAGTCAATATATAAATTGCTACTCTCACAGTGTTCAGGATGATATTTGCAGACATCAAACAGGGACAGGTCTGGGTTGTATTTTTAATCAAGTTGTACACATATACGGCAGTGAAGGTATATTTTTTAAAATTATTTGTTATGTAAGGTACATTTATCAACACAATTATCGAAATTTATTTGATTGACCACATGCTGATATGTTGCATAATGCACGACGACGCTTGATAGGCCAGTGTTGTCTGACATTTGTATTGTAGCATCAGAGAGGTTCAACCTACTAAATCGAAACGTCACCCTTTTTTAATTTCCAAATCGACTAATGGTGACTAACATCGAAGTCAGTTCAATGACTACACCTAGCTTGACCCAAATCAATTTTGTAGTTGATCTCTCTCTGCTGCTCTCTCCATGTGTTAAATTGTCAATCTGAGGATTAAAAATAGTCTTGTACATAGATCAAACAAAATGAATAATCGAACAAACGATCAATCTGTGATATTTTTGAACTTTGAGTAATATTCTTCCTCGGTTGGAAGGTTTTCTTTTATAGGGATCAAAACCCCGTCCTCATTCCTACGACGGTAAAACGCCGTCAAAGTTCTGTATTTATCTCAACCACATTCATTACAAATACGATATTGTCCTCGAACGCCAATATTGCATCCAACAAAATGTCGAGGACCAGCATATGGATATTTTGATAAAATATATTTATGTTTCTTGCATTATTCTTCACGACATTTGTTTTACATTTATCTGTGCTTCCTTGACGTACCCATGTAAGTATTTTCATATATCAAATGCTATCTTTTTAATTTAGTTAGAGGATATCTTTATTTTGTCAATCTGCTGCTTGAAATTAGCCAGATATGTGATCGATACCTACACGATATCTTGTCCTGGGATCATGCAGTTTTATTGTTATGTACGATACGGTGTTGCTTGCGCACGTGAAAAGAATTTTCTGAATTTATTTATGTCCATATTCCCGCTACACCAGGTCCTATGAATATCATACACAACTAAATTATTACGAATCCATCAAGATCATCGACAGATGGTGCTTCATAAATATCGATTATAAAATCAATATCATCATCGCTCAGCAATAGTGCGTTTTCATTAAATTCCTTAAGTACTTCTTAGCATCTCTGATCATCTACAGATGGCGGAACTAAATACAATTTATTTCATTTCAACCATCTCGTTATCAAATTAAGTAATAGATGTGTTTTAACAGATCCAGACGGGCCTATTAGTATCATTCTGATCAAATTTGGCAACGCTGGATGGTGTTTTACCTGTTCTTCTTTTCATGTCGCTGAAAAATCAATTACATCCATAATATTATATTATATCATGGATTTATATTGTTTACGCTGTAGTGTCGAAAAACTCAACTACTGATTTATATACGGTTACAACAAAAAATAAAAGAATAGCATACGGTGGGAAATGTTCCGTATGTGGTAGAAAGAAATGTTACTTTTTACCAAACAACACAAAACGGTGGTGCCATTTCAACATTAATGTCACAATTTCCAGGAACTCCGTGGACTAAATATCCAGGAGAAAAACATCTTCCAGGATATAATTACTGCGGTCCTGGCACTTGACTTGATATCAGACTTGATGAAGAAGATCAACCAAAATCCGGTGAATATCCCGTAAATGAAATCGATAAAGCGTGTCACGTTCATGATATAGCTGATAAAGTAAAGATCTAGATCAACGACATATCGCAGATGAAAAATTGATTAACGCATTTAATTCCATAAAAAATAAAAATCTCAAGGAGGGATTAACCACTTGGTTAGTGAAATCTGCGATGAAAACCATCTTAGCAATATGAGCTGGGTAATTGATTATAATGCAATCAATTTATTACAGCCCAAGAGGATACTGGAAAGGTAGAGCATTAATCGATAAACTCGCTAATGCAGCAAATGTTACACGTTCTACCACAGCATCGTGGTTAGCACGACAAGCAATATGGCAAAATTACCTACCACCGCCTAAACAAATCAAGTACGCATATTTTGATGTTAACGTTCCTAATGAAGATCATCAGGCTGATATTCTGTTTTTAACTCATGATCGTATACGTACAGTAACATTTAAGTACGCATTAACAGTTGTTGATGTTTCAAGTAGATATAAAGAAGCAGAAGCACTATCAGCTGAAACAGCTACTGAAGTTTCTTCTGCCAAAGAACGAATTTATCGACGAGGACCCTTCCGATGGCCACAGCTATTACAAGTTGATCATGGCAAAGATTTTCTTGTTGCAATATCATCATAAATGAAGCGACATAATGTTAAAATACAAAGAGGACATACTGAAATTCATCGTGATCAAGCGATCGTAGAATAATTTAATAGAACATTTGCTGAAAGATTAATTGGATATAAATACTCGAAGGAATTCATTCATTATTTAATGAATTACTCATATAGTTGTAGACCAAAAAGCTCAAAAGATGCAATGGATAACACTTCATCGAAATCCATCATATCTACTTCATGTTAGTAATGCGCGTGTTGTTTAAGCTGAAACAACATGGAATCCAGTTAGCACAGTTAATACAATATAACTGTGAATTAAAGCACGTTAATAACCAACGACCTACCTACTTTAAGTTAAGGATCCTTTTGCGAGTTCTATTGTTCTTTCGCTTGACACCAATAAATGTAGATAATTTACTAACTGTTTCATAATGGTATTTTCCTGGTCTCCACACTACGGGTGAATTACCGCAGAGTTCTGATTTCGACGTCATCAATGAATTGCTACTTAATTGGAAGGAAGCACTCTAACCATAGATCAAGACTGTTATATTAATTGACCTCTGAGGTTTTGAAAGAAAGTGTGAAAGTTTATATGCATCGTCCAACTAAATATTAACATGTCCAAGCAAGCAAAGAGACATATCGCAGCAAACAATTTAGCATCCATACATTTCCTGCATATGATTACACGTTCTCTAGGGTTGCTTACTTACACACTTAAATGTGTTATCGTGCGAATATTGCATCAATTCGTTACAATCTCATTGACCAATCTTGGTAACTATTCGTCATTTTATTGTAGTTTTTAGTTCTTTGGCGACTTAGATGTTGTTGATGTTGACATACAGTTTACAGGTTGTTTACTAAACATATTATTATCTTATTGAATTTCAAACAATTACAATTTAGTCCTCTGTACCATATAAATGAAACCGTTAATCCAGATTTTATTGTGAGATTTTAAAAATACAATGCAGACTATTTTGAGATTATGACAATTCGTTGAAGACTATTCTTTGCTTTGAATTGATCACAATACGACGATTTCGTTTCATGTTTAGATACTTTTGTACCTGTAATACAACATGTAACCACCAAACACGTCTTATGTTTTCAGCACGGAAAACACTCTAGCTAAAACAAAATTAACAGGAACATACTTATTCTTTACGGGAGCTTTCATTGCCCCTTAGCCAAATATGTGTATGGTGCTGATTGAAGCGAGTCGAAAGTGACCTCGTAGGTAGGTTATTCGTTTGATTGAAGAAATGTAAACGCTATGTCTTTGAGTTTCTAGGATGGCTGATTATATATGTTAACTGTAACCTATAACGTGTGTATAAAGGGATGCTTTATCATGAGCATTGTTTGCTAAAATTGTATATTCTCTGTCACATGTATTGAATATATATGTATGGGTTGTTATTATAGGATTAAATGATCATGGTTGGGTATTTATTGATGTGTAAATTTTACCTAATCACTCACAAAGTAAATAAGGTCCGAAGGACTTTATGTTAACTTTGTGAGTGATTAGGTAAAATTTACACATCAATAAATATCCAGCCATGATTATTTAATCCTTATAATTCCAATTTCGTCATTTCTATCGTCAAATTAACTTATTCCATCAATAATTCATTCGAATTTACGTAGCGCGTAGTTACCTTTCATTCGGCATTTCGCACCGCCCCGTAATACATAACCTGTACAGAATCACACGAAGAAATTGACTTCAGCCATAGTTACGTTTATTCATAAACTTCATCTTTTACATCATACCGTGGTTTTTAACATATTTTGTTTACTGTTTTCTTGTTAAATTTTAGTCAGTCTCATCTGTTACGTCAGATGACCATGACCTTACATAATAACAACTGATACCGACTCAACAAGTGTGCTAAATTAAATTTCAATCAAACCTGAAATCATTATGGATTTTTTCAGTGAATACTTCCAATTGATATAGAAATATGAACAAGATGATGCTATCCCTTACTATATAAAGGTAACAATGAAAAAAATTCTATACAAGAGAAACATTTTATGTCAGTCTCAGCAGCGTTAATACTTAACAAGACCCACTTGGTGATCTAGTGAGAAATGAAATGTGACTACTGTCACAGTTACGTTTATTCCGAAAGTAGTCCCAGAATTTATCGAAGTGTAAACAATTCCTGATCAACATCACGTGACCGTTTACATCCAATCATATTACAGGAAATTCGTTTAATTCATAAAAATTGGAATTATTAACATTTACATTGTGTACCAATCTAAATGACAGGATGCTACGGTGACATTTATTTCCTTTGATAACCTAGTAAAAGTATCAAGTAATTGTTTTGTGCTTCTATTATCTTATCTCAACACAATATTTGCTACATGATGACAGGTAAATACAAACACGGTACAAAAATATACTCCAAAAATGAATTACATTCCATCCTCCGAATGAATCCCTATGATAGCCTTATACATCAAATAGAGAAATATCAGATATATGTATATTCGGAGTAGATTACGAATTATTTAACTCATAAGTTGGAAACATAATGATGTAACGTATGGCAGTATAATCTATATGATGCTATTTGATTGTGTACCGTTCAATATAGCATAGAGAGATTATACTTTTGGCAATGTTATTTATGTGAAAGAAGCATGGAGTATATTATAACATTGAAACAATACGAATCAGAAATGTTAAATTAATAAATGAGAAATACAAGTATTAAGGTCTAATTCTTTGTAATCAAAGGTGTAAATAACTTAGATCACCCAAAAGCTTGCTATTTTCGTCATATTGTCAATACATATACTAACTGGTTTCATAACTAATGTAATGGATGATGATATATGAGTATTGTTTCTTTTGTTTAAAATGCACGTTTGCATAATTAAACAACAACAAACATAATTATTTTCATTTGTTTGTGAAGAAAGCTTCAGTCATCAACTTAAATCACAAAGAATATGAAATAATTAACAGGAAAAATATTTACAACATATTTCGGTCTGTACGCGGCATTCCAGCCTAGTTAGGTTTTAATTTAATAAATAGGTTTACCTCATTGAATTGTTCATATAACGAGATCGAAGAACAACTACGATAATCAAATTTCCAAATATGTTGAGCATATTTCTTTTGGGCTCAAAATTCAGCAAAGAATTATACAATATAAAAAATTTAAAGTCATTTTAAAGTCATTCTGAAGTGTTCAGCAAGCTTAAGAAGTTAAAACAGTTTAATAGAAAAGTTTCAAAACATCTTTAATATGTAAATAATATATTCTCTATTTAAAATACTAGTTTGTACATTAGTTTCTTTCCCAGTGGAGTTCATATTTGGCCAGTTCCATCTCATTCTTTCATTTCACCCAAAAGCCAAATATTTTTGTCTTTAAATTCTGAAATACAGAAGAACATATTCATTTGTTATATCATAATACATTTTGAAGCATGTTTTAAATATTTTGTTCCATATTTAACTGAAAATATATCCTTCTATTGTCTTATACGAAATACAGAGTTGAACACATATAGTAAGCATAAAGATTATAAAATAATATATTAGATCACAATAGGTGAGAGTCTCTGATTTGACATGAAAGCAAAAACATGATGGTTTTGGAGACGAAAATCATTGAGTGTTCCGTTAGGACTTTAGTATTGCTGATAACGAGAAGTGAACTATCAATGGATATCGTAATAATATGAACAATTTATATTATAATATACCTATCAATTGTAGGTAATTCTAATATTTACAGCTTAAATTTTATAGAGAGGGAAACTCATCAAAGTTAATATATTTTAACTTTCATAAATGAGCTCTACTGTAATATTGTTTCGAGCGTATACTTTGCCTGTATTATCTATATTAACGACCACTAGAAAATTAGTAACTGTATGCTTATTTTGTTGGGATTAAACATGATTTTCAACTCCTGTACATTGTACATCCGATGCAATTTTGTTTTAACGTACATTGCATTTAGCTCTATGTTCTGTGTTGTTTAGCATTCCATCGCTAGAACATCTGCTTTATTAATGTGAAGCATAGAACATATTGTGATGAATCGTTATAGTAATACGCAAAAAGAAAAATCGATGGTGTTATCCCGCTTGTGGAAAATGCTAGTACGTTTGAGGTTCTATCATGAGTAAATAACATTATTAGTGTATACATTGGATATCTTCTCCACTTGTAAATGCAAGCAAATACATAAACTATCAAATGTTGGTATACATATTAGTTCATAAAAAAGCAACATGTGAAATAGCACAGCCTTTCTGTTTCGATTTTAATCACAACATCACGTATTGAGTGTTTTGAAGCTTTAAGGAAGCTTAGTAATAATGAAACGTGAGCATGAGTACCATTTGAAAATGTAGACAAAATATATCCAACTTTACGAAATATTTTTTCTGCATAAAGTCTGCATATTTCAACCAAGTTTACAAGGCAACTCCCTTCCATCTACACAATTCGATATTTATCCTTGCCATATAAATATTTGGAATACGTACTGTATTGCAATGGGGAGCTTTTATTCATAGCATGCAAGTTATAATCATATCTATTCAACTATCTTGCATATCTTGATCGGAAAAATAAATATGGATGAACCAAGAGAAACATACAATCAAAACGTGTCCATGTCAGCAGATGTAATTTTATAAAGAAATGGATTCTAGTAGTCTGATCAAATCACAACTTTCTAGCTGCATCAACTCTAAAGTTTAAAAAGCTATCATATACAAAAGAATTCAATATGCTAGGCATTTAAACGTGCTACGTTTGTTTTTCTAACGTAAGCACTATACAGGTTTCGATTTAAAATTCCCATCAGAAAATCTCAAAAGATATGTACGAATTAAGTGATTGTACTTTGAGCTAGTTAATGGATACTTGACTTGATAATAATGAATGCTAATTGATAATTTAAAACATTTGAACCAAACACATCTCCGTAAATTTGATAACTTTGTCATCATACCCATATTTTGTGTAAATAATTTACTGAGTATCGACATTTTGCAAGAATGCTTGCCTGTTGCGACAATATATCTTAAAGATAGGCCCAGGCCCAGAAAATTTAATTAATGTTTGAAACATATTATTAAAATAATGAAGGCTTCCATTTTAAAGAAAATGCAGTATTGTGAAAATATTCCAAATTATTAATTACCAATAATATACAATTTTATACCTACGTAATGTTCCGCAACACATGATGTAACCTATATCATTAAATAGTTTCAGAGCAGTCGACATCCTATGCTTTGGTCTAAAACCTAACTGCTCACTTTGTCAAATTAAATATTTAAACAAATAATTCGTGTAACATATGTATGTATAAATATCATTCACCAGAATATCTAGAATTGATCCTAGCCATTTCGTTGATCCTTTTCTTCTGAAAAAAAGTATTGATGTATAGTTAGATTTAAATTGAATGAATAAAATAACCTTTGACTTGACGATCAGATTCGTAACTTTCAAGACGCTGTAAATATCTCCACCTTTGTTCCTGAACATAAGATCAGATATAAACATGTTTCCATTTGTGTTGATTAAACATTCTGTTTTATAGCATTATATAATAGTTAGCAGATATGAGTGGCAAATTTATAAGAGCACATAAGAAATAAATTAAAAATAATACATGAAACATGATGATCAAATAAAGTGGTAACAATAACCATAATATGCAAAGGGAACATCAATTCAAATAAATTATACTTAGTTCAGTTCAAAACAATTCATACCTCTGCAATAATTATTACATTTTTGAAAACCAACATATCGGACAATCAAGACTAATCAGAACTGGAAACATCAGTAGAAAAGACGAAAGTATAAGTTGTACTCATCAGAAAACACAATCGGACAAACAAAATAAACAAGATGTGAGAATACGAAAATACTATCATCTAGAAAAGACGATCCGTAAGATAATAAACATGCAATGAGTCCGACGAACATAATCCATCACCAATCTCAATATTTTGATCTGAGTAACTGTCCTTGACCATCATATAGCATTGACCACCCTATGAGATCGTTAAAATTGTGTTTTCTAATTTGGCGTCTTTCGAATTTAATGATCCATTGTACATTCTAGAAAATATATGGCAAAGATCCATTCTATGTAAAACGTGCTCCATTGTATGCCAGCATTATAAGTATATTATTGAGTGTTTGTATTCAAGCATTTGGAACATAACCATACGTTCTGTCAAATGATATGCAACAGAATAGAGTTAATCGCACCAACCTTTTCCAATACATTCTTTTTACTTTAGCAAGTTTGAGAAGTGAGAAAAACAGGCTCCTTTCTGTTTCTATATCTTGCTAAATCAATTCGCAATATATTACCGACTTTTGGATTCTTTAATATTGTAAAATGTTCAACTAGGTTTGTTTATCGCAATTCCAATAATCACATATCACTTTCCATTCAATGTGATAGATTACAGTGCTTTCATTTCTTCAGGTCAGAAGTAGTCAGTATGGTAAAATGATTTGACAAAATGTACCGTGTGTGGAAGCAAATAAGTACATCACCTTATACCCATCACTTATTTACTATATCTTGAAAACAAAGACATGCCAGTAAATTCACTCACTTGAACTCTTCAATATCGATATGACCGTTATGGTCGATGTCAAAATCGTTGAACTTGTTACGTATATCTTCGTCCGTTAATCCTTGATCCCTATAATATTTGCCCCCTGGAAGGAAATCATGACTGTTAAATCATATATACATTATTACAATGCAACAATACCGTGATTTGATTAATTCAATTAACAGATGGCATACGAGTGTACTATTCAAATGTATGAATTGAAGGTACGTTTACGTTAAGTTGCAATTAGATACTTTATGTTTGACTTGAAACGATGTGCGACAAGAACGAATCAAATGAATTGAAATAGTTATAATAGGTGTATATAACTTTGATATCATTTATTCATTCTTCAATCTCTGACGTAGATTGTTTGTATGGCAACATTATGTCCGCTTTAATTTTAAATCACGGACAAACTTGTAATGCCTAATTTATTTTCAAGTGTACGTAATAAGTATCTCTGTGGAAATTATAAATGTCCTGAACTGTTATAATGCAAGATTCAAACGTTAAATAATCGATTGGGTAAGTAGGTACCGAGCAGAATCTTTATTCAACAGCCGATTCATTTTACAGCCAGAACAAACACATATTAGATCGGATCTGTAAGAGCTATTAAATAGAACTGAACTCTTAACATAGAATTGTCAGTCAATTTGGTTGAGGCACAAACTGAACGTTTCAATTATCACCCATAATATCAGATTAAAAACGATTTGAAATAGCTAAAACTCTATGGAAACAATGCAACATTGTACAAATGACAACCAGTTCTCGCGATAGAAACCATCTAACACTGCAATTTAGCACATTGCAAGTACTTCCCTTTATACAAACTAGGAAAGACTACAAACAATATTATTTTAATTAAAATAAGCTACATATTGCCATGCTTTTCATTCACAATTATAAACGGTAACCTATCATAGTGACATGTCGTTTCTTTATCGTAAGAGAATATACGGTTTGCTACATTGTCAAATTGTAAAGGAATCCATTAGAAATTTTTTGAGTTTTCATTTAAAAGACTGAGCTTTTGCGGCAAAACAAAACTAATGATGATGGTGAAGTGTGGCTTGAGTACTTAGTCTACAAAGTGAAAGACATTTATATCTCAGGGAGCCATTTTATATTGTACCCTAGTTATTTCAAGATGTAAGACAGATATTTTCATTGTGTGCTGGTGTTAGGGCTGGTGAGACCAAACTATCATATTTGATTACTAAATTTATATTTACATAAATGGACTTGAAATTGATTATTTTCCTATAAATGTTTGTTTGCAAGATGATCAAGTCTCACTCTAATCGTCTATAATCCCGGCGTGTTTGTCCATTCGCATCATCATTAAGTTAATATGTTTTCAACTGCAAAAAATTAGTATTTTCCATCACCAATTTTAAAACTGTATGCTTTAAAAATTATATACTGGAAATTCAGAAACCCTTTTAGGATGCGCTATATATGCATATTAACTGACTTCATGACGTAGACAAGGACAAACGTTTAGACATTTTGTACGCACATAACTGATTATCAGACAAAATGTAAAAAGGAAAGACCGATGTCTGGTCCAGAATAAACTAAATGAGAGAACTCAGTTTCAAAATTGTCAGGAACTCTTTGAATTATTTTCATAGTCTTTATATTACTCGTTATGGAAGATAGCTGTCTGTTTAGGGACAACTAAACGTTACTCGAAAACAAAATGCTTACGCATGGGCAATTGTGCATTGTGCTAAATATGTAATACTGACTGAAGCGCTACGCATAAGACAATGGCAAGACAATACACGTATACATACCTCTGGAAACGACGATCACCAGCAGACTTGCAAACAACAAACTAACGACTGAAAACTTCGTTGTGAGAAGTGAAATGTGATCTCCAGTTCGATTTATCGGCCAGTAACAGTGGAAGCCTTATTTATATACCTCTCCATATAAGCGGTAATCACGAAAGATCAGACATGTCTTATCCCAGACCTCGGCTTAAATCGACAATAATAACAAATTAACACACTGAACTATATACCTTGATACGACTGGATACATTTATTGTATTATGATATTAATTTTAAACTCCGAAGTTTGCGTAGTCTGCTATTGGGTCATGAGTTCGAACATAAACCTATATGTTGAACCTGAGGATTTTATAAATAGTGGTTTAACATCTAATTCTTTTAAATTGTAATATATGCTGAGTCTATTATGTTTATTTGATTAAGAATGGTAATGTTCAACTTATTGTCTTCAACTGATTATAGTCTCTATAAAAAATGTGATCGGAACAAACTTTTCTGATAAAGACATTTCCGTGAATTTATGGTATATTCAATCCTAGAATTATATTAAAGTGATGGAACCAAAAATATTGCTCCATCAATACTTAGTAGGCTATAAGAGACACTCCAACACCATTAGTTATTTTAGGGATTGGTGCTGAATTTTAATTAATATTTTCATTTAGTATATCTTGTGTCCGTTGGTCTTGGACAATTTTACGATGTTAGTGATATTCTCACACTTTCACTTTGCATTCAAGGAATATGAATATATTAGATATCGTCTAGAATGTTTTTGTTTTCTACTATTTTCTGTTCCTTGTTATAAAAACATGCAATTTAAACAAATCCTTCTTACCAATAATTTTGTTCGTTAGCTTTTCTTCATTAAGATCCCTTTTAAAATTTAAAAATAACACTGTATTTTGTTATTTTAATATTCATTATATATTGCTCTAAACAAAGAATATCTTGGAATGTACTTTTCCAATCTCACACTAAAATCTTAAAGTCAGTGGAAATATTTATGTAAGGTGCTCCATGAACACCAACCTTAACAATGAAAGGAAATGCTGGAAAAAACGAACGAATATTCCTTGCAAATTACAGACGACTCAGATGTATATGCTTGCAAAACTATGGAGACCGAAAATGGTTATTTAGGCCTGTACAACAATTACTATGGTGCATTCTGCTCGGAATTTTGTTTTTTATCCTTCTGTAAAAGTTGCTGTTTACGGCACAAATCTCGCAGTTAAAATATTATCTAACTCTAACTCATGTGCACAAATCCTCCGGATACTGTATTTAAATTGCCCCATTATAGTTGAATTTCAAATGAGCATAATAGAGATCACAAACTAGTAAAGATAACATGAGTAAAATAAGACGTTTCAATCAAGTGTCTTTTATCTGTAAAATTCATTTCGATAAGTCAGTCAAATAACTCCTGCGTTAAAGTTCGACGTATTTGATGATCTAATTACACGAAGAGTGACGAAGTTGTTGGAGTATAAAGTTCAAATGGTCAATACAATATTGGTTTTGAATGGTACTAAAGTTATACTAAGTATCAATATAACATACTGCGTTGGTGTGGTGACTAACATACCTAGAGACATACAAATGTTAATTGATGGTCTCTGTGTAGTCTTGCGAAGGAAAATGAGCAATATTGTTTTGAAACAAAATTTTAATATCAGATAATAACATTGTTAAGTGCAAACATATTTGGATTCTTAACATAAAATAAAAAGTCTTTAATGCATCGATATGGCAGCTAGTTTATATCAAGAGTTATTTGCATTCAGTCAAGGGTTGTGCAAGCAGCAGTGAATGTGGATTATCAATCTTTTCAATTTTTGACGGAAACAAAGTTTAAGCGGTCTTTATCATTATCACTCTTTTGAACCAGATTAAATTATTATGTAGCAAATTGGATTATTAGATTATCGAGTTAAAACCCATCGAAAAGGTCTTTAGAACACACAAAATAAAATTGTCCAGTAACTTTAAACGTTATATTGTTTTTAATTTCATAGTTCATCGCTCTTTTTCAATTCTAAAGATTCATATTTTTCTTACTAACAGGAAAACTATCGAACGGACCAATTGGATTTTCACATGTGTTCTCGTCGTATGTAATTGAAAATTAGCATAACCGTGTGCCATTCCAACGTCGTAAAAACCGTACAATATAGAGACCAGTGGTGACTTGGAAGTGTCCTAAAGTCATTCAGTTTATATATTCAATGTATTTCTTTGAACTGTCAGAATACGTTGGAGAATGTAAGATGTTATGCTAATATTTCTCATTAACGTTTCGCTTGGATCATAAAGATATAAACGACAGTCATTTCAAGATCACATACAATGTTATGCTCTAGTTTTAGACCATGATATCGGTTTGAAGCGTATTGTTGCAATTAAGGTTTGCAATGACTAAATTTCCCTAAAATGCTTGAGATCTAAAATATCAGACTATATTGATCGTGGTCAAATACGCATTAAATGACAATGATAGTAACCTTGACAGGTATAAATAAAATATTTTTTTTAATTTATGGATAAATAACAGTAACAAAATGTTTTAATAAAGCGAAACATTAACTTAAACAAACTGGTTAATATTATGAATTGTGTTGTCTCTAATAATCAGTAACTCATGCAATCCACAGCACACAATCCAGGCGTAATTATCATTAATTATGTTCTGTCTTCATTTTGTATTCTCGAAAGATTCTCGAAAGATTCATACAACTGGAGCATTCAGAAAGAAGTGGAAGTAAGACTGCGTTTTCGTGAGTGAAGAATAATGATAATTAGTAACCTGTCAGAACGGATTATTAACAATACAATCAATTCCTTCTGATCTCGAACAAGTAACTGGGGATTATGGCAAAAAACATTATCACTGTCGTTTATCTGCCACGGATATTCCTACAGTTGTTCCTACATTGATACATAATTTGATCCAAAAGATCGGTCATATTTATGCTACTGTGTACATTTGTTTGAACATGTTGAACAATTAACTTCAAAATCCTTCAATTTTGAAGATTTGATGTTAAACACAGCATTATTAAGTAAAACATTAATTCAATATTCAACCCATCCTGCCTACTTAGAGGTATACGATACTAAACCCTTTAGGGTCACAAAGAAGACTTAAATACATTTAGTGCTAGCATCTGCTTCGTTAGGCACGATGTCTCAGTGCTAGAAATCACTAAAACCTAGCACACTGCACAATACATACTGAAACGACAAAAGAGTGTTTACAAATCAACGTTAAAAATCCGAATCACACTCACCCTATGACATACAAGCTGATTTTATTTTTTGTGCTTTTACAAGAGCTCAAACACCCACATTATATTTCTAGGCAACAATGGATGCAGAGATGATGACTCTGAACCATAATAGGATGATAATTTCCTTTGCTTCAACAATAATGACTAAAACATTGACGATGCAATTGATACAGAAAGATACGTATATGCGCATATCTTGTAATGCATTACAAGAAAACAAAATAGTGATATATGGTACAGATGTGGTGTAATGGCTATTTTCTTTTTAACACTTTCCGTTTTAAATAGCATAGTTTCCTGGCCTTATTAGGGCTACTGCAAGTTCCATTTCTATGACACAACTGCAATTTATACTACTACTAATAATATATGCTACCAGTAAAATCAATGCCACTCTAGCGAAAATGGTTGCAAAATCTAACGACAATGTTACGACAATGTTAAGTGAACATGTGGACTACTAGGCATAGTAGGCGTAAAATTCATATTGCCTCAAAGTAATTCTCAAAGCATATTAGCCTATTAAGCGATGCAATATTTACCTCAGTCTGAGATCAGTATACACATGTCCATGCACTTTAAACGCTTAGTCCAAAACAATGAATTTAACTTAGTGATTATTTTAGATAAATAAATTGCAGAAATACCATAATTACATTCCGTAATATGCTGAGAAAACCAATACTTTTGTCTATAGCTCAATCAAGTACACCTTATGACCGTCAGCTGATTTTGTTACACTCGACTCAAGAAGTTCAAACAAGGTCAACATAGCGATTGTTTTAAAGTGCATAGTACGTAAACAACTTATCTTTTCGGATTCACATTTAATTTGTTGAAGGCTAAATTTATTTAAGTACAGTTCATTAGACGTCAGATTCATTTACTTCTCATCTACTATTTACCCGCCTGATAAAGGTCTTGGAATTCTGAAATAAAGAAAAACACTTTTCGCTTTAAATTTTATAACGGTTATCAACGTATCTTTTAACCATGTCATTCCATATTGGACTGAAAATATCTTCTTGAATGGTGTCATACGATATTATCGGCAAAACAGAGTAACCAGCAGGGATTATAAAATAATATATAGTCTCATTATCATGATCATGAGAGATACTTAGCGTCGACTTGCCATCTTTAGAAAATGTGGATTTCTTCCAGGTGAAATTCGTCGCGTTATTCGTACGAATTTGTGACGATAACATCAAGAACTGAACTATCAATGAATATCACAATACTGTGATCAACATATATTCTTATATACTTATCAATCATATATAATATTAACATACCTTATTTTACCTTAACATACATTAAGAGGGAAACTCACAAACGTTAATATGTATGAATTTCCGTAAATGAGTTGTACTGTAATCTTGCTTTGGAAGATTTTGCCAATATTGTCTGCTTCTATAAGTTTAGTAACTGCATTCTGATATTGTTGTATACAAAACGTGCCTTTGAATTTTTTTACAGTTTACATATAATGCCAAGTTTTTTTTTAAAGTAACATTGAGTGGTAGCAATATTACCTGCAATACTTAGCATTTCAACGCTATATGCGCTGCTATATAATCGTTAATCATCAAAGATAATCTGATGCAGCCTTATATAAATTCGGAGCAGAAACTTCAATGCGGGTTCCCTGATTTTTGGAAATGGCAAAGCATTAATGGCTCCTTCATTAGTACATACTTTATAGTTGTATGACATTTATAATGACTGCACTTTTTAAATACCTGAACATAACGAAACTACCGTAAAGGCTTTAATATGTTCGTTCACAAAAGAATATATGTAACTAATTCAAATTTAATTACATTGTGACCTAATAGTAAAGTATTTTGAAATCAATATGATAATAGAGATAAGATCAAGAGTAATAAAACTTGAAGGTGGGAAATAAAGGTATCAAATTTCAAACTCCTTGTTGCTGCATGAAATCATTTGCATCTTTCCCCCATACATATCAAAATTCAACGTGCACTACATTTAAACCTGCTACGTTTTCTTCAATACAAGGATAAAATACACGTTTAGATTGGTCTTTGTAAAACGCACATCAAAAGAACTGCCCAAGGATGAAGTTCTTGAATAGAAATTTGATATTCATTTTTAAATAGCAGAGCTTCATGGATGATACGTCGTGGTCTATATATGAAGTTTGATAATTATAAACACTAATTGACATTTTAAACCATCTAGAAACAATAACCTTCAAACATTTTCTAAACACGTCTTTATGCACATTTAATGAGTTAATAATTACTTGACAGAGACTTAAATCTCGACATTCTTAGCGATGCATGCATATTCCGACCATACGTATTATAAATGAAACAACTGATTTGATCCCATACAATTCAATAACGTTTAACAACCAACACTATTCTGATATTACAATATCAACATTTTAAAGAGACTTACTGTATTGTGACTCGCATTCCTAACAATCATAAAATTTATATCACATTTCCAAACCAACATAATGTTCCGAATGAATTCCTTTCGAGGTGAATGATCCGATAAACCACAAGATGTTTTACTTAGTGACAATAAAAACGTTTTTTGATAGGCAAAAATAATTTGTTTAGTGGAAAAAGTAACCATTCTCTAAGTATCTCTAATGAATAATTTAAACAAATATGTATTTGTACATATATGTGAACACCGCTGTTAACACTGATCAAGTGATATAGTACAAGGATGAAAAATCATCTTTTTAAAGATCTATATACCTATACACATTGGGCTAAGGACAATATATTGTTTGGTAATGCTTTACATGATACGAATTTCCACTGGACAAGTAAAACCAACTGTTAGTAAGAAAGTTGATAGAACAAACGTATGTTTTTAACTCAGATTATTAATAAATATTTTTTAAAGTTGGATAAATGTAGCCAGATGGAGAAAACAGCTGATTGAAATCACGTCAATCACGTAGTAAATTAAAATGTTCAATCGTATGTTAATGCGACTTTTAACAACATTGTTATTGGTTCGATGTGATTAATATGATGTGATCTAAAAAGCAAAATTATCCCAATCAGGGATTCCCGCAACAGAATATCATTATCCAAAGAAACAATTCATAACAATAGTTAGTATTAGAATAATTAGTTTACCTTCAAAACTTATTTGGTTATCTTTATTTGTGTCATACTCTATCATCAGATAAAATTCATATCCACTGAATCCTCCTCTTCCTGATGTTATATTTCTGAAAAAAGTCCATTGATACATAAGTAGCATTCAAATCGGTGAGGTTATCATTAATGCTAATTCTACGAGTTTAAAAGACGTTATAAATATTTGGTTCTAGATACCGGAACCGGCACACAAATGCAGATATAAACACAAGTGTAAATGTGTAGAACAGGCATATTGTTTGCACTGTTTTACAGCAGATGTTATTGAATGATTTTAAAGTGTTCATAAGTAATATTTGTCTGATATCAATCTTGGCATGGTTGTGCTTGTATATCTGCGCAATTACTGATATATATATATATATATATATATATATATATATATATATATATATATATATATATATATATCTATATATATATATATATATATATATATATATATATACATCTATATATATATATATATATATATATATATATATATATATATATATATATGATAAATGTAACAACATACTCGAATAATTAGGTAAATGTAACCATTCTCTCCAAGAGAAGTTCAAATAAATAAGACTGTGTGAGTTTAGTAAACAGCACTGTATACTTCTGCAATAACTAGGACAAGGACTTTGATAACCTTTTTCTCGGACAACCAAGATTAAACAGATATGTAGCGTAATAAGGACAGTGCACAAGACAACAGAAATACAGCAGTAATATCAACAAATAAAGAGGATCCAAACGATAATGGCATACAATGATTATGAAAAACGAAAACCATCACGAATCTCAATGTTTGCATCTGAGTCTAATTGATATTGTTTAAACATGGCATTGACCGATCCAAGAGACCGATAACACCCAGCGTCACAAAAAGGAATATTTGAGAAAGAATGCGTAATTGTAAAGTTTAGAAAATATATCTTAAATTAAAGCTATATGCAAAAATTACTGATTGAAATAAAGTGGAATTATCTTGGAACATAAAGATACGTTTAGTATAATGAACTCCAACAGTGTACAGTTAGCCTTACCAAACGCAAACTTTTCATAATGCTTTTTATTTACGCTAGCTAATCTGGGAAATAAATTAAAACGGAAGCGTTTTATGCAGGCAGTATGTGCAAAATTATTTGAACAATTGAAACGTATTTGAAACAAAATATATTAACCGTATCTTGGTACTGAACAGATACTTATACGTGAACACACCCAAGCTCTTGAAGACTGAGATAACCGTTGTTGTCTGTGTCATATTCATTGAAGGATTTACACAGTATTTCTTCCTGTTCAACATTCTTTTTCAGTTTGTGCCCTTCGTTGCCTGGAAATTAATTATAGCTGTTAAATCATATATACAGGAATACAATGCAACAGTAGAGTGACGATAATGTTTCAATTAGCGTAACACATGGCATGCGAATTTAATGTATTCAATGCAATTGTATGTTATTGCTCAGCAATGTACAAATGTTTGATTTAGCAAACGTTGTTCGACAATAATGGATGAAATTATTTTAAACCAGTACTAGTAGCAGCATATACTATTGATTGAGCAGCAGGGGAGGGGGAGGCGTATAAGACATTTGCTCCAGACATCATTTGCTCTAAATCTAACAAACATCTCGAGAGAAATAATTCGAATCCTTCTTTTTCAACCAAAAAAACAAGATTACTTCCTCGAAACATAAATTTTTCGCAAATCATACTCCAAGACCGTTTTCATCGTTTAGTCAAAATACGGTTTCGTCGTGATGTCATCGCCCCCCTGCTGCTATGGGTTAACAATTTATTTCAACCAAATATTTGATCAAGTCCGATACGATATCGTGCCCGAGGATCATTTAAATTTATTGTTATAAATCCATGCGGGGTTGACTGAGCTTTACTAAAGAAATTTTTAAATTGATTGAAGTCCATATCGGAACACCATGTCTGCCAAATATTTCGTAGCGTATGTGTATCAACGCCGTTAAACACAGCAAGAATATTACAGTTATCTATGATCACTTTTGGAATCTGAGTGTATCGTTGAGTGACATATATCACGTCAGTGTTTTTTATGCCTGCCTCAGGAAAATATTCTAGCTGGGTTTTTTTGATTGTCTAACATCACATCCTCGTATACGATTAAATTGTTAATGCTCCCATCAAGGTCATCCACGGATGGTGCCTCGTCAATATCAGTTACAAATTCAATGACGTTCTCACCCTTAATTTCTGATGCATTATCGTTAAAATCCTTTAACACTTCACAGCATCGTTGATCATCTACGCTAGGAGCAACTAAATAAAACTTATCCCACTTCATCCATCTCATTATTAAATTGAGCAACAATTGCGACTTGCCGGATCCAGATGGCCCGATTATAATTGCGCGGATAGAGTTTGGTAGCGCTGCATGATGATTAACTGGTTCTCTTGTTTTAGTCGCTGAAAAGTCAATTATATTCATATCTCTATACATAAATTATGGATCTATATTGTGTGAAGTGTAAAACGCGTACTAACACAAATGATGTGACGACGATTACAACTAAAAATAACAGATCAGCACTAACTGGTAGATGTGCAACATGTGGTATAAAAAAGTTTAGATTTGTTTCTATGAAATCCGGAGATATTTTAAAAAAAAAACGAGGAGGTGATATCGCAGCCAATTTGGTAAAACTCCCTGGAACGCTGTGGGCAAAGTATCCAGGAGAAAATCACCTTTCAGGATATAGCTATTGTGGCTCCGGAACACGATTAGATATCAGACTTGATGATCAAAATCAGCCCCGACCCGGCGAGTATCCGATAAACGCTATTGATAAGGCGTGTCATGCTCATGATGTTGCATATAAAAGCAGCAATCTGCAAAACAGGCATCTCGTGAATGTGAAATTAATTCATGCGTTAAATGCTATTCCTGATAAATCTTTCAAAGAAAAATTGGCTTCTTTTTGGTAAAATCAGCTATGAAAGGCAAATTGATGATGTGCGCTGGTAATTAATAATATGGAATCTATTTATTATTCTCTGAGGGGATACTGGAGGGGTAACGCTGCAATCAATAAACTCGCCAACGCCGCAAAAGTGAAAAAGGCCACTGCGGCTAATTGGTTATCCAAACAGGCTATATGGCAAATTTATCTACCGCGTCCTAAACAAATCAATTTCTCGCATTTTGATGTTACCGGACCCAATGAAGTTCATCAAGCTGATTTATTGCTTTTACTACATGACAACGGTTACAAATACGCGCTAACCGTAGTTGATGTTGCGAGTCGATACAAACAAGCAGAACCGCTAAAAACAAAATCATCACCTGAAGTTGCTTCTGCATTTGAAAAGATTTATCGACGAGTCCCACTACGCTGGCCAAATCTGTTACAAGTTGATCCTGGCAAGGAATTTCAAGGCGCTGTTTTATCAGCGATGAAACACAATGTCACCGTCAGACGGGGCATACTGTACTACATCGCGATAAGGCAATTGTAGAACGATTTAATTGGATTTCAATACGCAAAAGAATTCATCCAAGAAAAGCTATCCCGTGAATGGGTCTAAAGGTTACCAGGGGTAGTTGCAGCGCTAAATAACGATATCACCAGAGCAATCAATATGAAACCTAACAACGCAATAAAAAAGTATATACCACAACCACAACTGGATAGCGTTTCTCAGCCAATTCTCAGCAATGTCAACGTGAGATATTTATATGAACCAGGATAACTCGAAGGTGGTAAAAAACGGGCTACTGATCCTCTTTGGAGTGTCACTACGCATAGCATATCTAAAATAACACGATCAACTGGTAGACCTCCAATCTATAAATTGGATTCAACTGCACATCAGCGGGGTTTTACACGCGAACAATTACAAGTGATTCCTGGTGATACTCAATTGCCAGCACATGGTCTTAACTAGCGCCGTTGCGTCTGTTGCACTCAAGAAAAGTCAACATCAAATTGTTTCTGACATGACCGAGACTATTATTTTTTTCTGTCTACGGTAAATTGGCGAGGATCTTTATCCGAATACTGCCAACGCATTATACAATTGCAACTCGCGCAGTGATTATTCTGTTGTTTCTTCAACGCGATTATTAATTCAGCATCAATATCAAATTCTCGTTGTTTTTTTTTTGTCTTGTTGTTTGTAACCGGAGTGTTTTTTATTAATGATGCTAACATCAATATCATCCATTGTGGTGTCGTCATCGAAAACAATTCTTCGAAGTTGATTTATTCGCCGTACTCTAGTCACTGCAAGATAGACTATATTTGACCACTCAATGCGATTATCGACTATCCAAACAATCGTATCCGCGATGTTTAATCCCTGAGAGGAATGTATTGTTGTTACGTAACTTAGTGCCCATGGTGATTTATTAGCACACAATGCATCTTCGACAACACTGATATCAACCAGCACAATATCATTTAACACTAGTGTTTGTTTTTCGTGCTGTCCTGGAATTTCAACTTCAATATTTTGTCGCCGTGTGTCAGCGGTTCTATAACACAATGGAACTTTTATCAGGGGATATTTTTCTTTGTGAAGCTCAAACAACTTTTTCTGAAGTGTGTCTCTGACTATTTTTCTGCTAGCAACTACAAAATCGTTTGGTCTCCATGTGTTATAAAATTCCTCCATTGGAGTTTCAGAAATTATTTCCCTGATTATTTCACACTGGATTCTGTCGGGTTTCAGTCTAATTAATTTTTTAACCTCACTTAATTGTTCATCAAGTGCCCTATAATTTCTTCATAATAGTCCACGAATTCTTTCAGCCACTTATGTGGACCCGCGCCGACAAATGGTGGTGGTTGGCCATGATCTCCGCACATTATCACCGCTGTATTCTTTTGCAGCAGCCAATCCAAGAACATCTTTAATATTTCTGTTGATACTGTGCATACTTCATCCCAAATTATAACCTCGGGGATGAATTTCTCACCCATTCTTTCAGGGGTCCATTCATCGCCATTGTATCGAAAAAAGCTGTGATAAGTACAAGCTTCAACGTTTCGTTGTTTTATCTATCTGGCTAATCTATGTATTGGCGTCAGCACAATCATGTTTACGCGTCCTCGATATAACTCAATCGCGCGAGTCGTTTTTCCGGGACCCGCCACAGCCGTTTAAATAAATTGTTTTATATCTACAAATTGGATCAGATATCGGTGGTGCATTATAACGTTCTGATAAATTATCATAAGTAACTGTTTTTAATCTCAACGTCTGCTGATTCGGAATAATCACGCAGCATTTCTTTTTTAATTCTCCATGATCCCCAACTTTCATCCGAATTAGTGAATTCAGCAACTGCGCAACTGTACTTGCTGTTAATGTAAATTGAATCAACGGCAACTCTAACCGCAGTGTCAGGAAATCTATTTATCATTGAAAATAAATTAATACAAGCATAACCTAGCATCGACGACCTCAGATGTGTATACGGGGGTCTGTAACCGTCGCTATAAGTAACAACTGTACCCAATTTTGTTCCATCGGACAAAAAAGCATCTTTACGATCCACATATATGTTTTTGGATACTGCATCTGCGATTACAAAGTCATATTCGGTGTTATCCATAATCAGCCGTGAACAAGATCTTTTATAGTCACATTTTTTCCCTCCCTGAGTAAATTTTCCGATTATTCTTCTGCCGAGATCTTTTGCTTCGCTGTTTCGTTGATTAAATACCCGTTTGGACCACTCAATGATATATTCTTCGCCGGTATCAATATGTTTTCTGAATTCCTCAATTATACTATCAAGACGTTCCGGTGTTGGTAACCAGACATTGATTTGTTTCCGATATGATATAATTGCTTCACTGACTGTAGGCGAAATTAACATTTTTGTATCAATCATGAATCGTATTAGCGCTATTGGCAGCCACTTCTTTTCAGACATGTGTCTACCAATCCAAATATAACAACAGTGATGAAGTCCTGCTACACGAGCAAATCCAGTTAAATCAAAATCAGGCAGCGGCCCATTAATTGCAACACGAATCATTTCATGTACGGGGTGTCCAAATCGTTTAAAATACTCAGTACACTCTCCATAACCAAGAAAACTCGCTGGATAGCAAGCAACCATATCAACTGAGATGATATTATCATAGTCGTATTTTTGATTCCATAAACCGCCATGATTAAATTCTAAACAACTAGCCTTTCACCGTTAACTCCCATTGAGCTATTTTGCTACGCCGTAGATCGGTAAGTTTGTTCCCTCGGGATGCATTTGTAAAATGTTCTGTTATTCGTGCTGCTACACAATTGAGTGGCAAGGCCACTGACGACAAAGTCGACGGCGGCGACTGTTTTATTGGTTTAAGTTTCCTTATATCAGGTTTTTCATTTAACGCATTTAACGGATATATCCCATACACAACTGCTGTTGCAGGATATGCACGTTCATAGTATGGTTTGTCAATTCCAGTTAACAGACCCGGGTTAGAATCACGGCTAAAAACGACTGTTTTCTTGTCTTTGAGAATCGGTTCAAATTTGTCTCGTATAATCCAACCGCCTGATTCTACACGGATAATGAATTTCACTCTAAAAAAATACTTTTTGTTGCCAAGTTGTGATAACATCATGGCTGTGTTCCTGTCGTTCATGGTGGCATCAACAACGCCATCAATTCGAAATGTTGACCAGCTATGAGATGCGCCGTCGTGTTTGAATTCATTAATACAATCGCGTATTTTTTTATCAAGGCTCTATCCGTTATTGTCCG
The DNA here is from genome assembly GCA_030141615.1 of Unio pictorum. Lineage (NCBI taxonomy): Eukaryota > Metazoa > Mollusca > Bivalvia > Unionida > Unionidae > Unio > Unio pictorum. The sequence continues at coordinate 1,232,960 of JARLTB010000057.1, forward strand.
TTTTGGCAAATTTTTGAGGGTTCTATCGAGATTGAATTTAACTTTTTTGAAAGGCTTAATTGCTGATAATCTCTCGAACTCCTCCATGTTATAATTAAAACAAGTATTTAAATAGAAAAATATAGTATAATGAATCACTGCAAGTGGCTAATGATTGGATCAACAACCCCGTGTAACAAATCATGCAGAAGCGAATTATGTGGGTATCATTTACAAAGTGTTCGCAACGGTTCCTTTGGCCCCCTTCCATGCCTCCGATGTGGGGCTGGGGTAAGGGGAAAATCGCAGTTGTGTCTTGCTTGTGGGGGTAAACGATACAGGGAACTAAAACGCTACTATGGCAAACGAAAAAAAAATGCAATCATTGATCCTACCGATAACTCCGTCAGCGACAAAATCATAAAAACCCTCAAGATTATATCAAGAGGTTTATAATTAAAGCAGATATAAATTAGACAGATATTATTATTATACAAATGAGCCAAGATATCAGACCTCACCCAGTGCTTGTTAATTATGAAGCATCCCTTGATGGTGTTGTTAGAAATTGCAGACTAAAGAAGCCGGTTGGATGGGTAAATAATAGAGTTCATTTGATGTTTAGTGCAGGGAAGAAGAGATATTATTGTCATCAATTCGCATACGAATGTCACAACGGATTGATCAAAGATGGTTTTGTGATTGATCACGTTGATGGATTCCATCAAAATAACAAATTGGATAACTTACGAGTTGTTACTCAAAGTCAGAATACAAAATTAGGTGGAACCGGCAAACACGCATAAAAGGCAAAACATGTTCAATCATTTGATACAGAAACTAGCGAGGAGAAAATATTTCAGTCAATGAATGAAGCCAGTAGGTATTTCGATATTTCTAGGTCTTCAATACGATTTGTCGCAGAAGGAATTCAAAAATCGGCTCTGCCAAAGAAAAACTCACACAGGATACAATTTTCATATACATCTGAAACGATTCAATGGAGATAAAGCCTTTTTGGATAAAGCCGCCACCACTCATAACACTCCATTCACTAGGTTCCCTTGTATTGTGACCGTGAAGGTATGTGTCGTCTGCTATTTTTACAGGTAAAGAGAGAGGTATATAATTGACGTGCGCGCGCACACGTGACCGTGGATATTTATATTTATAACATCGAAATTACATGATGTTTTGTGTTACGATGTTTTCACAACTTATTAAAACCAGATAGATATATCAGTGCTGTGTGCAGCCTTGACAAACTTCCTCTGCGCTAAAACATTTGTTCAAACATCTCGTTTCATAAATAATATCATACTATAAAAGGTGACCTCATACATGCAGACTGCTAATCATTGACGTTGTGACTGTACAATTACTATCTTCTACGTGCGAGTTGTATTTTTCTGTGTTAAAATATTTTATTTTCCTTTTTCCTGTATGCATTTTTATAGATACAGTGAAAACTCTCTTATTGTTAACTATACATGTCAGGTTATATTGAATCGGTATTTCACTGACGCACGCATGCGTGACTGAAAAGACCCAGAATACTATTTACAGGATATTTTAAAGAACAGTTAATTTTTTTTGTGTGTACTTATTATTTTATTTCCTAAATGCTATGAAATTTCTGTGGATACAGTAAAATTGTCTATTTTAAAAATCTCTTATTGTTAAGTATAATCAGAAGATATATATATATATATATATATATATATATATATATCTTAAAAAATGTCTATTTTGTATGACAGTTCCGTAGTGTAAACGTTAGCCTGTTTGTCTTGTAAACACAGATCTATCAACTACGTGTTCGGTCCCCATAGCAAATACATTATTTGATGACGAAACGAAAGATGTTTTTCTATTAATTGGGGGGAGGACGGACCCCCTCAATCAAACCAGCATTGCAACTCATGATATCACATTCTCGGTAGCGTGGGTTGGTGTTCTTTCCAACTCGTGCAACCATGAATTTGACTTCATGGGTTGCAAGGTTGGTTTTGTTTGACCACGCCCAGGTCACGAGAACATCCAATCAAACATATACCTTCTGAGAGATCTAATTCAGTGTTTGCTGAGTTAGACCCCTCGCCGGAGATTATGTGTTTGTCAAAGTAAATGGGTGTAAAATAAATGGTATAAATTGTTGCAAAAAGCTCTGCATTCACATGAGGAACCCCATAGGGTAGCACAAAATGGGCTACCGGCTAATAGAAACGGTGTTAGGGTCACATCCGGAACGGATAACCAAGTGAAAAGACCCTAACAAAGACACAAAGGCCTGAATAAGGGAAACATTCATGAAATAACCGCTCATAATTTATACCATTTATTTTTTTTTAAATTAACGATACAATTTGTTATATAAATAATGGATATCAAAGATGTAAATTCTATAATTGTTGAAATTTCAAATTTGAAGAATCGAGGGATAGTATTATCTAAAGATCTCGACTGTGACAGGATTACCTCTGGATATGAAGACATTGGGTATCAGTCTAGTAAGGGTCGTTATGTTTTACCTAAGATGTACAGGCTCGTGAAAGGAATTCAAATGTCCATCAATGCTTGTTTATACGGTAACGACATTAATGTATTTATAACGCTATTTAGCACCGTTGAAGCAATACGTCAAAAGCTCGGCCAAGAGTATCAAAAACGAGCTGAAATTAGTTCTAAGGTTCGTGATCTTAGAAAAATATTAAACGAAGAAAAACCAGTATCCTAACCACGTGACCGTTACTATAAAAAACAGGCTTTCAGTAAATTTTCAGTAAAAAATTATTTTTTTTAGCGTTTTTGTACACTCACATAGTTCTCAGATATTACAATTCTGAAACCCCCAGCGATGTTATTTCTGAAACATTCGCGGATAGCGTCGTAAAGTTTAACCCTGTCGGAGATGGATACGTTAGCTTGATGGTACATTTATTTAATAACTCAGCTTTTAATTGTGATAGTTTCACATTTGAAAACTCATTTCACAAACACTATATGGTAGGTGAATCGCTTACAACTAAATTAGCCCGAGAGCGGCTAGCAGCAATTAAAAAGTTTATACCGGTACGAGACAGACTTCGCGAAAAACTACAACAACGACACCAAGCGCAGACTGACTTTTCTGTGTCAAGTGAACAACTGTTTACTCCGATAACAAGTGCGACCAAAGATGTGAAAAAGTTAACTGAAGCAGCGATATACGGAAATATTCCTGAAAAAGAATGAGCAACGAAGGCGCCGCTGATACAGTTGAAAAGATAGCAACAGAGACCGAACAAACGCGCACAGGGATACAACAGCTATCCAGTGATATAAACACTCAGCGCGAAATTGAAGAACTCGAAGAAGAACAACAAGGTGCAGCTGGAGAAAAAGACTATTCACTTGAGAATATATTTACAGTCGCAGCATTAAATGAAATTAAAGGAAACCATACGAATTCCGAATTAGCTGATTTTGCTAGAGACAATTTTCCAAAAGGGTAAAAGAGAGAATTTATTAAAAGACGAGTTTAAAAGTTTTATAAAAAACAAAGACACTTGGGCATCAAAAATATATTTAGTGAAACCCGGCGGGAATAAAATCTCGGCGTTGCAGCACCCTGGTTATGATGACTTTCTAGCTGCGGTTAAAGGCATTCCACAACCATCACGTTATACGAAGGATCCAATCCCGGAACAAATAGACATAAAAGCAGAAGCCGGTTCCAAGAAAACAAGCGGAAAAGGATATTCGATTGGAAATCCAAAGGATTTCAACGCAACCGTGACATGTCCTGCTAATATTCTCAGTGATATATCACGGTTAGAAGTACTTATGGGTGGAAAGCGAGCCGGAAACAACTCCGTCGAGATAAATAATGAAGCAGCTGATATATGTAGACGATTATTTGCCGGCGGTATCATGGGCATTGATGTATATCGAGAACTCATTGCTGAATTAGTTGAAAATTACAGAGACGCCCATGGTTATGATGAAAATCCTATGGATCTTAGCGATTGATCACTAATTGAAAAACTACTAGTTTTATGACAAGATGATCATACACTACAACCATGATAAACCCGCAATCGTCTACGTGGTGAACTCACGATTGCCTGTTTATAGAGCATATTACGGAGATGGTTTCGGCAATGCCATTGGGGGGGGGGGTTATTTACAAGAATGGCTCCAAAGGTGGCGCCGTTAGCTAAACAATGATCAATGAAGACCATTGATAATATTCGTGATAAGGGAATCAGCGCTGTTGGAAATCTTGCCGAAAGGGCATTTTCTGCCGCGAAAGATAAAATAGCATCATTGGTGCGAAAGAAACCAACAGCGACGAAGTCGGTGGTGAAATCAACGGTGCTGCTATCAACTACAGTGATGCCTGCAAAGATCAGCAAAGCAATAAATAGCGCAGTGGAAGAAAAACTAGCGTCGTTGGCTGCTTCGGTGACTCCGTCGCCATTGACGGCTTCACCGGTAACAGATAGCGCTATCATGAACGCGATAGCAGGAAGTGATTTGAAACGAAAAAAAAAACGACGATGATTACAAAGAGTTTTACAATTGAAAACACTAGTATGTTAATATAATGTTTAAACGACAAGCTGATCCGGCCTTCGATATAGAAGCCCCAGTACCCAAGGACGATTCCGTCCGCGATTATCAATACTATTCCTATCATGCAGTACAACCCGACCTACGATCGCGAATTGAACTTCAAGTTCAAGATACCAGTAAATACTTTTTGCCATGTGAAGCATTTATTGAAATCGAGGAAAAACTCGTAACAAATGTTGCAGCTGATACCCCATATGCAAATGATCCAAATATCCGAGTTGGTTTCGTCAACAATGGCATAATGGCGTTATTTGAAAGTGCAAGATATCTCATTGATGGAAAAGAAATTGAATAAATAGACCGTAAAGTTGATGTTGCAGCAACAATAATCGGACTATCAAGATAGTCTGATGATTATAGAAGGTCGGCTGGTCCATCTATGATGTTTGGAAAGGATACTACTGATAACGATGACCACCTTCAATTCATTAAAGTGTTAACAGCAAGAGATAATGCAGAAGCCGATCAACAAGAAGCAGCTAATCCAGAACGTCGAGCTAGATCCGGAGCTGCGTTTGATATTCTCGCAGGCGTTAATGGTAATTTCAATTTAGGATTTGCAACACGAAAATTAGCATTGCAAGAACAGCAGCGATATTTTTCATGTGCGATTCCACTCCATCACATATTTGGATTCTGCAGAAATGTCAGAAAAGTCATCTATGGAGCCAAACACAATCGCGTTAGTGCGAAAAGGCAATGACAATGATGAAATTTGGCGTACTGGTGCCGCTGATGATAAAGTTGTTTTGAGGAAAATAGTATTGTGGATGCCAGTAATGACCCCATCAATTACCACGGAAGAGCGGCTACTTTCATTTATGGATACAGGTGGCAAATCATTGATAAGTTGGCTAACAACAACAACTGATACCAAAGAGGATAATGTTGCTTATACATTTACATGGCACCTGGCATCAAAACAAGGCGTTTCGGCTCCACGTCATATATTTATAGCGCTGCAAAATCGGAATCGATTACGCTCCCAAGAACGCAGTCATATGATATTTGATCGATTAGGAGTCAAGGAGGTTTCACTGAGAATAAACAGACAACAAGAACCATCTGAGGATATTCAGCTTGATTACAACACTAACCACATAGCACGTGTCTATCATCGGATGCTGTCATATACGGCTCGTGATCAAAATGTTGATACTGGTTTATAAATATCGCAACTTGATTTTAAAAAGATTTAACAAGGCAATCCGTCGTTGACATACATTTTAGGGCTCGTATAGATCCTGGTGGTGTTGATTATAGAGCGGTTGCTGTCATTCTCAGCGACAAATCAATGTTGTTAGAAGGCGCTGGCGGACGAATGAGACTTATTGATGCACCAGTGGAAAATATGTAAACGACTCACAAATAGATCAATTGAAAGTATAAATGTTTTTACAATAAAATGACATATAGTGTTGTTAGTGTCAAGCTGACTGATGGTCAGGTCAAGAAATTGCGATCAAAATCCGCTAAAGAATGTGGAACCACAATAACGTTAAAACTAGCGCAGTTGTCCGGCGGTACACATACAATATCACTGATGGATCATCAAATAAAACATTTCAATGATGCGCTAAAGAATAAGAGAGGGGATCAAATTGTATTTTCGAAAGCCGCAGTCGCCAACATGATAAAATCAGGTGGTATATTTCCATTGTTAGCTGCAATACCATCATTGATTGCAGCGGCTGCCCCAGCGCTGGTGAAAGCGGCTGCGTTGGAAGCCGTTGGGACCGAGACAGGGATGGCGTTGAAAAAGGCAACTGGGAAAGGATACAAAAAAGGGAAAGGGTTTAAGACTATAAGGGACTCCATATTCATGGTACAGCGGAAACGGTCTAAGAATACCAGGAACGGTTTATTAGTTGAAAGCCCAATTGTTCAATTTTTGATTTTATTGATGCTGCTAGAAACTAGCGATAAAAAACTTCAGAGGGGTTTGTATGAGAGATCAATTACCGAAACAACCTAAACGCGTTGAAACCGGTATCATCAATCTTGATAACAGCAGCGGATCGGGAACTCACTGGGTTGTATACGCGATTGATCCACGTGGAATTGTCTATTTTGATTCATATGGGTTAGCTCCGCCAAGCGAGTTTATGCGGTATATAAATTCTTCGATGAAACTCAAAGAGTTTCCAATTTTTTATTCCACGTTTACAACACAACAATTAAATGATCCACCGATATGCGGCCGTGAAGTATTAAATGTCTTCGCGGAGATTCCATCGTCACAGAAACCACTTCATCTGGTTGTAAATAAATACACGAGTGGGAAATTACAAGGTAATTTTAGAGAATCAATAAATTGAAAATACTAGAGTCTTTACAATAATGATTGATATTTGGGGACGATCTCTGTCAATGTTGAAACCCACCGCGGAAACATCTACAGGTTCTATTTTGATTATGTAAAAAAAAATAATTGAAGATGAAATCGCTGAGACGTTAAATTTAGCAAGTGTTGACCCGAACGAAATAGGTGTATTTCAAGATCGCCAGGGTAAATTGAAAAGCATTAATATATCCGCGGATGACATTTTTATACGACAACGCGATGCCGCTGAAAACTCTATTGCGCTGTATTCCAGCGGTGGACGACTTAAACCAGGCGCACTTGTGTCTACGATCACCGACGCGATTGCCGCCCACGGCCGTGAACTGGATGATTATATACGAGGATATAATAGTTTTCGCAAAAATGTCGTACATAAATTCTTTGGAACCCCGCTTGTGGTTGGCATGACTCTCGCTGAAATTAAAAACTTTCTATCTTTATTCTTTTTTTAACAAGGAGGCGGGGAGGATGATGAATGAAAATGAAATCAGGGCAAATTATCTCGATATTTACACGGATATTTCTAAAATAAAATAAAATCTTGGAAAGGTACAAAAACCCACTAACGACGTCGTTGTTAAGTGTTTTGGAACCCCGCTTGTGGCAGGCATGACTCTTGCTGAATTTGCGAGTTTATTGGCAAGCATACTCAAAATACCTACGTCGCTAATAATTTATTTGGTGTCCCGGCAACATCTACAATGACTCTCAAAGATATTAATATGTTTATGGTGAGACAAACAACTCTTAATACCATCGTGGATAAATTTCTTGGGAGAACTCCTGTGTCTGGAACCACATCTCTGACAGGCCCGACCCTCGCTGAAGTTAAAAAAGCTATTGACGAACAAAAACTCACCAGCGAAATTGTTAATAAGTTCTTTGAGGGCAGTAAACCTCAAGATATCACGACAAAATTTTCTGACATCGACCGGTATATTGAAAACCAAGCACGGCTTGGAAGCACATGCCTTCTGATTTCATTCTTTTTTACCAAGAGGGATGGGAGGATGATGGTTTCTAACGAAATCAAAGTAAATTATCTCGAAATGTACAATGATATTGTTAATCTAAAAACTCTCGAAGAAATTAAATACCTTCTATTTTCATTTTTTTATAACAGGGAGGCGGGGAAGATCATGGTTTTAAACAAAATCAAGGCAAAATATCTCGATATTTACACTTATATTTTTAAACTAAAAGAAGATTTTACAAAATTGATCGAACGACTCGATACAGTAAAAATTCCACACCGCGTAAAAACCGTTGATAACATCGTATACACAGTTGCCAGTGGAACCTTTGATTGGATCCAAGAAAATGAAAATAGTTTATATTTTCATAGCAAATATGGTATTATACCCGGTTTTTATCGATTTACAATAATACATCGCCGTAAATTTGATTTGAGAGTCGGTCCGGGACCATTATATATAACAGGCGTTAACACAGTAACATATATAAACGATATGATACCCGACGCGCCCGACCGAATAAGATACTCTATCCGAATTGATATAACTACACCCGACGGGCCAGCAGCAGGGGTTAGGGAGTCGCTACACTGGATGCTAGAATTCGTATCCGGTATTCCCCCCACCGACCATGAATCCAAGTACACAATCGAATAATTGAAAACACTAGCGGGTTTAAAATACCAATGCCACCAATTAAATCAATTGAACCGATAATAATCCAAGAGGTATCACAATCGCATCGATATCGATATGATACCGTGAAAGAGTTCTCCGCGAACTTAAAATCACTTTTTGAGCGTTATCGTGAAAAAATGAAAAAATACGGACGCAGCGTAGCAATCATCGACATCACCGTGTACTCGGTGTCCGGTGTGATGGCCAGTGCCGGGGTTATTTTGTCGACGGTGACCGTGATGGCTCCGATTGCAGTTCCAATCGCTATCTCCGCGGCAACAACAATTGCGGCAGTCGCCACCGCGATAACTAAAAATTTATCATCGTGTTCTCAGAAAAAACTCAGCGATTATACAGCTCGGTACCGGGTGGTATTTGACGCATACTCGAATTTATCCGAGTTGATCTCGCTGTCGATAGATAATTCGTTCATATCCGATGTTGAATTTTCCACGATGACCCAGTTGTATAACTCCGCGATTTTGAAATTGGAAATCGAAGACAGCGTTAACAATAATGTCAATGTTAACAATAATGTCACTCGAACTGCTTCAACGAATTGCGGAGAATACCATTCCGATACGAACAAGCATGATATCAATAACATCAACAAGCGATGAATTTAGTGTGAACTTCCCTTCTCTGATTCCAGTGCGCTTGATCGCGCTGGCAAAATTACGAGTATATCATAGCTGGCCCAATATCAGATCGGTTACATTTGGCGGTCAGCAACCCAATAACGCACTGGTGTTCTCGTATAAGAATAAATTCGATGGTACTCCAGCGTGGGAAACTGTTTAGTTACCAACTGGGTCGTACCAAATTGAGCAAATCAATTCTGAAATTCAGCGTAGAATAAAATCAATCACTGGAAAAGAATAAAAAAAACTATTAATCTTCATGAACCGACGCTCTCGTCGTCGATCGAAATAAGCACAGAGGATACATTGTAGATATCTATAACAACTCGTTAAGAACAGTGTTAGAATGGCCTGAAAAACCACCGGAAAAATCCACCACCGACTTAACCACAGACGTACAATCATATCATGAAATCAATCCTATGTATCGAGATAATTTATCTGATATGAAAAAAGGAAAAAATCGCCGATAGATTTATATTTACCAACAAAAAAACGTTGCAATGGGATTTTATCATTAAAAGAACAGCTGACTCATCTGTTACTATTTCATTTACGCTAACGGACATCACTGGTTATTTTAATGAAATTAATCAATTACATAAAACACAACTAGAACAACTACGGCAAACAAACTCACAAAAACATGTTGAAATACTAAATCAGCTTGTATCTGACATGGAATATATAAATGAACTAATTATTCAAACAATAACCAATGACAACAGCGACAATAAACAACGATTCCCAATCGGTTACAATATCACAGAAGCCGATCTGCGTAATTTCAAGTTTCCCGGATACAACGCTGAGGAACTTAAAGAATCTGTTAGGAATGTTAGCAAGGTATTACAAGTACAAGATTCAACTGTCCTCCTCAAATATAATAATGATCCAGATGGTGGCGGTAGACATATTGCCCCGCACAATGTGAATATTTCACGGTGATTGCGATCAATTTAACATGTGATGCAATTGAAGTAAGCTATCAAATTAATCTAGAGCAATCAAATCAAGCTCAGCAGGGATATATTTTTTATTCGTTTGCGCCAACAGCTCCTCCAGGATTCCTAAGTATTGAAAACCCAATTAATCCTGTCTACATGCGATGCCATAATAATTCGCTAACGAGAATTAATTTCCGGCTCACCGACCAGTCAAATAATTTAATTGATCTACAAGATGAGGTGTTAGCGATTCGTTTGTTTGTAAAGTCCTAAAGACTTAATTTAATATTTGGTTGAAATAAATTATTATCCCATAGCAGCAGGGGGGCGATGTCATCACGACAAGACCGTATTTTGACTAAACGATGAAAACGGTCTTGGAGTATGATTTACGAAAAAACTTATGTTTCGGGCAAGTAATCTTTTTTTTTTGGTTGAAAAAAGAAGGATTCGAATTAATTCTCTCGAGATGTTTGTTAGATTTAGAGCAAATGATGTCTGGAGCAAATGTCCGATTCGCCCCCCCCCCCCCCCCCTGCTGCTGATTGTATTTCTTCATTATTCAGCAACTGATTGAGATCGGTTAGAAGTCATGATTACATCAGTAGTCTCAATTTAACATATTGAGCATTTGATCTAATTTTGGACTTCAGAAAAAACAACTGTGTAAACGCAATGATTCACATTGGTTTTCAGAATCTTCAAACAAGGTTACGAAAACAGTTAGCGAATAACAGCAATTTTCCATATCCGATATACTTCCCAGTCTGGACAAAACAGACTTGATCGTACGTGTAGGCGCTCCTAAAATAATATTTTAAGTCTGCACATTATCTGCATTAAAATTAGATTCAATTGTGTTGCGTCCCTGCTGGATTGTTCATTTCTCATCCCAAGTATGATCAAATTTAAAACTGTTTTAAACATTTCTTACAGTACAGAAACCGTCTAACAATGATATTAAACACATGGAAACTACTTCCCTTGACCCAAACTCGGATAGACAATAACCACTGTTATTTTAATTGGACAAAGCTCAATAATGCCATGCTTTTAATTGACAAATAAAATTGTAACCTGTCTAACATAGGCGTGTCTTGTCTTTCTGCTTAATTTTGTGGATTATACATTTAACTACATTGTAAATTTTTCAGAGTAAATCATTTGAAAGATTTTCAGTAATTCTTTGAAAATACCGGTATAGAAATGAATTTTTCTTTCTCGGCAAATGTAATGTTGGTAACAGAGTGTGGCATTAGGACCTCGCCCACAAATTGAAAGCCACTTATACCTAAAGGAGCCATGTTATATTGTACTCGAGTTATTTAATGGTCATATTACCGCATGTTAATAATGAGCATTTGCTAGGCCTGGTGTGCCCCAAAAGATCATTTTAAGGTTGATTACAACTTGTGATATACATACAAGGAGTTTTAAATGATACATACTCCAAAGCTTGTTTATTTGTGTGCAGATTATCGATTCTCTTTCTAATCGTGTATAATCACGTTGTTACATTAGTTCATAGAATCAAACCTCATTTAGGAATATTGCTCAAACGCAATATTGCAATATTCCAAGGAAACATTATAAACCTTTCACCATGCTTTATATAGGCTCATTCAAAAAATACATGCCGTTGACGAGTACAAACCGATTAAACTTTTTATCACTAACAAGACTGATAATCACACAAAATTAATCATATGAATACAGATGTGTGGGCAAGAATTAACTAAATGCTTGCACTCAAATTCAAACTTGTCAGGAAATTCTAGATTTGCAATAACATTCTTTATCAGTATCGTTCCGAAATTTAACTCTCTGCTTAGAGACAATTGTGCCTTAAAAAATTAAACATGAAAAATAATGTCTTGTGCCATAATATTAATAATTATTGAAGCTCAACACAAATCAAAATGATAACATAATAAACGAATAAATACCTCTGGGAAGGACGATCACGAACAAACTTGCAAACAGCAAACAAACGACTGAAGCCTTCATCGTGAGAAATTAAATTCGATCTCTTTTCGCTGCTACCGGCCAGTCACAGTGAAATCCTCATTTATATATCAATCTATTTAGGGTGGTCATCAATAAAGTTCAGACATGTATCATGCCACACCTCGGCTTTATTAGAAAATAATGCAGTCTTGACACATTTAACTTTATACTTTGAAAGGACAGGAGTCATTTATTATGTAATTAATTGTAAATTCCGACGTGAGTGTAGCATGAGTTTGGCTGTCAATAGTAAATTATAAACTTGAAGATCGAACTACATCTGGCAGCTGCCTTTCGAATATTAATCCAGTTTAAATTAAGTAAAAGTAAAATATTGCATCAATATAAACTTATTGTTTGATTATTCGATTCAGACTACCCATTTAGTATGATACAGTATGGACAAACACAGGAAACGAAATATAGTATATGCATATATGAATATATGCGGTACATTCGACATCCATTCAGAAAACATATTTGGGTCAGATATACAGATCTATGAAACGATAAGCGAAATTACGTTTTAACTCTTTATAGTACAATACTTATTTTATTGCTGAAGTTTTTATGTCTAAATACCTATTGTATTTATTGTATTTAATGTCATTTCGCTATTTGCATTATTATTTATATTGTCAGCAACATGGGTTGAAAAGAATGCTCGTGGCTACGCAAAAAGTTAGATAATATGTCATTGATCTGCGATTAAATGTTAAAAATTAAAATCATATACAAAGCGTGTGTTTTAATTGCATTTCCGTTTTGGTGTAGGCCCACGCGACCTGTGTTAGTGATGGACGACATTCAGGATATCATTATAACAAGAACGAAGCAAATGTTTTGAAGCATAAAGTTTAAAGGGTCAATATGGTGTTGTTATCGAATTATACTAAGGTTATACAGAGGTTAAGCTTAACCTGTTTCCGACCTTTATTGATGACTAACATATCCAGATATAGATGTTTATATGTATATTTAAAGAAAATATCATTCCTTCAAAATATGTTGTAAGCATGATACCTCAGAAACACTATTTACCACTTAAACGAAGGTTAGCATTTCTATTCGAGAAATAAACCCGTACTTAAACCAAAGTAAGGGTACTTCTTTTTGTTATTCTTTGCTTAAATGTAGTCAAAAAGTTTCCTGTAAAAATATTTTGTCGATATATTGATCAAGAAGATTACGGATGTATGCAATCCATTCCAAGAAGACCAACGATTGATCTATGTAGTAGCTTCAGTGTTTTAACTTATGTCTTTGTGACACTTAGCATTCTTTCAAATCGCATTGTGCCCAGCCCTTGGCAAGGCTAATCAAGATAACTTATCATCTGGAACTGAAACCTATAAGTTAGACAAAAAATATAATAATAGCTTAATTAACTTAATTGCATTCGCTAAGTCTTATTTCCGAGTCATTGTATTTAGATCGAAAATAGAATATATGGCACAGAGGGTCGTAGGAAATACTAACTTCTTACAATAGCTTCAGTTCGACGATGTGTCATCGTAACATAATTAGCAAACATAAAGCAAATGCAATAAGGATAAACTGATGTAAGAGGTATGTACTGATCTTGATCGTTTCAAATTTGCTTTATGAACACAATATACGTTCTTATATAAAAAACGATTGAGAAAAGTTAAAATCTAACACATATAAAGGAATATTTACGTTTACCCAAGACATTATGACGTTGTCGTTTGTTGTGTAATTGGTATCTTTGCTATCGTTATCTATCTGAAATACGATTTCACAGAGCATGTGAATGGTTTCAACTTAATGGCTAACAATAACGGCTTTCCTCATTTTCAAGAGGTCATATTTGATAATTGCATATGTTTTCCATTATCATTGTGTGCATATCATCTTTTAGACGAACATTGCACACGTTTAAAGAGAATTTGGCTAGTCGCAGATCTTATTTATCAAATATGTTTTGCAAGTTAAAACTTAATTAGATATGGTATTATGCTATACTTAGTAATATTTATTAGAATTGGTGTCGCCTAAAAATGTAATGATAGTGTGCTGATACTTATTTCGTATTATTTATAATTTTAGGTAATCATTTTCATTGTTCACAGCGGCAGTAATTAGGGCGAAAGAAAAATTCACTTGCACACACATACATATCACTAAATCTGTTGTTTTTCGTAACATGATGCCGGCTGCATTTTCAGAATCTGAATTGAAATGTTTAGTACAATTGCTTTAATGTGTTTGCTTATGAACATAAGGTTTGGTATGTTTTTAAAGTGTTTAAGGATTAATATGAACAAAATTTTATGTATCTACTGGTTATTCATGATATGTACCATTTACGTGCGTTTTCAATTCAGATATTTTAAAACATTGCATTCTTTATATTTCTATTTTTAAATTACACTTCAATGGGTAATATATATATAGGATGTACTATATGGTGTCGACATTGATGGAGAAAGAAAACGTCATGAAGGTATTAAGTAAAAATATTTATGCAATTCAAAAAAATTATTCATAGTAATAATAATAATATGAAGAAGAAGAAGAAGAAGAAGAAGAAGAAGAAGAAGAAGAAGAAGAAGAAGAAGAAGAAGAAGAAGAAGAAGAAGAAGAAGAAGAACAACAACAACAACAACAACAACAACAACAACAACAACTCATTCTTTGGATATCGGTAGTATATGAATAATGATTCAATATATGATATCAAGGTTAGGGGGCGTATTATATTGTACTCGTGTTTTTCAAGATAAGACGACAGCGTATCATACAAGTTTACTATTTTTATATTTATAAATAGAATTGTATATGATACACACTCCAATATTTATTTGCAGAGGATCAAGTCTTTTTCTTATTAATAAAATTACGTTGTGTTCCATGACAGCCTCAAACACTCATTTGGGGAGAATGGTCTAAGTTTGCAAAAAAATAACATATATACATGAGAACTTTTCAAACACAGTCTTTGCAAAATTGGAACGGAAAATTAAGAAACACCTCCTATAAGCACTTAATATTCTCATCAACTAAACTCCTTATGTTGACGACTAAAAGTTTAGATATTGTGCACTCACATGGCTGATTATCACACAACACGTGACCATATAAAGACAAGTGTGTGTTTATGACTTAACCAAGGGATTCAACTCAAATTCAAATTTGTACATTACGCACGAAAAAAGAGATTAAAGTAAAAAATTTAGCATTGATAATTATGCCGAATTCCAAATATATACTATTCAAAAAGTTACGAATATTAAAAAACACGACGAGTTTTATAATATAAGTTTTCAATGTACTAATATCCCTTCCTGCTGAAAATATGACTTCATTCTAAGCTTTATGGCGTAAGCAATGATAAACGTATTGCTACGCAACAATGTACACCACAATACTAAATTGTAGCTATATGAATAATTGTGTGGTAAGTTAAGATATGAGCTTAATGTGCTGCCATCTTGCTTAAACCAAAGGTTCAAATAAAACTAAATATACGTTGTAAATCGAATAAGTAAGCATTTCTCTAGAACTCTTGCTTGGCGACCGGTTTAGAATAACAATATATACTGAGCATGTACCGAGTTTTACAATAGCGTAATTCATCCATATGCATTGATAAGCGGTGAAGTTATGTTTTGTCATAATTAGGTCTGTTGTTTGGCAATATCTACTGCGTGTATCATCGCATTAAACATTATGCATCACACTGTTTTCTACAGTTTGCATGTAGGATAATAAAATCATCCTACCCAGCAAACATATGACGTTGAATAGACGTTGAAAAGACGTTGTACCATGACGTTGAATAACCGTTGAATTTTGGTTGTAAATGAAAGTTTTTTAGACGTCATTTTATGACGTTGATTCAACGTCATGTTACAAACCAAAATTCAACCCTTTTTCAACCAAAATCCAACCATTCTACAACCACTTTGCAACCAAAATTCAACCACTTTGCAACCAAAATTCAACCACTTTGCAACCAAAATTCAGCCACTTTGCAACCAAAATTCAACCACTTTGCAACCAAAATACAACCACTTTGCAACCAAAATTCAACCACTTTTCATCCAAAATACAACTGGTGTGTAACTCAAATACAGACTGCGAAAATATTAGTTTCAAATATTTGCACTGGTATATTCAAACCTGTTCCTTTGAATTGACAAAACAAAGATAAAATTTCCATTCAAAATAAATTTATTCTATAAGCAAACACGTACATAATACAAGTCAAAGGATAGTATAATTGTCAAATTTATACAACATAATATTCTTATGCTCTGAAAGAAACATGTTAGCAAGGCAAGAAACAGCAATCATTTTTAGCTGGTGGATCTTCCCTTACCAAAGTTACCATAAGCTGCGTCACGGGAAAAGGGACCTCAAAACCACAAGAAACCCATCGTTAAATTGTAGCTCGTGAAAATATTTTTAGGTTTATACCTTATTTGTTTTAAGAAGAAAGTGAAGATAAGATAAGATAAAATGATACATTTTTGGAAAGGTATTTCAAAGCTGTATACATATATAATAAAAATGATTATTTACCTAATGGCTAGAAAAAGATATAGCTATTTAAAGAAAAATAATATTTTTCCAATCTCCAATTTTTGAAAAAGGCTTACAGCTACAGGTACCCCCCTACACCCAAATTTTTTACTGCGTTTTATACACCTTTCCCAACTTGAGGGAACCCTGTCTCAGATTTTTGATATATCTTTATTTATTTTTATAACAATTTAGGATGGTATTCCCCTGTCACTTCACATAAAAAAGGCAATAAAATTAAACTAAAGACATATATCAAAAATCCTCAAGTAGGGAATCAATGGTGTATAAAATGCAGTAAAAGTTTTGTGTGTAGGTTGTTTCCAGAAGCAGTTAGCTTTTTTTTAAATTAGAGGTTGGGAAATAATATGTTTCTATAATGACCTACAGTCTTCGAAATTAGCATTTTCAATTTACCCGCCTGAAAATTGGTATATACATGGAAATCATATGAATAAAGAAGATAAAATGTCTATTTTTATTTGAAGTTTCATGCAGTAAAATCCCTTTAGTATTGTTGGAGTTATTCAAGGAAACTGTATTTTATAAAGGGACGTAATTTGATAATATTGGAGGTAATATTGGAGGTAAGGCTCTTCCAGATAGTGGGTGTATCATGTCATATCATGGTAGGATGAATCATTTCAAAACCCCTTGATAATTGCAAAAAGTAATGAAACCTAGAGCAAATTGTAAGTTTAAGTCACAAATGACGCTTTCAATAAAGACCATGTCAAGCAAGATATTCATCAACATTTACATACATCTATATACATCTATATACAAGCTTCACAACTAACATCTGCAATTAATCAGTATTTGTACTTTTTCTTGCGAAAGTATATAAGTCCCTTAATTCTCAAAACCAGTGCTCTGTAAATTAATTGCACTGTTTAATATAAAGCAAGTCCATGATTGTATGTCATCAGAATAAGATTTAGTCCCTCTGGCCGTCTCTAGATTTTCTTCCAGCCCCACCTCGTCTGTCCGGGGCATACTTGAGGACAGACGCAACAGCTAGCTTTACTTCTTGCTCTGATGCTGAGATGGATACGTTAGCTTGATGGTACATTATTTAATAACTCAGCTTTTAATTGTTATAGTTTCATATTTGAAAACTCAGTTCACAAACACTATGTGGTAGGTGAATCGCTTACAACTAAATTAGCCCGAGAGCGGCTAGCAGCAATTAAAAAGTTTATACCGGTTCGAGACAGATTTCGTGAGAAACTTCAACAACGGCAACAAGCGCAGACTGATTTTTCTGTGTCAAGTGAACAACTGTTTACTCCGATAACAAGTGCGACCAAAGATGTGAAACGCTTGAAAAGATAGCAGCGGAAACTGAAAAGACATCAGCGTTGTTACAAAAAAACCCCACCTAGTGCGAAAAAGACCAATGATAAAATAGTAGATGAATTACGCGTGCGATTTAACGAAGAAGGGTTAGCAGCAATTGATAAGACTGACCATGCAGAGTTTCCTGCACTGGTTGTTACGACGTATGAAAACAGAAAAAAATGTTAAACCAGAACAAAACAAATATGTAAGAGGTATACAACATTGGGATAATATATTTTACAAAATTATAACTGAAACAAGTAAAGTTGACAGCGACAATGCATCATATATTGAATATCTCAAAATGGTGAATACAGTGTATAATAAATATGAAGAACAAAAATCACAAAGAAAACCACAAAGACTGCAGCGGCGGCGACAACAACATGCAAAAAAGATATCTTTTTCACCTGCTAAACAAGAAGAATCTCAACAACAACTACCACTCCAAGTTTGGCTTGGACTTTCGCCTGGACCATTTGATCGAGATGATGATGAACCTTTTAGTTATTTACAAAGTACGGATTTAGAAAAACTGGAGGAAGCACCTGATTATAGTAGTGGGAAGGGATTTTCCAAATCTCAGAAATTGCCAGTAATTTCAGGTAGTGGTCTAGTTACTTGTCCTGGTAACATCGTCAGTGATATATCACGGCTGGAAGTTCTCATCGGGGGGAAACGAGCCGGAAATAACTCACCGGAAGTAATTAATGAAGCAGCTGATATCTGCAGACGATTATTTGCCGGCGGTATCATGGACATTGATGTATATCGAGAATTCATTGCTGAATTAGTTGAAAATCACAGAGACGCCCATGGTTATGATGAAAATCCTATGAATTTTAGCGATTGATCACTAATTGAAAAACTACTAGTTTTATAACAAGATGATCATACACTACAACCATGATAAACCCGTAAGCGTCTACGTGGTGAACTCACGTTTGCCTGTTTATAGAGCATATTACGGAGATGGTTTCGGCAATACCATTGCGGGGCTATTTACAAGAATGGCCCTAAAAGTGGCGCCGTTAGCTCAACAATTATCAATGAAAGCCATTGGTATTATTCGTGATAAGGGAATCAGCGCTGTTGGAAATCTTGCCGGAAAGGCATTTTCTACCGCGAAAGATAAAATAGCATCATTGGTGCGAAGACGAAAAAAGCAACCAGTTGTACTGCCATCTACAACAGTGTTGCCTGCAAGTGTAAGCAAAGCAATAAATAGCGCTGTGGAAGAAAAATTAGCGTCGTTGGCGAACAGTAATCAAGATGATATCGCAAACATGATAGCAGGAAGTGGTTTGAAACGAAAACAAAAACGACGATGATTACAAAGGATTTCACAATTAAAAATACTAGAATGTTAATATAATGTTTAAACGAACAGCTGATCCAGCGTTAGATACGGAAGCCCCAGTACCCAAGGACAATTCCGTCCGCGATTATCAATTTTATTCCTATCGTGCAATACAAGCAGATATTCAATCGTGAATTGAACATCAAGTCCATGATACCAGCAAATACTTTCTACCCGCTGAAGCGTTTATCGATGTATAAGGAGAGCTTGTGCGACTTACTGATACTCCTACTGTACCAGCACCGTATCCAGATGGTGCCCAAGTCGGCTTAGTCAATAATGGTATCATGGCGCTATTTGAATCCGCAAGATATCTCATTGACGGAAAAGAGATTGAGTCTATAGAACGTGATGTTGATGTGGCTACAACAATAATTGGGTTAGCAAGATACTCCGATGATTATACAAGATCAGCAGGTCCGTCTATGATGTTTGCAAAAGATAATATAAACACTGCTGGACCCACTGAATTTATTGTACGACGACCAAATAATAATGCTGGCGCTGCTGCTGTTGATGTCGAGAATATGATTATAAATACTGATCCCCAGTACAATCTTGGAGCTGCAACACGAATAGCAATGTTGGCAGGACAGCGTAAATTGTTTTCATGTGCGATTCCGTTGCCTCATATATTTGGATTATGCAGAAATGTACGAAAAGTTATTTATGGAGCGAAGCATATAGTAGTACTCGTGCGAAAGGGTAGTGACAATGATGCAATCTGGAGAATTTCAGCGGATCCTGCAGATCCAGATGCTGACGCTGGTAAAGTCATTTTAACTAAATTGGTCTTGTGGATGCCAGTAATGACCCCATCAATTACCACGGAAGAGCGGCTACTTTCATTTATGGACACAGGTGGCAAATCATTGCTAAGTTGGCTAACAACACCAACGGATGTTAAGCAATCAAATATCAATGGTACATTTACATGGAACTTGGCATCACAACAAGGCGTATCAGCTCCACGTCATATATTTATCGCGTTGCAGGATATGACAAGAGAGGAATCACAATTGCGCAGTCATATGATATTTGATCAATTAGGAGTTACTGAGGTCTCGTTGAGAATAAATGGTCAGCAGGAACCATCCGAAGACATACAACTTAATTTCAGTCAAAACCATATTGCGCGCGTGTACCATCGTATGCTGTCATATATGGGCCGTGATCGAAATGTTGATACTGGTTTGCAAATATCGCAATATGATTTCAAGAACTTGTATCCGATCTACTACTTTTCGCTGGAAGATCTTGATTTAACAAGGCAATCCGTCGTTGATATACACTTCAGAGCCAATGTCCTTCGTGGCACTATTGCTAATTATAGAGCGGTTGCTGTCATTCTCAGTGATAAATCAATGTTGTTAGAAGGTGTTGGTGGACGAATGAGAATCGTTGATGCACCAGTGGAAAATATGTAAATGAAACTTGAAGAGTTTCCAATTAGGTCAATTGAAAGTATAAATGTGTTTTACAATAAAATGACATATAGTGTTGTACGTGTCAAGCTGACTGATGGTCAGGTCAAGAAATTGCGATCAAAATCCGCTAAAGAATGTGGAACCACAATAACGTTAAAACCAGCGCAGATGTCCGGCGGTACACATAAATATCACTGACGGATCGTCAAATAAAACATTTCAATGATGCGCTAAAGAATAAGAGAGGGGTTCAAATTGTATTTTCAAAGGCTGCAGTCGCCAACATGATAAAATCAGGTGGTATATTTCCATTGTTAGCTGCAATATCAGCATTGATTGCAGCGGCTGCCCCAGCGGTGGCGAAAGCGGCTGCGTTGGGGGCGGTTAGGACCGCGGCAGGGATGGCGTTGAAAAAAGCAACTGGGAAAAGATATAAAAAAGGGAAAGGGTCTAAGACTACAAGGAACCCCGTATTCATGGTACAGCGGGAGATCCGTTCACGGATCCGGTCTCAGAATACCAGGAACGGTTTATTACTTGAAAACCCAATTGTTCCCATGTCCAATTTTGATTTAATTGATGCTGCTAAAAAACTAGCGATAAAAAACTTCAGAGGGTTTTTTATGAGAGATCAATTACAGAGAAAACCTAAACGCGTTGAAACCGGTATCATCAATCTTGATAACAGTAACGGATCGGGAACTCACTGGGTTGCATACGCGATTGATTCACGTGGAATTGTCTATTTCGATTCATATGGGCTAGCTCCGCTAAGCGAGTTTATGCGGTATATAAATTCTTCGATGAAACTCAAAGAGTTTCCAATTTTTTATTCCACGCTGCCAACACAACAATTAAATGATCCACCGATATGCGGCCGTGAAGTATTAAATGTCCTCGCGGAGATTTCATCGTCACAGAAACCACCTCATCTGGTTGTAAATAAATACACGAGTGGGAAATTACAAGGTAATTTTAGAGAATCAATAAATTGAAAATACTAGAGTCTTTACAATAATGACTGATATTTGGGGACGATCTCTGTCAATGTTGAAACCCACCGCGAAAACATCTGCGGGTTCTAACGAGGATGTAAAAAAAAATAATTGAAGATGAAATCGCTGAGACGTTAAATTTAGCAAGTGTTGACCCGAACGAAATAGTTGTATTTCAAGATCTCCAGGGTAAATTGAAAACCAGTAATATATCCGCGAATGACATTTTGATACGGCAGCGCGACGCCGCTGAAAACTCTATTGCGTTGTATTCCAACGGTGGACAACTTAAACCAGACCAACTTGTGTCTACGATCACCGACGCGATTGCCGCCCACGGCCGTGAACTGGATGATTATATACGAGGTTAAAACAATTTTCTCAAAAATGTCGTACATAAATTCTTTGGAACCCCGCTTGTGGTTGGCATGACTCTCGCTGAAATTAAAAACTTTCTATCTTTATTCTTTTTAACAAGGATGCGGGGAGGATGATGAATGAAAATGAAATCAAGGCAAATTATCTCGATATTTACACGGATATTTCTAAACTAATAGAAAATCTTGAAAAGGTAAAAAAAACCAATAACGACGTCGTTGTTAAGTTTTTTGGAACCCCACTTGTGGCAGGCATGACTCTCGCTAAATCTAGCGAGTTTATTGGCAAGCATACTCAAAATACCTACGTCGCTAATAATTTCTTTGGTGTCCCGGCTACATCTACAATGACTCTCAAAGAAATTAATATGTTTACGGTGAAACAAACAACACATAATACCATCGTGGATAAATTTCTTGGGAGAACACCTTTGTCTGAAACCACATCTCTGACAGGCCCGACCCTCGCTGAAGTTAAAAAAGCTATTGACGAACAAAACCTCACCAGTGAAATTGTTAATACGTTCTTTAGGAATTATGGCCCCCAAGATCTCACGACAAAATTTTATCACATCGACATGTATCTGAAAGACCAAGAACAGGTTAAAATCAGAGACCTTCTGACTTCATTATTTTCTAACAGGGAAGACAAACGTCATGAAGGTATTAAGTAAATATATACATGGAATTCAAAATAGTTTTCGTATTAATAATAATAATATGAAGAAGAAGAAGAAGAAGAAGAAGAAGAAGAAGAAGAAGAAGAAGAAGAAGAAGAAGAAGAAGAAGAAGAAGAAGAAGAAGGTGAAGAAGAAGAAGAAAAAAAGGAAGAAGAAGAAGAAGAAGAAGAAGAAGAAGAAGAAGAAGAAGAAGAAGAAGAAGAAGAAGAAGAAGCAGAAGAAGAAGAAGAAGAAGAAGAAGAAGACGACGAAACAGAAGAAGAAGAAGAAGAAGAAGTAGAAGACAAGAAGCAGAAAAGAAGAAGAAAAAAAGGAATTAGAATATAAAAAGAATACTAATACTAAATATGATTTATATTTGATAATAAACAACACGAGTTGTAATAACGTTTTATTATAAGAAGAAGAAGAAGAAGAAGAAGAAGAAGAAGAAGAAGAAGAAGAAGAAGAAGAAGAAGAAGAAGAAGAAGAAGCAGCAGAAGAAGAAGAAGAAGAAGAAGAAGAAGAAGAAAAAGACAAGAAGCAGAAAAGAAGAAGAAAAAAAAATTAGAATATAAAAAGAACACTAATATTAAATATGATTTATATTTGATAATAAACAAAACGGATTGTAATAACGTTTTATTATACGTTCAAATTTAAAAAATTGTTTTGATTCTTAACATGGACTGTGATAAGCATTATTAGAAAACGTTTCCAAATGAAATAAAGAGCTTTACTGCTCTGAAAAAAACCATCTTTCTTCTTTCTTAAATGTGCATATTTATATTTTAATTTAATTACATTCTTGAGTGTCCTTTCTACATCATTTATCATGTACATGCAACATTCTTACTTGTAAAATCAATGTTTTGTTTTCTCTTCTTTCGTATTATTTGGATATCGGTAGTATATGAATAATGATTTAATATATGATATCAATGAGGAGGGCCGTATTATTTTGTGCTCGTGTTTATCAAGACAAGACGACAGAATATCATACAAGTTTACTCTTTTTATATTCATAAATGGAATGGTATATGATACACACTCCAATATTTATTTGCAGAGGATCAAGTCTTTTTTATATTAATAAAATTACGTTGTGTTCCTTGATAGCCTCAAACACTCATTTTGGGAGAATGGTATCAGTTGGCAAAAACATAGCACATATACTTTAGAACTTTTCAAACACAGTCGTTGTAAAATTAACAAAGGAAAATTAAGAAACACCTCCTCTATGCACTTGATATTCTCCGTTGACGACGACAAACAGTCTAGACATTGCGGACTCACATGGCTGATTATCACACAACATGTGACCATATAAGGACAATTGTGTGTTTATGACTTAACCAAGTGATTCAACTCAAATTCAAATTTGTACATTGCTCACGAAAATAAATATTCAGAAAAACAAAATTTAGCATTGATAATTATGCCGAGTTCCAAATATCTACTATTCAAAAAGCTACGAATATTACGAAAAAACGAAAAGTTTAACAATACTAGTTTTCCATATACTAATATACATACCTGCTACAAAACATGATTTCGTTCTAAGCATTACGCGTAAACAATGATAAGCTTATGGCTACGCAAAAATGTACAACACAAAACTACATTGTAGCTGTATGGTTAATTGTG